>JBCNJP010000006.1:27102223-27124103 GCA_039602395.1 Deinandra increscens subsp. villosa | reverse complement strand
GCAACCATCACATTAGGAGGCTCAATCAGGGAGATGAAACACGAATACATACAGAAGTTGATGTCTCCTGTGCGGCTTCTAGTGGTAACTCCTGCTGAAACGGGCCCAAGTATATTGCTAATAGGATGGTCTCTGTTGATCCTTGATACTTGAACATCTGGCACAGAAACAGAAACAGGCAGGTTAGTATCAACAACATTATCATTCATACCTTGGCTTTGTGATTTTTCTGAATCATCATGAGTTCCCGAAGATCCTGGAGTATCTGCATTGACATTTGTGGGAACTGAAGCTGGTGCTTTTTTACTAACTTTTTCAACATGAGGCCTTGCTTCAGATGATGGAGCAATGATGTCTTCCTCTTCACCCAAATCATGAAAAACATTTGAAAAATTGAACCCTTCAAACAGTGACCCATAATCAAAAATCCAATCTGGTCCACTCCCTGCATCTGTAGGATTGTCTTTAAGCCAGTCTACATTATATGCCTAAATGATCACTTTGGTGGTTTTGTTGTAGACACGATAAGCACTATTTGCCGAGTAACCCACAAAATAACACTCATCAGCCTTAGCTTCGAATTTCTCCACATCGGACTGAATTAGAACCGTGCACGGACACCCGAACGTCTTGAAATATCCCACCTTTGGCTTCTCTCCATAGACAATCTCATACGGAGTCTTTTCATTTCGCTTGTTCAATAGTACTCGATTCTGCACATAACAAGCCGTGTTGACCGCTTCAGCCTAGAAGAAGATTGGCAATTTAGCTTCACACATCATTGTTCTTGCTGCTTCAATGAGTGTCCTGTTTCTTCTCTCAGCGACTCCATTTTGTTGGGGCGTGTAGGGTGCACTGTACTGTCTCTCTATTCCCTTTTCTTCGTAGAACATGTTCAATTCGGCATTCTTAAATTCTGTACCATTATCTGATCTAATAGCCTTGCCCCTTTTGTTCAGCTGATTCTCTATAAGCGTGACAAGCTGTTTCACAAGAGCCGAAGTTTCATGCTTGTTTGATAAAAAGAAGACCCAAGTGAATCGTGAGTAGTCATCCACAATCACGAGACAGTAAGAGAATTTGCTGATGCTTTGTACTTGCATTGGCCCAAATAGATCCATGTGAAGAAGTTGTAACACGGACGACACATAATTTGCTATTTTCGGACGGTGTGGTAACTTGTGCTGCTTCCCCTTCGCACATGCCACACATTTTTCTACTGATGAAAAGTCTTTGATAGGCAGATTTCTAACATGTTCTCCTTTTGCCAGCTTGGTTAAATTCTTCATATTTGCATGTCCCAGACGTCGATGCCACAACAACGCTAAATTCTTATTCTGCTTTGATATCAAACAAGCCACTTTTGATGACGGAGGTTTACCCATATTAAGCTGATAAGAATTTCCTCTTCTTGGTGTTCGCATCAAGATGCACTCCTCTGGAATTTTGACACCGGGCTTGAGTATGATGCATTCCTTGCTGTTGAACAAGACTGAATATTCCCTATCACAAATCTGTGAGACACTGAGCAAACTGTGTGATAGTTCTTCCACATAGTGCACATCAGAGAACGTCAAAATTCCATTTCTCACTACTCCTTTCTTGCTTATTTTTCCACCTACACCATCTGCAAATGATACTCCTCCATTGAAATCTTGTACATCTTCCAAAAGGGATAAGTCTCCGGTCATATGTCGGGAGCAACCACTATCAACGTACCAGAGATTGTTGACAGATCTTCTTGGCTGTCCCTACATGAATCAGAGATCAGTTAGATTCAGGTACCCAGGCCATAACAGATCTGGGCACACCTTTGGAATCAATGTAATTAACTAATTGGAGGGTCATTCCTGGCTTTGATTCAGGTACACTCAAATTTTGAGTGTTGACTTTTGGTTTCCAAGTGGTATTTTTCTGAGATTTCAACACATGGTTTGAACTCATTTTTGTTGCAGGTTTCTTCTTTGGAGATGTGACCTTTTTAACTGCAGGTTTCTTAACAGGTGTCCACTCAAGTTTCAATTTTGTTTGAATAACTTGTTTTGTTTGAGTGACCTCTTTTGGTTTTAAGATCTGTTTCTTAACCTTAGATTTATCTGTTGGTTCAGAAAACTGTTTTATTTTAGGCACCTGTTTCTCAACAAATTCTTGTTTCATTTTGTCTTTTCTTTGATAAACTCCCTTAGCTTTGTAAGTTGATTTTGGAGTTTTGGTCACATTCCACTTTTCTTCAACAGGCTTTGTCTCTGGGGATTTTGTGTTCAAAACCTTAGACTATTGGGTCTTCATTGGTTCTAAACTCTGCTTCTTCTGAGACAAAGCTTGTTGCTTCTGGTTTCTGTTTTCTCCTGCCATCATTTTCTGCAACATACTAGTCCGTGGGTTTTGCGGATAGTATGGTTCATAAGGTCTATTTAAACAATTTGCAGCAAAATGTCCTGGTTTTCCACAATAAAAACAGTTCATAGGTCTAGGCCCATTCACATGACTGCACAAATATGCCTGCCTCGGATGTGATGATTTCCATTGAGGCTTATCATCCCATTTATGCAAAAAATGCTTTGGAATCTTTTCAGGTTGTGTGACTAAACAAAATTGTTCTGATTTTAATTTATCTGGTTTGTTATAAGTAGTCACAATTTGGGGAAAAGGCACAAAGTCTTTGGGCTTTGACAAGTGACCTACTTTAGTATTAGGCACACGAATTCTAAAACCATTAACTGCATCATTAGAACTTGACACAAGTTTTGATGACTTTGACACAATTAACTGTTTAGACTTAGACACATTCAAATCAGATACTGATGCTAATACAACATCTTTAGGTAAATCAGAAATTAAGCTACTAGACACAAGACACTGTTTAACTCTCAGACATTCTGCATCCTTCCCAGATACATCTTGAATACCTACTTCATCTGCACATGACACAAAACCATCAGAAGGTCCAACATTATTGTTTAATGATTCCTGGGAAGTACTTGGTTCACAAGTGTGTGTCACAATTTTATCCTGATTACCCAACCCATAAGACATGTGTTTCTCATTTTTCTACCTCTTGGTCAGTCATAGGTGTCACTCCTACCAGAACACTATCTACGGGAGGTCCTATCTCATGTGTTCCTGCTTCAGATCTATCTACCTGATCCTCTTCATAGATCAAGCCTATTATATCTCTAGAGACGGGTAGGGGAACAATTTTCTTATTATTCTCAGATGGCCTAATTCCTATTCCTCCTTTATCTCTATTAGATTGAACACCGTTTATGCAGGAGGATAATGCTTTCCCAGCATCAAGCAGCTTTTGGTTTCTCATGTTATTTATATCTAATTTCACTTGCAACTCATTGTTTTGATGTTTAAGTTCATCTACCTGTTTCCTAAGCTCAGCTATTTCTAACTTAGCATTGTCATACATGATAGTTTTCTCAGTTGCCAGTTTTTGATATTTCTCAATGTCTAGTTTCTGAGCTTTTACTTTCTCTTCATTCTTTTCCCATATACCCCTGAATGAACTCCTTTCGCATTTCATATCAAATAGTTCTATCTCATAGTTTTTCCAAATTTGCCAAAGTCCAGGAATTAAACGTGCACAGGTGGGATTAGTACATACCTTGGTGTTGTCAACGTCAGCAGCAAAGGCATCCTTGTCTCTTACCAGGTTCTCTTCAGGTTTCTCATCAGTGACAACAAATGCATGCTCTTCCTCATCATCCTCTTCCATAGCAACAATCATTGCATGTGACAGGCTAAGATCTTTCATCTGAGAACCCCAGTCATATCCACCACCTTCCTGCGCCACTAGTGCACTTGACTCTGCCTTTCCTTTGTTATCTCCAGCTTTCCTTTCTTCTACTCTTTCTCTCTTCGGCTTGGTGCACTCCCTTGCGAAATGCCCGTACTCGTCACAGTTGAAGCACGTCAGCTGGCTTTTATCAAACCCCATTCTTATCTTATCTTGATCCTTCCACACATTCCTCCCTGTCTTTGCCATGAAATTCTTTGCCCTGAAGACTGCCATTGCCATTTTCCATGACACATCTAACATCTCCACATCTTCAGGATTGATCTGATTCAGCTCACCCGATAACAAGTCAGCAAGTACCAATGTTCCAGCCATGAGTGCATGGCAACTATTCATAAACCCCATTCCGAGAGCAAAGTTGGAATCATTAGTAGTTTCAGGGTTGACCGCTCCACTTGAATTTGTTTGAGGTTGTGCCACAAATGCAGTTGACTTTGTGACTGAGCTCGGTCCACTTCCAGTTGACTTTCCATCATGCTTAGACTCCATTTCTTCTGACAACAATGCTTGATTCAGTTTCCCCGCCAAACTAAGAGAAGTTAAATGATTCAGCTCTCTCTGCTTGTCATCAATTAGTTTGGACTTCAATTTGTTGATCAACTCATCGAGAGATAGATCACTCAGCTTGTTTTTGTCTTTAATGATCGATATATTTGTATTCCATGACTTGGGTAAGCTATTCAGCAGCTTCAGATTCTTATCTTCCTAATCTGGTTCAACTTTGTAGCTTGACATTTCAGCCATCAGAGACACGAACCTTTGCACTTGTGCCTCAAAGGATTCTCCTTGAATGTGGTTGAACAAGTTGAACTTCCACTTCAGCATTTGCTTGCGGCTAGCCTTGATATCTGGATTTCCTTCATATGCCACTTCCAATGCATTCCAGAGTTGCTTTGCAGTCTTGCAGTGCTTAAATCCTTGTGCAATGTCTGGTGTTAGAGCCATAGTCATGATGGCAAATGCTCTTTCAGCTTTGTTACATCTTTCCCAATCATCATCATCATATTCGTCTTCCATTTTAGTCTTCCCTGCATTAACTCCCTCTTTGTGCGTAGGAATGTATGGCCCATGAACAACCGCTCTCCAAAGTCTTAGATCAACACTCTTCAAATGGTTTTCAAATCTATACTTCCACTCCAGAAAATTATCCGCCGATGTGAGTCTTGGTGGACGAGTGATGGATCCAATTTCAAAGTCTAAATTCTGGTACATACTAGGCTCGAAATCCATGGTAACTCTTAAAAAAGTAAACTTAGAAAAACTTTCGGAAATCTGATCAGATGGAGATTACGATCGTGAACACCTGTTTACGATTCTTAAATCGTAAACTCTATCGGAATCAAGTGGGTCGAAAACAGTCTTCATAAACTCTGTCGGGAACTTCTAAATCGGAAACAGACTCGTAATCTCTATAGGAAACGCTGGGTCGTAATCGAAATCGTGAACACCTTAAAAATCGCTGCTTGAACTCGTAAACTCTATGCAGACTCGGAAACTATATCGCAAACTCATAAAAATCATTTCTTGAACTCGTAAACGTCCTTGGATGAAGATCTTCAATAGCAGTAGGTCGCAAATACCAAATTCTACCCAGAAAATTGTAGTAAACACCTAGAAACAGCAGTAGCAGAATAGTGAATACCAAAAATATCACCAAAACCTTCAAAAATCCAATTTTTTCAGCAACAACTCGAATCCAATATCGTGAGAACCTCAAATCAATGATTCTTGGCTCTGATACCAATTGTTGGTCCAGATAATCTACCAAATACGATATTGATATCACAAACGAGTGTGGAAACCTCGTAGGTGATTGATTCAAGTGAAAGATGATATAAGAGACTTGATTAAGAAGATAAACAACGATAAAAATCAAATCTTGAATGCAAAATGATCAATCTTTCATTAGAACCTTGAAGAAGTCGTAAACAGCAATATGAGAGCCAAAATCGTAAACCCAAAAGCTAGATAATCATAAACTAGTTGGGTTGATATAGCACCCTTACAAACCCTAAAAGCTAGTCATAAACACTAATAGAACCGGCCCAAACCCAAGCCCAAGTCGTAAACCCCATATGAAACCCAAAATCGTGAACTAGCCAAACCCAAAAGTAACCATTAACCAAGCCCAAATCTCTAATGTTCATGCATCAATAAAATATAGCCAACAAAGCCTTACACAAAACTTCTTTGAAAACTGGCTTTTGTACTACCCAAAATTTTTTAAAAAATTTGTTGTTTTTAAAGAAGTGTGTCTAAAAAGTTTTTCCTCCTCTCATTTATCAAATTAAAATCCCATTGATCTTGTAAAAACCTCAAAAAGATAAAGTGAATGTTTAGTGACAAGATGGAACCAACTTTATTTAATTATGAACTTACACTTTTCCTTTTCCCTTTTCAATATAAATTTTGAGCCTTTTATAACTTGGTCAACTATAAATCATGTTTTTTTTTTGAGAAACCAGGTAAATGCGATAGAGGTAGAACTTGACACGGTAATATGTTCTGAGACGGACAAAATCAGTAGCCATATTTTTAAAGGATTGAAGCAACTAGGATTTCTCTTCTTCTCACCCCATTCTCTACCCAAAAATATCCCCTAGTAAGCCCCTTTGATCCTAAACCCTTTTGTTTCTTAACCCCCAATTTATTTGCAGAATAAACCCCCTCTGCAAATCACCCAAAAACCCCCTAATTTTTTTTCTTTTTACACCCCTTTATTTTTGTAAATAAACGGCTCTTTAAAAAGGTTTTCAAAAGTAAAAACTTTCACTATTTTCTTACTATTAATAACAAGGCATAAAGTTAATGACCGTAGACTTTATACCCGTTGTCTATGAAAAAAATGGTCAAATAAATGGGAAAAACCCCTTGGAAGCTATAATACCTCTAGAAGATTCAATTAGAAAATAGTGAAAGACTTCAAAATTTTGAAAACAAATAAAAAGACCGTTTTATTTATGCTTTTACCCCTTTTCAAATAAAACACTCCTACCCTTTAACCTTAAGCCTACCCTTTAAGACCTCATGATAAACTTGTGACTTCTGGTAAGATCGGTGGAGGTTCGATTCTGTGTCAAGCATATGCTCTCTATTTCATCTTACCTTGGTACGAGTGTCCACCCCCAAAAATCTCTAACACGAGTGATGAGTGACCACTTGTTAGGTGTGTAAGTAAATAATTAAATAAATTTCTAAGTAGGCTTGTCATAAATAACTTACTTCAAACCTAAAAGGTTAAAATAAGTTAATGGAATAAAAATACCAAAAATGGAGGAGGTACAACTTTTTACGGCACAAGTCTTGACAAAGCACAAAAATGGAAATGAGGGATGTGTCTGAGCCCACATATTATGAAATTTTGCTTGAGGACAAGCAAAGGTTTGAGTGTGGGGATATTTGATAAACACTAAATTATACATATTTTTTTATTATCAAATTTACTCACTTATCGGGAATAAACCTAACTACTAACATCAAAACTAGTCGATTTTATTTTCTTTTTAGTTTTTCAGGTTTTCTAAAGCCAAAATACCAAAAGTAGAAAAATCTTACAGAAAAGTGAAGAAAATGCTAACTTTGGGAAAAACCAGCCTTAGCATAACCCGTGCCCAGCTTGGAACGCCCCGTGCCCAACCCGAATACTCAGAATCTTTGCCTGATTCGGCATAACCCCGTGCTTCTGATGACACACTTTGCCTCCAGACGGCATGTGCCCAACTCAACACGACATGTGCCTCTGATGACTAAAGATTTGGAGATCGAGCTTCTGACACGGCACGGCCTGTGCCCAATTTAACATGGCATGTGCCCCTGACGAAGGAAGATTTGCGGATCAAGGTCACTGACACAACACGGCCTGTGCTTGTCCAGACGTTTTTCCTATAAAAGCCAACCTCCACCACTTTTCAATTTGCTCAATTCTTTCCTCCCCTCCCCCACTTTTAGATTAGTCGAGCCACTTGGCGTTTTCGAGTCTTTAAGTATGTCGGAGTCTGTAAGAACTTTAACTAGCATTAGTAAATGAAAGCATTTTGTCTATGAAATTCTTCGTTTACTACCTGGCACATCTTTAAGCTAAACGGCAATGATTAGTTCAACTCTTACACTTGGTTGGAGGTAACTAACTGTTAATGAGTAATGTTGTTAAAAGTTTAACCCCTTTTTATTAAAAGTTTGTTATTGATTTTCTGAACCAAGCGTGCTCTTCGTATCACAAACCATTTGGGGAGTCGAAATCTCAAAGGTCGGACCTGTGACACCCGGTCGGGGACGATTCATGATCCGAAAGGTGACTCGCACCCCATGCTACATGATACGATCGAGGTCCTCATGTCTATGTAAGCAAACTCCGCTGGCCACGCAGGTGCGGGCTGAAAGTATTTGGTTAGGAATGAGGGTTGGTAATATTTTGTCACTTCACGGAAGCCGAGATGGTACGTGTTTGTGAACTTGGATCTGGTTACGTCGGACGTACACATGCAGAGAGCTAGGTGCGAATGAAACGGACTAGAGTCCCTTAAAAAGGTCATTTTCATAATAAGATAATTTGGTACGCAGGGTTGTTTCCCTGCTGGTTCATGACGGCATGTCGATTACCGTAAGTCGCCGGATTATGGGGCCCCGTAAGTAAGTGGCATTATGCCACTTTGTTATTAGTGGCTCCTTCCCCACGACATTCGTACTCCTCGTAGATGGTTGATCGTGGAGATGGTGAATCAGCCTAAGATTCCGAAAGGTGGCTCGTCTTCTGCTGATAAACAATCTTAAAGGAAAGTCATAAAATAACAACTCGATTTCAAGTTAATGGTATGTTTCTCCAATCAATATTGCCAATGAATACTTGTTAGAGCATATTCCTATGCTACATTGTGTCTCGTGTATTGTATCTATGTGAGAGCATGAGTATGTGAGTCTTAGAGGCAGCGTACCATGGTCTGTACAAGTTGGTACAGAGCCAACGTACCAATGGTACGTTGGATGGTACGCTAGGCAGTTTTGTAGAGGCTAGATTATGAGGCTTGTAATATTAAATACGTTGGGCTGGGCTTAGAGGGTTTAATTAGATTAGTAGGCTAGTTTTATTATGTTTAGGCTAGTTTACTATTAGATTGGGCATGGGCTTGGGTTTATGATTGGGCTTATTGGGTTTATGATTAGCCCATGTGCTTGTAAGAGGTGGTATAAATACCACCTCATGTTTATGATCAAGCAAGCTTTGGAGAACCTAAAAAAAAAAAACAAAAAAAAAAGTATTATCCGAAGGGAACTCGAGGATGATACTTATTATCCGAAAAGACTTCCATAATACATAGTATCCGAAGGGAACTCGAGGATAATATGTATTATCTCAGGGGAAGTCCTTAGCTGAGGGGAAGTAATCAGCTAAGGGGAAGTCTTTAGAGGTCTTGGGTTCAGGGGAAGTTTTATAGAAAACCCGTAATCTATATTAGGGTTTTTGGTTAAAATTATGTTAATTTGATTCAACTGAACAGATGATAATTACCTTCTAACCCAAAGACCAGTCATCAAATGTCTGTTGGTGTATATTTTTTTCAAATGTGTGTCAGACAGGTTGATGATAGAAAGATGCCGCTGCTGCTCAAAGTTAAAGAACCAGCCGGACAAGACTTCCATCTGTTTAAGCAACTATTCAGGGGAAGTTGTTGGTGTCTTTACAAGTATCCAAAAGCTTCAAAAGTTTTTCAAAGAAAATGCTCACAAGTTTAGGGGAAGCTGAAGATTTCAAGTCAATCTTTGAAAAAGAAAATGATACAGAGAGCAGTCAGAGTTCATGAAGTTTGAAGTTCAACAATCAAGGTCTTCACAGTTAGAGGTTTTTCAAAATTCAACCTCAAATTGTTTTGAAGATTCAAGACAGTTACCGAAGATTCAGCAAGAACCAATTCTTTCAAGAGAAGCAAGTCAATGAGAATCCTCCTCTTATTAACTTGTTCATTTCAAGAAGTTCAAGCTGATGCTGATCAAGAGGAAGTCCCAAGTGCCCGTCAAGAAACCCATTGATGATTTCTGCGGAAAGAATCTTCATCAGCATCTATGCCAGCCAGTCAAGAAGAAGAATTTCAAAGATCGAAGACATTTAATATCACAAGCCTAGGGGAAGATTGTAGAGGCTAGATTATGAGGCTTGTAATATTAAATACGTTGGGCTGGGCTTAGAGGGTTTAATTAGATTAGTAGGCTAGTTTTATTATGTTTAGGCTAGTTTACTATTAGATTGGGCATGGGCTTGGGTTTATGATTGGGCTTATTGGGTTTATGATTAGCCCATGTGCTTGTAAGAGGTGGTATAAATACCACCTCATGTTTATGATCAAGCAAGCTTTTGGAGAACCTATTTACGATTTCTTCTTTGAGAGGGTGTTTACGATCAGCACTTCATCAAGCTTCATAGTAGTCGGGTTTCATTCAAGATTCAATCTTTCTCTTAGATTGAATCTCTTCTTCTACTATTTTCTTGAATCAATCTCTCACGAGGATTCCGCACTCGTGTTAGATCTTTATATCGTGTGTTTGGGAGATTTCCGGACCTACAAGTTTGAGTCACCTATAAATAGGTTGACCTGTTTAGCATGTTAGAACTGCTGGTTATATCATCTCCACTAAGTGTGTTATAGAGAGAAAAACCAAAGCCATATAATTTTTTTCTTCGTGAATCAATAAAACAAAGCTTATTTACATTCTCGTACATTAGATCAATCAGTTCATCCAGTAGTAAGATCCGTATTGCGTTTTACAATTGGTATCAGAGCAAATCTAGGTTGCTCTATTGGTTTGAATTGATTAAATTTGGATTTTTCTAGTGAGAGAAAGTGGGTTTCATTGGTTTTTCTTGAATTCTTCTCAAATCTGAGTGTTTCCGGTGTCAAAACTGATTTCAAAACCTTCCTAGAGTGTTTTTGAAGTATATCGCTGCTAATTACAGTCCAATACGTCCAAATTCACAAAAATCAGTAGAGATTATGTTGGTACGTCGTTGGTACGCTGAATGAGTTTTCTGGTACGCTCGAAGAACATTTTGGTACGCATGCCTATCTTCATTAGCTCGGTGGTACGTTGATTAGTGGTATAGAAGGCAATCTTCAAGTCTGGTACATGACGGTTACTACCTGGTACGCTAACGGTTACACCGTACCAAGTTGGTACGCAGCTTGGTCTGGTACGCTGATCTCTCGGGTCCATTGTTTGGTACGTTGGAGTTTTTGGTCCGCTGGTGGTCCGTTGAATAAGACTGGTACGAAAGTCAAAGTTTTGGTCCGCTGAGATTGTTCTTGGCACGCTGGCAGAAATGTGGTGTTCACTAAAACTAACGGAACTTGAGAACCAATAAGAGTTACGGGAGCTAATACGAGCCAAAACGACCGTCTCGATGAGATCTATACTTTTACTCGCCTAATGGCCAGTACCCTCCAGTTTGACCCCCAAAACCCGGTTCTAAGACGTCCATTTTCGAGTTTGAAGTTTTGATATACAATTTCACAATTTTCAAAATGTATGCAATTGATGCATTTATTGCGACTCATAGTCAGAATGTGCCGAAGTTGATAAATCCTGGAGATCATCATGGTTGGGCAACAAATTTTAGAACATACATTGTTGATTTGGATAAACGGTTGTGGTTACCGATTTCAAATGAATATCAGTATCCAACTTTTGGTGGTAATTTTAAGATGAGATGGGATTTTTCACCTGAAGAAAGGGAATTATATGAATAAAATGAGAAAGTTATTGCACTTCTTCTGTTAACTTTCCCTATAACTTTTAAAAGTCAAGTCAGAAATTATGGAAAAGCAAAGCAGATATGGGATTTTGTAAAGAGACAGTGTGAGGACCATATGTCTAGAATTTCTCAGAAAACAGTTGATCAAGAGGTGAAGTTTAAAGGTAAAATTGAAGAGTTAGAGAAGAAAGAAGCGAAGTTATCTGAAGAAAATAGTATTCTGAGAAAAGATTTGGAGGAATGGAAAAATAAAATTCATGATGGTTACGAAGCAAAAATTCAAAAGAGTGCCTCTTCCTCTTGTACAGCGTATACTGATTTTGTTCGAATTAAGGAAGATTGGTTGAAAGAAAAAGAAGCGTTAATTGAAGAATGCAATAAAGCTAAAGCTAATGAAAAGGAAGCTGTTGAAGATTTTGATGCTTTATTTGCGAAGTGTTATCCTCTTCAACAGATATATGAAAAAGTTAATAAAATTACCGTCGAAGCTGCTGATAGAATAATTCAACTTCAGGAGGAACTCACAAAGTTGCGTGATAGAAATGGTGAGGTTCAAAGTCAAAATGACATTTTGAAACAAGATGTTGCCTATTATAAGAAACAGGTAGAGAAGGTTACTGCAGAAGTTCTTGGTGGATGTGATAGAATGTATAGTCAGAAGAATAAGTATAACGAGTTGTCTGAGAAATTTATTGCTTCTCAGAAGGAAGCTAATACAAAGATTTCTGAGATAAAGATTAAAATGCTTGATCTGCAAAGAAAACTTGAGAATTGCAATACTTCAAGTGTGTTTCAGAATTATCTGTATCATCTGGAATGAGATAGCAAACCAAATAAAGATGTTGCTAATCGTGAAGTTCTTGCTCAAGTGATTGATCTGAAAACGCCATCTAATGATAATTCAACCCAGAAGTTGCAAGATTATCCTGAAGGAGATGGTGTGAAGTCTGGAAAAACAAAGAAGTCAAAATCTAACAAGAATAAAAAGGAGGTTGATTACAGCAATCGATTAAAGTTTGATTCAAAATCTATATTTCTTGATAAAGAAAAGATTTTAGAAGGAAATCCAGGTCATGTGAAGAATCCTGATTTTTCTGATATTGTGATTGACAAATCTTTATTAAATAAGAAAGTTGGTGTTAAAGCTATCAAAGATGAATTTTCTCGTCTAGCATCAAAAGGTCATTCTGTGAAAGAACATCCTAAGCAGAAGTATGGTGGTTTGGGATATGAAGGAAAAGAGGTTCCAATTAAAAGAGGTTCCAAGCTGAGAAGATAAAGAAGCAGAAGGTGGCTACAGATAAGAAGCCGCAATTTTGGAAGAAGAAAGTATCTTCACCATCTGCTGATGAAAATATTTCTTTTGAAGAGTTTTCTTGCATATCTGATGCTACACCACCAGGCGCTAACAATTCAGATTCATTTTATTTTGCTAAATCGAACAGGTTTTATCATCAAGATAAATTCTTTGGTTATGGAGATGATTACGGCTTTTATGATTCTCCATAATGTTTTTCAAAATTTCAGAAACCAAAGAAATTTAAACCTGTGAATTCAAAAGTTTATGATGAATGGTCGACTGATCAGTTTGGAAAACCAATTTCAATCACTAACACTAATCATCGACTGTGTTATGTTTTTCGTTAGAAGGGTCATTATGCAAATAATTGTCCTACGACAACTAATAATTCATCATCAAATGCCAAACATACAATGTATGTTGATCCTGATGGCATTATTTTTGGTGAACCAATACCCATCACTAACCTTTTTTGGTAAAAGAAACTTACTTTAGAAAAGTTGGGTAGTAGTTCTGATTGTCACTCATCAGTTGACAATGGTTCACCAGAAAGTTTAAAACCAAAACAGGAATGGAGACCAAAAGTTGTCTCCACAGCCAACACAGATTTTGTTGAAGACACTGGATGACCTATCATCGTTGTGGATGAGGGTCGGGGTTTTACGAACTTATTAATTTCCATTGTGTGCAGGTATTTCAAGAAGACCTGTTAGTAATTGAAAGATTGCTGACAGTGGAATACTTGTAGTTGTTTTAAGTTAAAATGCATCGTTTCTATCTTTGAAACCAACTAATTTTCAAAACTATCATTTTCAAAAAAGTGTCAAGTGTTGATCGATCATTTTCATTTTTGTTTTTCATTTTCTTTATTCATATTTTTAGGGGGAGAAAATTTGAAAATTCAAAAAATAGTGTTTGTTTGAATTTTAGGGGGAGAAATTGAAAAATATATGAAAAATGAATTTTTTTTTGAGAAATTGATCAGACAAATGCGAGATATGATAGTACATCAACATACACATTATCTTCCATGGATAGATTAAGTCTAAAGGCTGTAGGTACTTGCATAATCTGTGAATGTGCATGACTAATTTGATATCTGCAAGTAAGATATAAACATAAAGCTTGCCTGATGATCTTTGGTTATTTGCTTCTTGATGAATGTTGTATGATGATTCTGACAAAAATAGAATAAAGAGATATCCTGATGAATGCATGTTTTTATTTTGAATTATTTAATCTTGTTTGTTTTCTTTATTTTGTCAAACGATCGGACCTTCTCTGCGTATCGAAAGATCGACCTGATCGTTGTTTATTTGACATTCTGCTTTATTTTTCTTGGAGTTTCGTATTATTCATCAGACGTTCTCTACGTATACGGAAGTATCGACCTGATCGTTGTTGAATTATACAATTTCAACTTGTTTTGCTTTCTTATTTTCTCAAATACTTGGGCTTTCTCTGCGTGTCCACAAGACCGACCTGATTGCTAGGTATTTAAGGTTCTGCTTTATTTTTGCATGATTCATTAAGGATGATTAAATCTCTAAGAAAATTTGCTTCTATATGATAAACATGATAATTTGCTAGTATTTATGATAGAGTGGAGGCCGAGTTATCAGTGCATGATAATATTACCTTAAACATATCTGAAAACGATAAAAAATGATTGGTATATGCTGAAATAAACATAAATGTTGTATTTGCGATTATGTTGGCTTGCATGCCGATTAAGACCGAAATTGAAATGTGTTAGATGCGTTATGACTGATATGATCTCGCGTCGTGATCTTTCTCGCAAAATACCAAAAATAGAGTCAAATTTTGTATTGCATTTTTTTTTTTTTAGAAAAATCAAAAAGAATTTTGGTCTATTTTAGCATAAAATTCGTAAAAGCCAAAAAATTTTATTTCTTGTTTGTTTTCGATTGATCGACACAAGATACGAAACATTTTCAAATCTATATCTTGGATTAGCGAAGAGAAGTTTTGCGCCAAGATTAACTTATGTTGGCTTAAAAATGGAAAACCGTGTTTCGGTCTTCTGAAATTGTAGGTTCTGTGCTGTCAAGACTCAAGCATGGTAAAAGAGAGGGAGTTTGAAGTATCATTCTAAAATAGACTTCGAAGTTAAAAGATTATTCAAGAATGATTCAGCCATGCAAGCTCTATTGCTGACAAGAAATTTCAAGTTGAAGATCAGATGCAACAATGCTGAAGATTGAAGACTGAAGTTTAGTTAGCATAGATACACTACACGTTAAGGGGGAATTTGTTAGAGCATATTCCTATGCTACATTTTGTCTCGTGTATTGTATCTATGTGAGAGCATGAGTATGCGAGTCTTAGAGACAGTGTACCATGGTCCGTACCAGTTGGTACGGAGCCAACGTACCAATGGTACGTTGGATGGTACGCTGGGCAGTTTGAGTCACCTATAAATAGGTTGAGCTGTTTAGAATGTTAGAGCCGCTGGTCATATCATCTTCACTAAGTGTGTGTTTCTAAGTGTGCTCTAGAGAGAGAAACCAAAGCCTTGTAATTGTTTTCTTGGTGAATTAATAAAACAAAGCTTATTTACATTCTCGTATATTAGATCGATCAGTTCATCCAGTAGTAATATATTTATATAATACTAACTTATTTTCTAAAAACCAAAAGATAGATTCTGGTTAAACGTTAACAAAGGTTGAGTATTGGGAGCTCTCCTTTTCCATTGTGTCCTAATCGACCCCGATTCAACTTACCACTACTATACTACCCACGATGGGTGCACTTGCCCGTGTAACGTGGTGAAATGTTAGTTGTCAAGTAAATCAGTTATTATAAATTTAAAAGCTTCAAGTTGCTAAAAAGGTTAAAGAAAAACTGCCATATTTTTAGTACACCTCAGCGCACGTCAGAAGACCCTAAGGCTACAAGTACAGTAAGAACACAAACAAACAGCAAAAGATAATCATGGTGGGAACAACATTCACAAAAAAACATAATAAACCCCAAGAAGCACAAAGCTATCATGTCCCAACCAAACGTGACCATCACCATAGCTTTCTTACCTATACAGGAACCAAAAAGACGTCAACAACAAAAGTTGTTGGTCAATCATAGCGCGTTTGACTCAGTCACAAAACCAAAACAATTTCCAAATATTGTGCTTGTTATAAATTCCTATGGTTAGGCCAGCACTCCGGGGGTACGATCCTATAGCCGCATGCCTCCCTTCGTAGACTAGGCATATACGCCATTAACCGACCCCTAATAGGTCCAACATAAACGGGTATGAGACACATGATCCACCTCTACAACTGTATTGGTGCATTATATGTCTTTGTGGCCTGTCAATAGGCCCAAACTAACCATACTAATCAAAATGAACGTCACGTAACATGCGAGTGTAAATTTATAACACGGTAACACATACCTAAGCACTGTAATAATCAACAAGTAACAATTTGATATGGTTCATGTACACCTCAAAAAAATTTAAAATTAGAGCAGGGGAGAAGCTACAAACTCACAGGTTCTGAAACGGTGAATAAAAGCGTCACTAGGAACGAGGAAATCCAAACGCCAAATTGTATCACAGATGTGAGTCTATATTAATATATACATATATATCAGAACCTAACCAAAGTCTATGCACAAAATTTGGTAACAACAACAACGATAAACAAGAAGTTATTCACATTCCCTGGAATATACTGAACAGTAAAAAACACTCATACAAGATCATCGGGCCCAACTGGGTGGTGAAACATCACCACCGTAAGTTCACAAGGCCATACACGTAATACCACCAAACCGAGTTGCTCGGTTACTTCCCAAAACATAAAAGAAAACAAAACCATAAAACTGTCAAGGGCCACATGCGGAACGCGAACGAACAGAGGAGCACCCCATGTGGTCCACATACGCGGTCAACAAACCCTTTTGACTCTCTAGGCGATGCGGACCACGGAGACCACACCAGCATACGTATGCGGTCCACATCGACTATTTTTTCTTTTAGTGGACATTTTCCATTTTTCATTTTTAGCTTGTTTCGACAATGGGAATTTGTTTCAACCATTTCCATTAGGAAATTAGTTTTCCAGTCCCTTTGGCTCAACCAAATAGAAGTTCTAAGTTCTGGTTGTAACATCCCGAAATCCTTTATATGCTTTTTAATAGATTTTATTGTGGTATGTTGTGTGAAGGGTTGCATATGTCTCTTTACAATAATGCCTCGATCGAGATTAGCAAAGTGATAGAACTTGTTACTAGGTTATATTGTGGTAGCTAATATATATTATTTGATAGTTGGGGGTTTAAAGAGTAAATTGAGAGTTTAGGTCATGTTTTGACAAAAGAACTTAAGAGGAGGGGCTGGATATGTAAGAAGGGAGTTTAAAACAAGGAAAAAAATATGGAACCTCCCTAAGGAGATCCCAGTTCACGAACCAGGAAGAGATGGAAGGGGGAGACCAAACTTTGTGCTCCTGACTCCAAAATTGAAGGTGCTAGGGTGTGAAATCAGTGGTGGGGACTGACATTGAGCATACCGGGGGGGGGGGGGGGTCTGGGCTACAATTCCATCATCATTCTCAAATTTCCTACACAAAATAAGTGTTCCTCAAGATAGGTGTAGGTGAAATCATGAATATCACCTAAAGGTTAAATTGGCATAGGAAATCAGTTGTTTATGTGTTTTATGCATAGATTAAACATAGATTTATCCTGCAAGTTTATAAATATGTGTTTTCTAGTAAGGATGTGATATGGGTGAAGCCCATCACTTGGAGAAATGAAAATATAGAAGGGAGGGTGATTGGGTTGGTTGTTTAGGCCATAAGAAACCATGGGTTTCATGAAGAAATTTCAAATTGGCTATAACATGTGAAATTATGCATCTATAAATAAAGATGGGTTTAATATGGGATGATTGGATGATACATGTATGTAATAATGTTAAGTATGCACACAAGGTGTTTGATAGAATGCCCAAGTGAAATTCTTGAAAATTGTTATAGGCCTTTTTGTGCTAAATTGATGAAATATGCAAATGTAGGTGTAAATTAATAATAGGTGGTAATATGATTACCATGAGGGTGAATTGATCTTATGATGTTCACCATATGTGGTGACATGCTTATATGAGCATAGGATTGTGTAGACTCATAATGCTCTTATGAAATTGTTAATGTCGAATGCGTATTTGTATAATAGTGATCATTCATGGCTAAACGAATAACCATGATAATATAGGTGAACCCGGTGAAGGCCAAAGCCACCATCGAGAAGGAAAGGCTTACTCTAATAGTATGGTGTTTCTGTGATAACTGAAATGTATGAACTATAATTGATAAGGAACGTGGGTTGGGGATAACCACCCGAGAACTATGTGCAATTTTAAGAGATGTGGAAACAACCCATTTGGGTAAGTTGGAGAAAATGGCCCGTTTGGCTTAGAATTGGGGTTATGACCCAATAAGCATGACCTTCGGGTAATAGGAGAATTATATTTGATATAATTCAAAATAGGCACCTTTGGGGTGAAAGAGAGACAATGTGCTTGGATGGGTGTACCATGGGAGTGGTAAGGAGGACAATGTGAATTAACTAAAGACTTGTCATAATTTTGTGTAACGGTTCAAACGGGTTAGGTTTCTCTATTGATAAATCCCGCTTGATTTGAATCCATGTTAATGTAGGTTAATTTATATTTGAATGTTTAATTATTAACTTAGAGTAAAAATGGTTCAAAGGGTGGAAATATTTGGGATTTTGCAGCTTTGACTGAAATTGCCCGAATTTTGGCTAAGTATGGGAAAACTAGCAAAATCTGTCATGATCCCTAGACAATCAGCTCCAAGCGTATCGCTTGGAGCCTATGTCTCTCCAGGTGATACGCCTGGGCCGTTCGCGGGGCGCGAGCCAGCCTTTGTGATGCGCGAAGGTTTAGCAGGTGGGATTTTTCCTTATTTTGTTCTAATGTAACATGTAGTTGTGTGTATAACAATGTTATGTTGTAATTACTAATAGGTTACTGGTAATAATAGCAGGTAATGAGTTGGAAGAAGGAGCGGGTCCAAATTGAGCATGATTCAAGAAGAACCAAGCACCATGTTTGTATTTTTGGAAAACACGCGTGTCACACGTTGTCTAATTAAAACCTGGGTACTCAGATATATATATATATATATATATATATATATATATATATATATATATATATATAGGGGAAGGATCAAATAAAAACAAGATGTTATTGCGAAAACAAGAAAACAAATATTAAAACCTCTATAACTTCCTCATACGATAATATTTTTAAAAAAAATTTGCACCAAAAGTCTTAAAATTATGTCACCTTTAATTCTGGGAAAAAAAATTAAAAATATAAAATTTCGTGATTTTTTTTTATTTTATATTACACATGTGCAATATTAACAAAAAAACGTTAATTTTTTTTAATTTTCTCCAGAATTAAAGATAACAGAATTATAAGATCTATGGTACAATTTTTTATCAAATATATTAACGTATGAAAAAGTTATAGAGGTTTTAATATTATTGCACATGTGCAATAATAAATTTTTATTGCACATGTGCAATAATAAAAAAATAAAAAAACGTTGAATTTTTTTTAATTTTCTCCAGAATTAAAGATAACAGAATTATAAGATTTATGGTGCAATTTTTTATAAAAAAATTTAACATATGAAAAAAGTTATAAAGGTTTTAATATTATTGCATATGTGCAATAATAATAATAATAAAAATTATTGCACCTGTGCAATAATAATTTTTAAAAAAATTTGATTATTTTTTAAATTTTTTCCCATAACTAAAGATAACATAATTTTAAGGATTTTGGTGCAAAATTTTTATAAAAATATTAACGTATGAAAAAGTTATAGAGGTTTTAATATTTGTTTTCGTGTTTTCGCAATAAAAGTTGTTTTCACATGATCCTTACCCTATATATATATATATATATATATATATATATATATATATATATATATATATATCCTTGTGATGGTTCAACATATGAACTAAGTGGGTGTCTAATGACGACATTTTGTTAAGTATGTACTTGTTGATAAGATTTTTTTTTCCAGGCCAACTTTTTACTCGCCTAGCTATCATTATAAGAGTTTGGGGTCTTACAAGTTGGTATCAGAGCCACAGTTTGAGGGATTCAGGTGTTGTGGGGAACACCTAAACTCAAACCAGGTGCCCATAGTATGAAAATGGTGTTCAGTTTAAGCTTAATCATGTGACCCCGTAAGTAAGTTAAGTTTTTAGATTAGTAATGGTTGCAAGGAATGTAAGTAATTAGTGTGAACTTGGATGTGCATATTGTGTGAAACTCAAGTAAGAATGTGAAAAAGTGGATGAAGTCTAGCACAAAGTTTGGTGATGAAAACTTAATACCCACGTGTGTAGACAAAGATAGACGGCTGAAGTGGCCTACAGAAGGGGGTGTGAACAAGATGTAAAATGTGTTGAGATTCCTATTACAAGGAAAAGTGTGAAAAGGTAAGTGGGGAATCCTAAATTATGTAACACAATGAAGGATAAGTGTGGTAGAAATAACCCACTTGCAATAGCAAGTAGGATAATTATGTTGAATTTGTTTCAACATAAAAGTGTGAATTTGTTATAAGTGATGCTAACCTATTGTAAGCTTCCAGTTTGAAATGGCAATTGAAGATGATCAAAGTGGAACTTTGATGGAGGCCATGGTGGCTTTAAGTCAAGAAGATTGTTTCTGGAGATGTGGAGGCCTCTGTGGATGCTAGTGTACGGCTCCACGTGGCCAAGATGGAAGAAACCCTAATGAAATTGCTAGAGAAAAAGTTTAAAGTGTTAAAGAATGACCTAAAAGGGGATGGAAATGCAACGAAGGAAAAAGGGAGATGCACCTATAAATAACTTATGGCGTGCAAACCCCCGCTATACACAAGTGATGCGAATCCGATAACTTGCCACAGGTGGCTAACGGATATTGAAAATGTGTTTGAAAGAAGTAGGTGTGATCCAATAGATCAAGTCATGTTTGCAACGGGGAAACTCCGGTCACGAGCAAAAGATTAGTGGGATATGTTAAAGACTAAAAAGGGGAGGGAGATAACCAATTCTATGGAGTGTGACGCCCACTCCCAGTCTTGGCTCGAGGAGGGGTCACGTGTCGGATTACTCATGAACACATGGTACAGCAGAGATAACTAAGCATCACCACTACCTCACATACATACATACATTTTTTGGAAAGGTCAGCTTACGCTCGTGAGTTCTAAGTAATTAAAACTTTACCTTAACCTCTAGTTAAAGGATAACAGGGAACATTACCCAAATGTAGCAATTGTGGTTTCCATCACCAGGGAAGCTGTTAAAGATTTTGATTTGCAAAGGAAATTGAAAAATTACAATAATTCACCGACTTTCCTGAATTATTTGTATAAGTTGGAAAAGAGTCAAGAGAATGGTAAAAATGCAAGTCTTCATCAAGTTTCTGCTCCTGTGGATATTGAACTTTCTATTCGAGCTATATCATCTGGTATTGAACAGCATGATTATTCAAAATTTGCTGATACCAGTTCAGGAAAGAAAACAAAGTCCAAATCAAAGAAGAATAAAAAGGAGGTTGATTACTGCAAAGGGTTGAAGTTTGATTCCAAATCTACATTCCTTGAAAAAGAAAAGATGTTTATGGAAATCCTGGAAATGTGAAAGTGCCAAAGTTTTCTAAGATTGTGATAGATGATTCTTTGATTTCCAGGAAGAATGATTTGAAAGGTATCAAGTCTGAATTTACAAAGCATGTCAAACAAGGTCATGAGATACCAAACTGTTGGGTTATATAACTAATTATCGATTTACACACGAGTACGCAACGGATTTTATCCTATGAATTAATCTAACTAACCGGATAGATAATGTGTACCTTCTTAACTCGGCAAGAGAAGATCTTCTAGGATTTGAAGTAAATCCCTCTACGATAGCACACACGACACACCGATGTACATATGCTAGTACTTGATCATGAACT
>JBCNJP010000006.1:27084935-27101723 GCA_039602395.1 Deinandra increscens subsp. villosa | reverse complement strand
CTAATATTAATTTCATTAAACACTAAACAATTATTCATGCATCCATCCATCACACGACATAATTTTTAGAAACACATTGGAAAAATAAAGATGTAATATCCATTACAAAATTTAAAATCCAACCATAAGGTATCTCAGTATTTAAAAATCATTCAAAATAAAATGAACACCCAGTCAAATTTATTTCAAAGTAACAAAATAGAAGAAAATGAGACATATTAGATCATGGATCAATGACTTCGGGTTCCTCGACCTCTTCTTCTTCAGCGTTGTCTCCATTCTCTTCGAGGGGTTCTTCCTCCACTGGATCAGATGCAGGGGCTGCCTGTCCCTGAAGAGTAGCCACTTGCCCGGTCAGGTCCCCGACCAAGTCTTCTAATACGACAATCCTTGCTAAGGCAGTCTGGAGCATGTTGGCTAAATTGGCCGAGTTGGGTCTTGCCTCCAAGGTATCCACTCTATCCTCGAGTTCAATCACCCCATGGGCTAAGTTGTTGTGTGCTGTGGTTGTCTCTTCGAGATCATCCCTTGTTCCTTGAGTTTCAGTTTGTGTTCTACGTCCTTCGGTTCGCAGTGATCTAACTTCACCGCGCAACTCATCTAGCACTGCCATCATTGCAGCAGGGATTTGTGGGTGGCAGAAGGGAAGATCAGGTAATCTACCCTCATCTGTAGGGACTCCAAACTCGCCCATAAGATGGGCCACCATGGGCCTCAACCACCGCTAATCGGACGCGTTGTCCGGGTCTCGAAAGTAATGTGACTCTGCCTCATAATCCCCTTGAGTATAGTCAAGGCGTTGCCTCCTTTGGGTCGGTTGACGTGACGAGGATCCTTGTTCTTTCATGGGTGCCTTTCCACGTGTATGATCGGATGGTGACATATTGCCTGAACCCAGACAGACACAAACAAAGAAAAGATAACCTAATGTGAGTAATCGATTTTTGGCACGCGAAAAGAAAACGTTTTTGGGAATTGTTGTAAATAATGTTAAAAAACAGTTACAGTTTAGAATTTCTGAAAATTCTAGTTCTCTGCAACCAAGGGCTCTGATACCAATCTGTCACACCCCCAATTTCCACTAACGGAGTTTTACCGTGTGGGGTGTGAACCAGACCAGGACCCGAGTCATTAGTTACATCAAACATAAGTTAAGGGTTCAAAATGTAAATATATTTCCAAATGGGAATTATCAAACCAGAGTTTAAGTTTAGCGGAAGCTTATAAAAGTTATGTTGCGCAAAACAAGCGCCCGATAAGTAAATAAAGTTCAAGATAAAGGTTTTAAAAGCAAGTTCCCAAAATAAAGTTTAACCAGCGTACGTGCCCAAAAATCCGATTCTCCTAGCGTCCTGCAAAGCATTCATAAGAGCAAGTGTCAACTAATGTTGGTGAGTTCACATAAGCACATAAGTATAACTAGTATAGTTATGTAGTACGAATACAACAGTTTTTTTTATTCGTATGTAAGCATGTATATTAACAGTACAATCCATATCGTAGGTAGCGAGCCTAAGTTCATGTCACTAAAACGTTCGCAACCGAAGCTGACCAATTAGTTGTAGGAATAATTCCTTACGTGGTTTGCCTTCCCCGTGTCTACTCGATCACGGTAAGTTAGGCTGACATTGTCCTCAGTCCGACCGCCAGTCGGGTGGTGCATCTCGTGCCCGCTAAGTGGGGTTTGTCAGACCCCAGTAGTACTACCCAATATTCCCTCGCTTTTTGCTATTAACGGTTCGATAAGTAAGGACTTTCAAAGATAAAGCATATTACGTGAACATGTGATATATATTGGATTTCTACTTTAATCATACATAATAGTTATCGTGTTATCACCCTAACCCGGGTGTAACGTGTTTGTGTGTGTTATCGTCCAAAACCGGACGTAACATAATGGTTGTGTAACTCACCTTAGGGTGCGCTGCTACAATTTAGTAAGACTCCGAGTCTTGCGTAACTACCAAGCACCTATTGAATTTACATACGTAAGTGTGTATCCGCACATGAGTAACATAGCCTAGACGATGGTATTGATATCAAGTAATTCCAAGTATGACGTAGGTGACAATTTCAGTACGTGGTAAAAATATTTATTCAAATCGAGTTGGTGATAACGTTTAACCGAAATCACAAAAGACAACAAAAAAAATGCGAATAAAAGATAAATATTATATCTTTATGAAAATCGAGTAGTTAAAACGTATTTTAAGTATATATATATATGTATATATATATATAGATTTATATGTATCTTTCCATTTGGATAGGTTTATGAATATATATATATATATATATATATATATATATATATATATACTCCCGAACAAAAGAAATGTTTATATTGCGAAATTCGCCCAAATATAATAATCGTATACGTTTATTTTCTTGTAACTGTAAGGATAAATAAAACTTTCATATTTTTTATTTATTTTAAATTCCCAAATACGTTTATATATATATATATATATATATATATATATATATATATATATATATATTTCCAAATGCAAATACACACTCACTAAGGATTATATTGTCCAATGTAGTAATCAAATTATATAAACCTATGAGGGAAAACGAAAATAACTATGCTTTATGAGGGTTCCTACGAGTCCAAAATGACTTAGCGAACGATTTGCGGGTTAAAACAAAACAAGAAAAAGAATGAGGGTCAGTGGGGTCGAACCCATGACCTCCGGTTCCCTGCACAACACCCAAACCAGTGGGCTAAGGCTGCGTTTGGTTAACAAGTCGACTGGGAATGCTTTTGAATATACAGGAGCATGGATCTGGTTCTTTTGAAAATAAAAAAAAGTTTGGGAGAAGCTTGGTCTCGAACCCGAGACCTGAATGTCAACAACCAAAGCCCGAACCACCCGGACACCCTACCAACTGATTTCTATCCTGCCAACATAATACATATAGTGTTTATAGCGGGTATCATCATCTTTCCCAAAACTCCGGTGGCCGGAGTTTTATTCCGGTCACCGGAAAATCACGAAACCCAGATTTTAAACCTAAAAAGAATGTGACTAACATGGGAAAGCAGTTACCTTGAGAAATAGATGGGAAACAGTGAGTTTTTGAAGCCAAAACGTGACCCGAACCTTGAACGCGAACACTGAGCACCGTAACGGAACTCGAATCTGACTTCTCCTGGTTGCTCAGCAACGAAAGAAGATCTCGAGGGTTGTTAGATGGTGCTGATTCGGTGGAGATTTTGGCCGAAAATACGAGTTCACCGGAAAACTTTAAAAACGAAAAAAGAAGGGAGAGAGCTCGAGAGGGGTTGTGTGGTTTGCAATTGAACGGCTCTTGAGTAAACATGTGATTATAGTAATCAATAGGGACTTGAATGAGGGATTGATTTGCTAAATTTGAAACGACGATGAGGAGGAGGGTCGGACGAAACCGCTTCACGAATTATAGCTCGTAAATGTCATTTATGTGACTATTGGCAAATGACATAATTAGTCCCTATACAATTTACAAGGTGACACAAGGTTTAGGGTAATTACATAAATGGTCACTCAAGTTTTCTCAAAAGAAAAGGGTTTAGTAATTGGCGAGAATAGTCCCTCGGGTTTATAAAAGGCTAACGGGACTAACAAAAAAAAACGTAAACGATGACCAAACGAGTTTATGCATCTCAACACCGTATAACGTGTAACGTCTATGAGAAATATAAACTTAAACGACCAAATAAAATCATGGATAGCAATCTCTAATTATCCGCTTAGATTCACATAAAATCATAGTTATAACTCCATAACTATATGTTTTTAAATTCCTATAAAATTATAAAAACACTTCGTCTGAATACGTGATACACCGTCACATAGAATCATAAAATGACGTGCGTATATACATACATATATACCACGTACAAATAATAAATATAATTTCCACATAAAATGAAAAAATGTTTTCGTGAAACCATAAAATATGATTTACATAAAATCATAAAATATAATTATTCAATTAAGTTAACCGACGTCTAGACTCATGTGCAATGTTCGTGTAACGGTTCTAGTTAACTGATGTAACGGACGTTTACTAAAGATAACACAAGTTATTAACAGGGTTAACCTGGGAAATTACCGGTTGTCACAAGATAAGAGTTCAAAATTTGATGAAAGTGATGGATTCAACTACCTGTAAGATCTCACAACTGAATTAGAGACCGTAGGTAGGTGCCAAAATCTGTGTAATCAACAACAAATTTTGGAAAAATTAAGAACCCTAATAAACTGAGAAAACCTTCGGCCTTAAAAACTTCATCCGAACCTATAATCCTCCAAGCAACCTAATCAAAGGTGAAATCAAACCTGTGAATGTGAGAAGGGTGTGCAACCCAACCCTAGCTGCAAGAATCGCTAACTTGAGATGACGATTGGAGACAGAATTGGCGTCGGAGAAGAGTGGTTGTGGTACGCCGACGGGTCGAAATGAGAGGAGGGAGAGCGGTCTGTGTTAATTTGAACAAGTGAATGACCAAAAGTGATGAACCTCCCTTTTATATTAGCGAGGTCGAGAGAGAGACACTTAGGGTTTTTGGGTCTTAAACGAAATCGCCAAGAGAACCGAAGCCTTAAGTGAAATCGCTAAGCAGGCGAGATCGCCAATGACCCTTTTATTAGGTGACATCGCCATGGCCACTAGAGAAGGCGAAGTCGCCAAGAACACTTCTTGGTTTTATGACATCTCCAAAGAGAACCCTTAGATCGCCAAGGGTAAAATTGGTTATGGCGAGATCGCCAAAGGTAATTTTGTTGATACACGATATGGCAATGAGCTGGATCAAACGAAGACATAAAGATTTAGGGTTTTGAGTCTGGTGGCCGAACTCTGGCCGAACCCTGGCCGAGCCTTGGCCGAACCTGAGGTTCGGACAAGCCAGGGAGTTCAGACACCCGTAGGCTATATATAAGTGTTTGTGTCTTTGTAATTGTTAAGTTTTTGAGAGCTGAGCGAACTTTTGTCTGTGAGTTTGTGTGTGTACTATGATTTTCTTGTAATCACGTATTAATGAGAGATTGAGTTTATTTACCTTGCTTGTGTTTGTTTTCTCACATATTCTCACGTATACGATTGTTGTCGACCAAACTGATCCAACGCTCACGCACTTTCAAGTGGTATCAGAGCTATCTGGTGCTGTTTGGTTCGATTTGTTGCAATTCGTATATTCGAAGTTCGTTTTTCAAGTTGCTCTCTGGAAATTCACGTGAAAATCATCATGTTTTGTGTCAAAAATCCTTGTTTCTGTTTGATTTTGGTCTTCTGAGTGTTTTGTGTTCATTTGTGAGGATATTCTGGTGAGACCAGAAAAATTCCGAGTTTTTTTACGTTCGGCCGAACCTGAAGTTCGGTGAAACCGCTCCGAGTGTCGAGTTCGGTGAGAGTTCGGTCACATTTTCGATTCGGTGAGAGTTCGGTGAGCTATCGGATAGAGTTCAGTGAGAATTCCTGTCTCGGAGATAGATCGGACCAGGATCGGAGAGAGTTCGGAGTTTCTGTGTTCGGTGATAAGTTCGTAGGGAGTTCAAACTTTGTTTTCAAGATCGGTGGAGGTTCGGAGTGTTTCGGAGCTTACTTTAAGTTCAGTGCAAGTTCGGAGAACAGAATCTTGAATCTTGATTTTTTTTCAAAATGTCGGATTATTCCGCGTTTGATGCTATTCGATCGCAGATGCAAACATTACTGAATTACGATAATGAAATCGGGACGACTCAGAAAGTTCCCAAACTTCTTAAGTTTGAGGACTATCCTAATTGGAAAAAGAGATTTGAAGCGTATATTGGTACAACGGATCCAGACCTATGGATTGCTATGGATGCACGATATGTGTATCCTGTCGGGTTGAACAATGTTCCTATTATGCAAAGGAACATGGATCTTACACAAAAGGATGATTTTGTTCGAGAACAAAAAGCTTATGGTTTAATCACTCAAGTTTTACCTAAAGAGTTACTTCACCAACTTAAAACCTGTGAACATTCTCATGAATTATGGTCAACTCTGAAAGAAAGATGTGAAGGCAATGAACAGTATAAGAAAAGTAAGAAGAAAGTGTTAAACAAGGAATTTGACGCATCCACGGCTGAAGCTGAATACATAGCGGCTGCTAGTTGCTGCTCACATGTTTTATGGATTCAACAGCAGATGCGGGATTACGGTTTGAAGTGTCTTACTAGTCCAATTTACATAGATAATTCAGCCGCTATTTGCATAACAAAAAACCCCGTTCACCACTCTAAAACGAAACACATTGATATTCGTTATCATTTCATCCGGGATTGTTTTGAGAAACACCTGATTGATCTGCAAAAGATCCATACTTATTTTCAAAAAGCGGATCTTTTTACGAAAGCTTTTGACAAAACCCGCTTTCGTAATCTTTTGCAGATCAACGACATACAAAAGTTAACGATCGAGTAACTTTCGGTTGATCATTTTTGCTTATTGTTTTCTTTTGTTTGTTTCTTCTTTCTTATTATAAAAATTCTAAAAATAGCGTTTTGTATTTTAGGGGGAGAAATATCAGAAAATATAAAAAAATGCAAAAATGCAAAAAGCATAAAAAAATGGAAAAATTTAAAAAAATTGAGAAATTAATCCGACCAAGCGAGAAATGATATTACATCGACTTGTGTTATCAACCACGGATAAAGTAAAAATGAAAAGCTGTAGGTTCTTGTTTGGTTAGTTAAATGCGTAAGGGTAAATCTGATATATGCTAGTATGATATACACATAAAAATGTTGCTTGATTAATTGTGAGACACATCATGATGATTATTGTGTGATCTTGGCATTAAATAAAATAAAAAAGCAAAAACAGAATAAGAGATGTTCTGGTGTACGCATGTTTTCATTTTGCAAAGATTTAAACTTGTTTGATTTTCTTTATTTTGTCAAACGATCGGCCTTTCTCTGTGTATCGAAAGATCGACCTGATTGGTGTTCGTTTGACGTTCTACTTTATTTTCTTTGGTGTTTCGTATAACTCATCGGACTTTCTCTGTGTGTGCGGGAGCACCGATCTGATTGTTGTTGGGTTATACAATTTATGCTTTATTTTCTCTTTTTTATTTTCCTAAACAATCGGACTTTCTCTGCGTGCCTACCAGCCGACCTTATTGTTGTTTGTTTAGGGTTCTGCTTTATTTTTGCATGAAACACCATGAACGATAAATCTCAGTGAGAATCAAATTCTGTGAAAAATACAAAAATAATGAGAATAAGCCAGATTACCGGTATTTCTGATTGTGTGGGTTTTCATATTATCAATGCTTGCTAAATATATCTTAACATATCAGAAAGCTATAAAAATTGATCTACCCAAGCTGAAATAAATTGAAAAATTGTATTTGCTGCCAACTTGACTTGCATGCTGATTAAAAATGAAATTGAAGTGTGTCTGATGCATATTGGCCGATATGATCTCGCGTCTGGATCTTTCTCACAAAAATACTTAAGTTATATCAATTCTCAGTAATTTTGTTTCATTTCTGTTTGGATTGTTATTTGAATATCTGAAAAATCACAAAAAGATTTTAGGTATGTTTTAGCATAATTTTGAAAAATTCCAAAAAGATTTTAGGAGTGTTTGAAAATCTACAAAAATCAAAAAGATTCGATTTTGCGTTATTTTCGATCAACCGTTAGTTAAAGATTCCAAATAATGCCGGGAATAACCAAATGGACTTGATTTTAGAAATTTCATCAGTAAAATTGAACGAAGTTTGAGGAAATTGATAAATTTTAAACTTTGGAAGTTCAATTTGATAAAAAATTCATCAAAATCAGGGGTTATTTTTGAAAAATTTCCAAATCTCCAAATCTCCAAACCTGGAGTTCGGAGGGCCGAACATGGAGTTCGGAGGTCCGAAGATGGAAGTTCGGAGGACCGAACCTCAGTATCGGACAAGGTTTAGAGGTGACTGCACCGAACTGCTGCCCGATTTTCAAATTTTTCGATTAACTATGTTTTTTGGAGATATCAAGACTGATTCTAGGTAGATATCTTGATTCCGAACACATTGATGGACTTAGATTAGGTTTTCATCATGTTTTTGTTGGTTTTTGGTTCTTAAAACTCGTTTAGACTTATCTCAGTTTCTAGATCTAAAATTGCTCCACCGAAAACGTGTTTTCAACAATTAAAACTGGTTTTTATGCGTTGCTTATCGAAATCCGACCAAGGGTGTTGTTTGTTTGAGTATAATTTGGTCGTTTTCATCGATTTTGAGATTCAAACTTGTCGGAGTTCTTCAGGCTCCGAACCTGGGGTTCGGAGACTCCGAACTGGGGGTTCGGAGGAAGCTCGGACAGAGTTCGAAGGTCTTAAAAATTTTGATCAAATGTTGTTCGTTTACGCAAACGACAATGATTTGACGAAATCGGTGATTATATCTGTTAATAACATTGAATTTAATGAATGTTTTCTTTTGTGTGTTTTCAGATATGGCAAACGACTTAAAGATTGGAGATAAACATAATATTTGTGCACATATCGGGGTTCCACGAGGCAAACTCGATAAGTTTGGAGGACCTGGGATATTCAAGTTTCTGAGGCGTTCGAGGATTCATTATGCCATTACTCAGCAGTGTGACGTTTTATCGGGATATTATGCTGGAGTTTTGGAACACAGCTCATACGATTACTGATTCTCCAATTAGAGTTTGATACAACAAACGCACGGATTGAGTTCCCTCGAACAAGAATTCACGAAAGAACTGGCAAGAGGCTGATAATCTTGGTGTTTCCAAAGAAGCCAGATGTGATGAAGAAAATACCATTGATGAAGATGCAACAAGATTTTATCAAAGATCTGAGATGGTGGTATTATAATGAGAAGACACGAAAAGCAGTGATTGTGTTGAGAAAAGATAACCGGGTTGTGAAGATCTACGATCCTATGTGGCTGATTAACTTGTCAAAGGCTGATATTGACGAGTTTTATCACAATCAAATCCTGTATCACCCGGATTACATGGATCAAGCGCTGAAGTTCCAAAGGGTGATAAGGGTTTGCTTTGCGTTCAACATCTTTGCTGGAAATAATCATGAGTTGGTTTGGAAGGATGATGGGGCTGCTACAAATGTTCAAAGCTGATGAAGAACGGTCCAGCTATTGCCAAGGGGGAGTTTGTTGATACACGATATGGCAATGAGCTGGATCAAACGAAGACATGAAGATTTAGGGTTTTGAGTCTGGTGGCCGAACTCCGGCCGAACCCTGGCCGAGCCTTGGCCGAACCTGAGGCTCGGACAAGCCAGGGAGTTCGGACACCCGTAGGCTATATATAAGTGTTTGTGTCTTTGTAATTGTTAAGTTTTTGAGAGCTGAGCGAACTATTGTCTGTGAGTTTGTGTGTGTACTCTGATTCTCTTGTAATCACGTATTAATGAGAGATTGAGTTTATTTACCTTGCTTGTGTTTGTTTTCTCACATATTCTCACGTATACGATTGTTATCGACCAAACCGATCCAACGCTCACGCACTTTCAAATTTTCCTTAAAGCGAGATCGCCAAGGTACTTCGAGCTTATGAGATCGCCTAGGCAATCTGTCAGATCGCCAAGGTAGTTAGGCGAAATCGCCAAGACCAACTTGTGCAGGACCTTGAGATCGCTAACAGTAAAGGGGAATACAAGAAATTATAAAGTTTGACCTCAAGTTATTTATTTGAACTTTTCCTGATTTAGGATCAAATTTCAACCAAAATGAGAACACCTGAAGCAAAAACACTGAAAATATTCAGTTGTAAACTCGGTGAGTTGCTAAAAACTTAGTGAAATCATCAAGGGCAATTTTGGAAATATAGAATTTTTCTAAGTGCATAAACATGTTAAAAACACCATTTTGACTCAGAAAAATTTTAAATTTCATATACTTGACCAAAACCTTATTAAATCAGATTAACTTGAGTCAGGCCAGCCCAAACTTACCAAAACGGTTGATTTTGACTTAAAACTGCAAATGGACCTTAAATTTGATTCATTTATCCCAAACTTGATATATTAAGCACAAGGCACCCAAATTCACATTTTATGACAAATTTGGTTATATGAAAGCGTAGTGCTTTCATTTGCACCGTTAATGCCTTTTTCTGGCGGTTTCCAGTTATTTGCTTAATTTTTCATATTTTTGCTCGGTAATGGTTGGACTATGTTAGGAATCAAACCGGTCAATTACGTGATCACAGACACTTACAAATCAAATCACCTCACAGATTCAGTAACCTAAGTCAGATTGTTGGTATTGTTATTCACTTAAGCTCAAGCAAGACAATTTTCAGCAAAATCACTGTGATGTCATTTATCATGTTTTAGTCCGGTTTAATGAAAATTGTGTTGACCTTTTATTCCACTAAGTCAACAGTTATCCTAGCTTTGTCTATTTAGCACTTCAGACATGCACAACACACATATGAAATTTCTTCCCCTATTTCTTTAGAGGTAAGTACTGATTTCAAAATAGATGCATATTTTGATTCACATGAACACAAAGTCAGAGTTTCCTCAACAGATGTGTCACGGAATATTTTCAATGATAATAATGGGATGCCTGAACACAAGGTCAGAGTTTCCTCAGCAAATGTGACGGACAATAAATAGATGTGAGATATTTCTCACTTATTGATGGATGTGTGATAATTCACACTTATTGGTGGATATGTGATGAATGACACTTATTAAATGGTTTGAAATAAGCACTTTCCGCAAAAGAAATACTCGAGTGTGTTGGTTGACTTACTTAACTCAGACTTAAGCAGATTTAAAGGATTTTACCAACTGTTTTTACTTAAGGTCCACAATTTCATGTTTTAAGTGTGTAATCACAGGACTTGCCTAATTCTTAGTTTGTTGAGCCTACTGACACATCGAATGATAGAATTACTGATCGATTGGATCATATCCTACGGTAAGATCACAAGACCAGAATTATATTATTTTCCACATAGTTTGCCCAACCAAAAACCAAAACTTTTCTGATTTTCTTTTTCAAAGTTTATTTAATCATTGCAAAATTACAAAGATTTCGTGCTTAGAATCAAGTACCCATCAAGTGCCTTTACAAATGTTGTTGGCAATTACTCGATTCTAATTTTCATGATTTTTATTTATTTTTGCAAATTTTTTGGATTTCTCCAATTTTCTATCCTTTATTATAGCATAAAAATTCAAAATTTTGAGTTTTTCATCAGGTATTCAACAAGTGTCTTCGCAAAAGTTGTTTGAAATGACCCGATTCAATTTTTAATGATTTTTATTAATTTTTCCAAATTTTTGGGATTTTCTCCAATTTTCCAACCGTGAGTCGGTTAGGCTTGACCGACTGGCACAAAGACTTAAAAATAAAATAAAATAAGATAAAATATTTTTGGTATTTTCAGGAAATTTGATTAACATTTTATGAAATATTTTATTTATGGTCGAGAGAGGATGACCAAAAACTTAACAAGACTCAAAGAAACTAAAGTTAAAATTCTTTATTTTTTTGTTTTTTCAAAAATTTTAAAGATAAAATCTTTTTGGTTTTTCAATTTACAGATTATTGCAAGGCAAGAAGGGGAACAAAGACGATACCCCTAAACCTACACAACCTAAGACTAAAGCACTATCCTAAAAGGAACCTAAAGATCAACTTACTCAAAGTTAATCATTCCTACTGATTGAACTGGGAAGTTAAACCTGGAAACATCAAATCCCTTGGTGAAGAGATATGCAAGTTGATTTTCAGAGGAAACATAAACTAAGGTGATAAGCTTCTTCTCATGACAGTCCCTAATAAAGTGATGCATAATCTCTATGTGTTTGGTCTTAGAGTGCTAAACAGGGTTCTTAACAATGAACATGGCAACAATATTATCAATGTTAATTAGGGGTGGACATGAAATTCAAACCGTAGTCCAGAAGCGGATTCTGGATCCAGAGAACTTGAGAACAGCAGGAAGCAGCAGTAATGTATTCCGCTTCGGCAGGCGAGGTAGATACCGTTGACTGTTTCTTGCATTGCCACGAAACCAATCGATTCCCTAAGAATTGAGCTCCGCCGGTGGTTGACTTCCGATCCATGTTGCAACCCCCGTAATCACTATCTGAGAAACCTCTTAGATCAAAAAGCTCGTCCTTGGGATACCACAGCCCTCTCTTTGGATTAGACTTCAGGTATCTGAAGATTCGTTTCACGGCCGTCAAGTGTGACTGTTTCGGTTTGGATTGAAATCTTGAGCATAAACACACGGCAAACATTATGTCGGGGCAGCTGGCTGTTAGGTACATGAGTGACCCGATCATTTATCTATACAAGTGTTCGTCCACACATTCACTTTCAAGATTTGCATGGAGCTTGACACGAGTCTCGACAGGAGTGGAAAAGCCTTTAGAGTCATGAAATCCACACGTCTTCAGCATTTCCTTCACATACTTTTCCTGACTGATTAGAATGCCTTCATTGAACTCATTTCAAATCGTTTTTCTATTAGACACTTGAACTCATGACATAGAGTTTTATTGGTTGACCCGAAGATGATGTCGCCCATGTACTCTTGAACCAGTAGCATATCATCACCCACATGCCATATGAACAGTGTCTGATCAATCACCCCTCGCTTGTAGCCATTTACTAACAGATAGGTAGAAAGGGTTTCATACCACTTCCTTGGTGCCTGATGGAGTCCATAGAGGGCTCTTTTCAGTTTGTATGCCTTATTTGGAAAGGAAGGATTGACAAACCCTGGAGGTTGATCAACGTACACCTCTTCGTCTAGTTCACCGTACAGGAAAGCAGTTTTCATGTCAAGTTGATAGACCGTTATGTTCTTTGACGCGGCATAAGCCAAGAAAATCCTGAGGGCTTCAAGACGAGCTACCAGGGCATAGACCTCATCATAGTCCAACCCATCTATCTACATATAACCCTTGACCACAAGTCTTGCTTTATTTCCTATTATTATTCCTCTGTCATCTTTTTTATTCTTGAAGATCCACTTGACTAGAATAGGCTTCACGCCAGGAGGAGTGTCTACAAGTTGCCACACATCCAGAAATTTGAATTGAAGCAGTTCAGCCTGCATAGCCTCTATCTAGTTGTCGTCTTTCATAGCAGCATCTACAAAAGCAGGTTCGTCTTGAGAGATGAAGCAGGAAAATAAGCAAGTGTTTATTGTTCCCGATTGACTTCTGGTGACTCTCTTATCGAGTGGACCAATAATGTTAAAGACGAGATGTTTCTTGTGAATTCCAATCTCTTCAACAGTCGGAACTGGAATATTTGAGTCTAGAGTTCCCATCTGCACATGATTGTTTGGAATATCACTAGATTCAATCATAGTAGTGTCTTCTGAGTCTGAATTATTATAGATGGGTTCATTCTTAGGTAGATTTTCTGGAATTTCTTGATTTTGTTGATTTTCTTGATTTTGATTTGGCACAACTTCCTGAACGACTTCTTCAGTTATTTGGCTTTCTTCAGGAGTGATAGCTGGAATAGTAGCAGAAGTGTTGGGAGCGTCCATTGATTCATTTCTCCAAGTAAAATCAAGAAGATCATCTAAATAGATGGTATCCAATATTGATGGTGTAATTGGAGCGGAACTCTCGGGTACAGAAGCGTCCACATTATTTGTACCTTCTTGCATCTTACCAGAATCACCATAGTTAAAAGAAGAAGAGAAATTCTCTAAGTCATACATGCCATCTGAGTCAGGCTCTCTGGAATTATGTGTGTGCTCGCTAAAGTTAACGTTGCACGACTCCATAATTACCTGAGTTCTTTTGTTGTACACTCGATACACCGTAGAGGTCATCGAGTATCCAACAAAATAGCCTTCATATGCCCGAGGGGCAAACTTAGCTAACTGCTCAGACTGAATCAATACAGTACAAGGACATCCAAAGGGCTTCAAGCGCTTTAGCACTGGTTTTTGTTTTGAAAACAGCTCAAATGATGTCTTATTGGCATGTTTGACCAGAAGAGTTCGGTTCAGGACATAGCAAGCAGTATTGACTGCTTCTGCCCAAAAAGACAGTTTAAGGTTAGAATCAGCGAGCATCGTCCGACAACCATCAATTATTGTTCGGTTCTTTCTTTCAGCAATCCCATTCTGTTGAGGAGTATAGGGAGAGCTAAATTGGCGAATGATACCCTTCTCGTTGCAAAACGAGTCGAAGACGTGATTTCTAAACTCCGTCCCGCTGTCACACCCCCAAAAATCCCACGCGCGACAACGCGCCGCAGGGAGCGTGACAAACCAGGATCGAACACATTAGCCATACGAACAGTCTATATGCAATGTAAAAGTAAAACCAGAGTAAATGCGGTTATTAAATGCGGAAGCGTAAATCGACAAAGTTGTAGTAATTGTTCAAGCGCCAAAACATGCGCAAACCAAAAATTAATAAGTTTGATAAATAATAAGTCTATGATGCATGCATAGTAATTGTAATCCTTATGTGGTGCATCCTAGCTCGTGGCAGATAATCCAGTTTAGCGACCTGAGATATAACATGCTAAAGTGTCAACACAAAGGTTGGTGAGTTCACAGGTTTAATCAGTTCATCAGTTTAACAGTTCAGTAAAATCCAGATAATATATCAATAGTTAGCTAGACTATTTTCAAGAAATCAGTGCACGTTTGACTAGATCAACTAGCTATCCAGTTACTAAAGCTCGACAAGTTCAATTGTGCCTCGTTAAGACTAAGAAGTTTATAACACCCGTTCGATATCCAATCGTGCCAGAGCGACTGACCCGGGTGGGGTTGTCAAACCCAGTAGATCTACTAAATAAGTTCCCGCTGATGTCACATTGACAGTAACTATAAAGTGAGGGCTTTATATTAAGTGTGCCACTATCATTCAGGTGATATATATATCTAACAGTTCAAGTGTTTGCATGTTAATCTCCCCCAACAGGATTAAAATAGGTAAAAAGGGGCCGTGAAACTCACCTTAGGTTGCTCGGCAAAGTTTCCAGACAAACAGTTAATTCAAATAGCAAGAACGAGTCTTGTGCAAGCAATCAATCACCTAACGAGCATACGAGTATAAGCGGGTGTTCTAAACTATTAAATCTAACGTAAACGATAAAAACGAGGAATCGTGAAGTCCGGAATAAGTCGAGGATGGCACGTGTGCCATATCCGAGCGAATATCGAAATAACGCGAGAAAATCCAATATATATCTTTAATATATATTTTCTAAGTAAATACATATATATTATATATTTAAATAAATGTTCAAGTGACGTTGATAATAAAGTTTTTTAACAAGTTATATATATATATATATATATATATATATATATATATATTCATAAATATGTTAAATCCAATGATTTAAATATTAATTTTGAAAAGAAACAACAATTTATGGTGAATCATAATCCAAAACCGTGTATTTTATGTTTCTAGTCCAAGACGACGTTCTTAAATAGTTTTCTAAAACCTTCTATGGTTTACACCAAAGATCACTTCGTTTCAAGCCAACGTCATGTATATATATATTTATAACAATCCACACAATATGTATATATATATTCCTCCTTTGAGGTAAACCCAAAGTTTTATATCAATATATATATTTATAGGTTTTAAAACTATATTTATTATTTAAAATGACAAGTTAAATATGATTTACGGGGTGTAAATGTCTCAAATATAATTTTTACGGGTTTAAACATTCGTAGGGAACCATTTTAGATGAGTTTTGGTTGGAAAAATGTCTTGCATCACTAAATAAAAACAAAGCAGAAAAATATGAAGGTCGCAGGGGTCGAACCCGCGACCTCTGAGAACTTAGCACCACAGCCCGACCACCAGGCCAGCGGGGCTGCTTGTGTTCAGATCCGGACCCAAATCTATATATATGCGCAGGCAGCAACCAGTTTTTAAATGGAGAAAATACATGGTTTAAAAAAAATGTCGAGGGCCGGATTCGAACCCGCGACCTCTCGGAAACGAACCAGCGACCTAACCAGTTGTGCCAGATTGGCGTCTGGTATTATAGCGGATCCGGAAATATATAACCCGTACCCAGTCCGTGTCTTCTTCTTCATACAAGAGTTCCGGTGATCGGAACCCTAGTTCCGGTCGCCGGAAAAACGTAAACACAGAAAAACACAAGAAAAAGGTGCGATTAACATGAAGGAACTATTACCTCGAGTCGGGGATGAGAGATTGATACGTTTTGTACACCGAAACGAACCCGAAACCTAAACGCGAACACCGAGCTTCGTCACGAAATCCAAATCTGATTGCTTCTGGTTGCTCGTGAGGGACTCGCGATCACAGGGGTGTATCGAATGAGGGTAAACAGTGGCTAGGCAGTGGTGGTTCGGTGGTGTTTTGCGGTGAGTTTGGTTTCGCCGGTAAAACAGAGAACGTGAGAGCGAGAGAGCGACTGATAGGCAAGGGTCTTTGTGTGTCGTTTCAATGATATACATATCATTGATCTCCCATTGATGGCCAGGAGAGTAACCGACCGAGAGAATGAAATCGGTCGAAACCGATTTCTAGTCTTTGAATGCGTTTCAATACCATTCAAATTAACTTTTGACAAATGGCAAAACAGCCCCCTCAGGACTTTATACTTTAGGATGGCAAGTTTTGTTAATAGCAAGGCTAATCCCTCAAGATTTGTAAAAGAAAAGAAGGTCTAAGAATGACGGAAAAGGCCCCTCAAGGTTATGAAAGGATAACGAGGCTAACGGATATTAACGGAGGAATAATTAAACAATGAATATACAAGGAACGTCAAAATATATAAGTCGTGTA
>JBCNJP010000006.1:27062894-27084435 GCA_039602395.1 Deinandra increscens subsp. villosa | reverse complement strand
CAAAAACCCTGGATTCCAAATCCAGGGGTGGGGCATATTGTCTTTAACAAAAACCGGGAAACATCAACCGGTATCACATCACAAACAGGAAATTAAAATTGTTTTAAAACAAAGAACCACAAAAAACAAGAAGATGACCCCCAACCTTCAAGCTTCATCCTGGGTCGTCTCCTTAGCTTCTTCCACCGGTACCTCCTCTGCTGCCTTGGGCCCCTGGGCTGGCACATCCCCCTCCTTGGGCTGGTCGATGTCCATGGCATGGTTTGTGGAACCCTTGGATGGAGTGTCCTTGCTGGATCCAGGGTCGGCTTCAGGGTCACACCCAGCAGGGATGGTCACGCCTAGCTCGCGCAGTTTGGTTGTCCATCCGGTCACACCCCATTTGGGGATCTGAAACCCCAGGTCCCTGGCTTCCTTCGCCATCTTTAACCTGCATTGGAGGAGCGAGATGCGAGCTATTACCCTCATCACACTTCGCAGCCAGAGCAGCCTCATGATCAGCCCGTGCATCCACTGCCTTCTACTCCATGTCCTGCACCAGCCCCAGGTTCTTGTTGGCCATTGCCCTGGTCATGTTCAGCTCCTTTTTCAGGGCGGCGATCTCCCTCTTGGCTGAAGACTCAGCATCATAGGTACGCTTATCGGCAGCCCGAACCAGCTCAAAGAATCGCCCAGCAATCTACAAGACAAGGTAGTTTAAATATATATTTTAGATCCTGAATGGATTAACTATACATAAAATTCAGGGGTACCCAGAATTTACTTACTTGGCGAGAGGAAGCCTCAGCATGTGTGAGCAGCTCGGTAGCATCCATGTTTTCCAGGGGTAGCAGAGAAGGAGCAGCAGTGGCAGCCCTGGTCTTACGTTTTGCGCCAGAGGCCCTTGAAGAAGGAGCCTTGGGGGCAGACTTGGGCTCGGCTTTCACAGTGGCTAAGACATGGATGTCTTGTTCAGATTCACCCAGCAGAAGGTCATCCAGGTCCTCATTCTCGAGGTTGATAGGAGTGGCAGCAACTGAAAGACAGGAGTGTAAGAAACCAACAAAATCCAAGGATCAAAAGGCAGAATCACTAGATACTTACAACTAGACATGCTGTGGGAGGTAGAAGAAGCAGCTTGATGGGGATTTGCCTTGAATTCTCGGTCCTCCTCAGTGATGGTCAGAAATGTCTCAGATCTTTCAAATGCCCCTGGATTTGCAGGGCCAATTGAACTCAAGCTGGGCACTGCAAAACAATAAAATCCAAGGTCAGTGTTTGAATAATATGCAATCATAAGAAAATCCTAATTCCTAATGCATGTGAGAACCTACCATCTACTCTCCACCAAATCGGAAGACCCATCCCTCCCGGGATGGTTAATCTCTTGACAAAGAAAAACTTCCCCTTCCACTCCTCGTGAAATGAAGCTCGGGAAACCATTTGAACCTCCTTGTTCAGAGCCTTGAACAAAAACCGGTTGCTACCATAGGATTTGAGTTCATAACCCAGGGCTAGTTCAGATAACCCAACCAGAGAGTGAAACTCCTTGTTGAGACAGTCAATGGTGCCCAGGATTCACCATATGATAGGGAGAGTTTGGGCATAAGCCAGGCCGGTGGCCTCAAAGAACTCGGCCAGAAGACCAGTGAAAGGAAAAGACAATCCCATGGAGAAGGGAGTAAATGGGAAGCAAACCCAAGTCTCAGAGCAAAAATCCGATCGAACCTTCCTGTCGAAGGGTCTGATTTCGGCAGATTCAGGAAAAAGGCCGGACGACAACAGTGCTGCGATGTCGTCGTCGGTGAAGGTACATGTCTCTAACCCTCGGTTATGCAGGTAGTTTTGATCGAGGAAATCCTCGATCCCTGTCTTTCTAGCCAGTGTTTCCGACCGGATTCTCTTTCGGGTCATGATCGGAATGAAAAGGAAGAACGAGTAGAAGAATGTCACCTGGTTGGAAGAGGAAAGAAGCTGGAGATCCTAACGATAAGCTCTGCTCTCGAAGACGGTAATGGTGCAGAAGGGGGAGGTTAAGGCTCGTATTTAAGGAGAAGGGAAGTTGCAGGGGTGATGGGATGTTACCCCACGACATGGCGCGCTAGGTCCTTGATCAACGGACACGATCAAAATGAACGTGGATTAGACCTCAAATTTGAAATTTTCACAGCTGTAAAACTTAACTACAACTTGCGAAAATTTGGGGGCAATTGTTATACCCTGAATTTTCGTCTGGTAATCCAGCGTACAGGTATAGGCTTAGGGCATGATTGACCCAGGAAACGTATGACCCAGAATTTAACAGGTGACGTCGAATAACCCTGAATGTATCAGGACTGAGGTAATATCTCAGGATGTCAACATAGTTCAGGAAAATTCATATTTACTTTATTTTGGTTATACGTTATTATGACCCAGGATGAGTCTAATCCAGGGTCACCATCATTTTACGAATGACCCAGCATGCTAGGACATTGTTACTAACGCGTTTTGTGCCTATATCTGATCAAAGACATGTTGACAAAGTCTACCAACGGTCGAATGGAAGAAGCTAGAGACTTATTTCGCACGTGGTCAAAGGTTGTTAGCTGAGAACTCGGTCAACCAACTGAAAAAGACGTTGAAGAGAAGATCCCTGGAATGTCGGACAAGTTGTTGAAGAGCTAGGAGTATAAATAGGACATTTAGACTTTTTTTCAGCTCACTCGAGCTTTACTCATTGTATTCTCGTACTCATTTCTCTGCAAACCCATTGTACTCAGACATTTACGTGATCAATAAATTGGTAGCGTGTGTTATCGCTACCCGGGGTTTTTATGCCGGCGGCGCCTTAGAGACATCTAAGGGCTAAGGGCTTTTCCCTAGTAAAATTCTCGGTGTTCCTACTCCCATCTAAGGTTTCATTTGTGTTATCTAAATTATCAACCAATTTCCTGATTTAACTTACATTTTTACCCAGGATTTTATCTTTTGTCCCTGGAATTCAACTATTATCCCAGGATTTCTGCAAACTGTTTTCATATATTAATCCTAGGCACCAAACCTCACAATCTTATTTGGTTCAATTCTTACTAATTTTGCTTAAGTAATTTTTAGCCAAAACACCTGGGCCACAGCATCCTGGGGTACTAGACTTACATGAGATAGGCTTTCAAATGAATCGCGTTCCACGGTCTCGGAAATAACTCACCTTCCACATTGGCAAGCCAATATGCCCCCTTACCTGCCTCCGAGTAAATCAAATAAGGGCCTTCCTATTTAGGGGCTAGCTTACCCTGAACCTTCTTATCCTTACATGCTTGTTGTAGGTCTTAGATATTCTTTGTTGATACGCGGCCATTTTCCAAGCAGCTTGTTCTCGTAGCTCATCCACGGTATCTATGTCGTCAGACATGGATTCATTATTTGCATCCTGGGTCTGACTGATGACCCTAAATGTGGGGATAACCATTTCTGTTGGAATGACTGCTTTCGTACCAAAGACCAAGGAAAAAGGGGTTTGGCCTGTGGCATTCGTAGATGTGGTTCTATCAGCCCACAATGCCAGTGGTAGTTCCTCTGCCCATTTCCCTTTCCTTTCCTTGAGTCTTTTCTTCAAATTGTTGATGATGATCTTATTTCTCGACTCTGCCTGGCCATTAGCCTGAGGATGCACCGTTATAGAGGTTATCGTCTTTTTTCCCTAACTTTCACAGAATTTGGTAGTCCTTTTGCCAATGAATTGGGACCCATTGTCACAAACTATTTCAGAAGGTATGCCAAATCTCGTTATGATGTTCCTCTTGATGAACGAAATAACTTCCTTTTCCCTGACTTGGACATATGCCTCAACCTCTATCCACTTTGAGAAGTAATCAGTCATAGCTAACATGAAGACTTTGCTGCCTAGTGCTCTGGGTAGCTTTCCCACAATGTCCATCCCCCACTTCATAAAGGGCCAGGATGCAGGGATAAGATGCAGGGGTTCAGCTAGTTGATGAGGAATATTGGCGTGTCTCTGACAAGCATCACATTTAAGGGAAAAGTCCTGGGCCAAAAGTAACATGTTCTCAAGGATGGCCAAAAGTAACATGTTCTTAAGATCTTAGACATCAGGGACCTGCCCCCTGTGTGATTTCCACAATCACCTTCGTGAATGTCTTTGAGTACTTCTAGGGCTTCGTCATCTTCCAAGCATTTTAGGTATATTCCTGCAATAGACTTTCTATATAATTTACCCTTAATAAGAACGTACCTGGCCATTCTGGTTCTGAATGCTCTAGTATCCTTTTCTTCTTTTGGGATGAAGCCGCTTTGTAGATATTCTATAATAGGTCTGGTCCAGGATGACAAGGTATCTTGGGACTCAGGATGCTGTGCACCCTAGGTATCGGGACACTGTGCATCCTAGGTATGGGATGCCAAAACCATGCCCCCGGGCTCAATGACTCCCAAGTTCTATTGTTGATTGATTGCTAGACTTAGTATGTGGACTATGGGAATATGTGTATCTTCCATTTCTTTGAATGCTGATCCCAGGTTTTCTAGTACATCCGCTCCAGCATTTTCATCCCTGGGTACTTGTTGGATGTCGAAAATATGAGAATCCTGGGATATGGCTTTCACGACTTCCAGGTATTTGGCTAGTTTATCTCCTTTCACTTCATAAGTTCCATTAAAGTTATTAGCTAAAAGTAGGATATTGACGTATACCTGGATGTTCTGGATCCCAAGATGTAGAGCTAGTTGTAGGCCAGTAATCAGGGCTTCATACTCCGCTTCATTATTGGTTCCCTGGAATCCACACCTAACAGTCTGGGGTATCATGTCCCCCTGTGGCGATTTTAGTATGATTCCAAGGCCTGCCCCCTGACATTAGATGCCCCATCTGTGAAGAGGGTCCAACATCCTGAGAATTCTTCTTGCTGCAGGCTCTGGAATTCTTGATCTGCTTCGTCTTGGATATCATTACTGAAATCAGCCACAAAATCTGCTAGAGCTTGTGATTTTATGGATGTTCTTGCTTCATATACAAGGTTGTAAGCACTCAACTTCAGGGACCATTTTGCCATCCTTCCTGACATTTCAGGTTTCCTCAAGACTGACTTTATAGGGTAGTTACTTTACACATGTATAATATGAGTCCCAAAATAATGTCTAAGTTTAGTGAAGGCCATACTTAGGGCTAATATAAGTTTTTCTAAGTGCGAGTACCTGGATCCAGCATCAAGAAGACTTTTACTTACGTAGTATACTAGGTGTTGTTGACCTTCTGCATCCTTGGTTAGGACCGCGCTTACCGTGTTTCTTGAAACCGCAAGGTATAACGATAAAGGCTCCCCTGGATTCAGCTTCATTAGGAGGGGTGCCGAGGATAGATAAGCTTTCAAATCCTGGAAAGCTTGTTCGTGTTGGGACGTCCATTCAAACCTTTTATTCTTCCTCAGAATATCATAGAAATCCTGTCACCTCTCTGAGGATTTGGAAATGAATCTATTTAGGGCTGCAACCCGACCTGTCAGCCTTTGTACATCCTTAGTTGACTCAGGTGACTTCCAGTTCACTATAGCATGAATTTGCTCTGGGCTTGCTTCAATTCCTCTTTTGGTCACCATGTAACCTAGGTATTTGTCGGCACCTACTCCAAAATGGCACTTTTCTGGGTTCAGCTTCATGTTGTACTTGTCCTGGATATCAAAAGATTCTCTAACATCCTGGACATGGGTACTGACATCCAGGGATTTTACTACCATATCGTCTATGTACACCTCCATAGTCTCTCCTAGCTTTTCTTTGAACATCATATTTACCAATCTTTGGTAGGTTGCCCCAGCATTTTTCAATCCAAAAGGCATAACAACATAACAAGAAATACCTGTTGGCGTGATGAAGGTTGTATCCTCTTGATCGCTGGGCTCCATCTGAATTTCTTGGCATCCATGAATGTTAGCATTTCATGACCTGCCGTTGCATCCACCATGGAGTCAATGTGTGGCAAAGGAAAAGGGTCTTTAGGGCATGCACGGTTCAAATCTGTATAATCTACACAGACCCTCTATTTACCATTTTTCTTTTCCACCACCACCACATTGGCCAACCATCTTGGGAACTTAACCTCTCTGATCATTTTATTCTTCAATAGACGGTCTACCTCCTATTGGATTATTACATGCTTCTCAGGAGCATACTTTCTCCTCTTTTGATGCACGGGCCTATCATGTCTTTAGTGTTCCATGCAAATGTTAACATTCTAGACCGGAGGAATTTCACCAGTTCCTCTTCAATGGGGCCAGGGATGTTAGTGCCAATTGATACCTTCTTCCCAGGATGCATGGGGTCTAGCACTACTTGCTTTATATCATGCTCCCTTGCCTCTAGGATGTCCCTGGCCTTTTTCTTTAATTTCTATCCTTGCCTGGCTTTTGCTGAAATCTTCATGGCTGAAGTGTAGCAATCTTTCACTTCTTGTTGGTCGCTGTGGATGGTGACTACTCCGCTGGGTGTTGGCAGTTTAATGCACTGATGGTACGTAGAGGGGACGACCTTCATGTCATGAATCCAGGGTCTGCCCAGGATGATGTTATGTCCGGACAGAGCATCCATGACACAAAAGCGTTTCATCGAGTTCACCGCCTCAACATAAACTGGAAGCTTCACTTCTCACAGGGTATTATTTGTTTCCCCACTGAAACCCACGAGGACCATGGATTTGGCGATTACTTCATCCTGGGGTATCCCTATTTTTATCAATGTTTCTAGTTGAATGATGTTGACATAACTGCCCCCATCAATTAGGATCCTCTTTACGAAATGGTTGGCTATGTAGAGTGTGATCACAAGCCCATCATGATGAGGATCCAGGACGTTGCACCTGTCATCTTCACCGAAGGTAACATCCTTCACGTCCGCTTGCACTGAGGCTCTGACAGATTTCCTGGGTACGTCGGATTTGGTTTCCCTTGCATGCCTTTTAGCTGCAGAATAAGAAGTACCACATATATCAGATCCACTAGAAATAAAATAGATTACCTTTGCATCCGGAGATGGGGATGCTGCCCACTCGGGGTGTCCATGGGATTTATCTGCATCCAGGGCCTGGCCAGTGCCCCTGGGTTTCACAAACTGGTCAGCGCCCCTGGATTTGTCCTTTTTCCTCCCCAGGAGTTCTTTTCAGGAACCCTTTGCTCAGTAAATAAATGATTTCCTTCCGCATAGCTATACAATCCTCGGTTACGTGGCCAAAATCCTCATGATATGCACACCACTTGGATTTCTCTTTCCAGGATGCTTGTTTGTCTGTCTTCCTAGGCCACCTTGCTTTGTCCCCACGTCCTGCATAGCATTAATCACACCTTTAATGTGAGTAGAAAAACAAAATTCATTGAAAGTAGGATACTCTTCATCCTCCTCGTCTTCGCCTTGGTCAACCTTATTAACCCTTGGATTATCAGGTTTGGAATAGGGTTTAGGTCTCTGAGACCTTGGATGTGCCGGTTCTGACTTCCTGTTAGAAGATCCATATCCTGGGACAACGTCAGCCCTTTCCTGTATTTTCTTGTCCTCTTCAAGCCTGATGAATCGTATGGCCCTATGCCTCACTTCATCAAGCCTGTGACAAGGATTCATCACCATATCTTGATAGAAGGGTGAATATTTGTTGAGGCCCATCTTGAATGCCTGGAAAGCAGTAGCCATATCCATGTTGGGAATATCTAGGGTCTCCTTGTCGAACCTGTTTACATAATCCCTGATAGACTCGTTAGCATTCTGGGTAACCCTGTAAAGATCGCTCGTCCGTTTTTCAAAACTACGACTACAAGAAAATTGGTTATTAAATAAACTAATTAAATGAGAAAAGGATGGGATAGAATAGGGAGGAATACTCAGCAGCCATTTTAAGGCTGAACCTGTTAGTGTTGACCCAAAGCCCTTACATAAGCATGCCTCGTTGATATCACGGGGCATGTAGATCACCTCCATTCTTCCCATATATTGAGCCACGTGTTCCTCCGGATCAGTCGTGCCATCATATAGTTTCATACTGGGTTCTGAAACCTCTTGGGTATCTCCACGTCACATATTGGAGAAGTGAACCTAGAAAGTCGATGGCTCGATGGTGCCACTTCAGGGATAGGCTGGACCACCCTAAGAACACTCGATATCATCTCCTTCAGTTTCTTGAGCTCCTTTGCCACTGCCGGGCTTAAACATGTATCCTGCACAGATTCATTAATTTGAGCATTAAGGTTAGGGGTTCCAAGAATGTTACCAGTATCCTGGGTAGTGGTGCCCCCAGGATTCGAGGCAGAATCCCTGAATGTAGACATCCTAGGCCTGTCAGAAAAGGTAGTATGGGCACCAGCATATGTAGGCCTCGGATCAATGACTTGAATGTCATATGCCAGACTGGATCCGTTCCCAAGACTGCCGTATTGCAGCCTCCTAGCCTGAACAGGAGACACGGGTGTATGATCCACCATGTTCATCTCTGACCTCAGCTTGGCTACCTCTCAAAACATGTCCTGGTTCACCTTCTATTGTTGTTCCATATATTGATGTACTTTTGCGATCATGGTAAGGAGTTCATCGTTGGAGACAATTATTGGAATTTCTCCACTACGCCCTGTGCCCGTGACACCCTGATTGGTAGCCCTGCTGGTATTTCGGTTCACGGTAGTTGTTGTTGACGTGGTGACCCGTGGCGTTGGTGGAGGAAGAGCAGTGCTAGGAGTAGTAGAAGTGCTTGCAGGGGTAGTTGCATTCGAGGTACTTGGTTGTGTTGCCATTTTTTGATAGATTTTTGTAAAAATCAAGTTGAGAATAAATCTAACAAGAGTTTGGAAAAATATTGACACCAATTGCCCCACGGTGGGCGCCAAATTGTATTGGTAAAAAATTGTGAAGCTAAATTAAGTAACCAAATTAGTTTGTGAGGTATGGTGCCCTGAATGTAAGATACTTAAAATTAGATCAGTTTGTCGAAATTCAACGGTTAGTTTATATGAATGAAAACACAAGCGAACACTTCCGTGGATGAAACTACGAACAACGAGATTTGAAAGGGGGAAAAGTCCTTAATCCTTGAATGTCTTCAAGGATTGTCGGCATAAAAAACCCCTTCGGAAACGATAACACATGTTGCCTCTTTATTATCAAATAAAATATTCCGAATACAATTGATTACGGCTTGATTGCTATGTGGTAGTATGAATACAGGTGATCGAGAGTGAGAAAAATAAAGCCTGTGTCGCGTTTAAGTACATTGAAAATCCTAATTAATAGTCCAAGATTTCAGGGATCTTCTTCCAACGACTCTTGGTTGTTGCTTTGAGCGAGTTTGATAGCGGGTTTTCCATTCTGCACATGTTTCTCACTTTGACTAAGTCTCCTTGACTATTATTCAATCTTCTGCACCTGTCTTATCGATCAAACAAAGTCAAGAACAAACTGTTAGTGTCAATGCCCTAGCATGCTGGGTTACTGTACATGGGTTAAATAATATAAATATGCAGTCCCTGGATGTACAACATCCTGGGGTATAATAAACAATAATCTATGGTACCGATCAGCTACAAGTACAGCCCATGGATGTCCGACATTCAGGGGCTTGAACCTGTTAAAGAACATTAGTAACATTATTAGCGTGATATCCAGGGTACAACACAGGCCCGTGCATCAAAGTGGAGAAAGTATGCTCCTGAGAAGCATGTAATAATCCAAGAGGAGGTAGACCGTCTACTAAAGAATAAGATGATCAGAGAGGTTAAGTTCCCAAGATGGTTGGCCAATGTGGTGGTAGTGGAAAAGAAAAATGGCAAATGGAGGGTCTGTGTAGATTATACAAATCTGAACCGTGCATGCCCTAAAGAGCCTTTTCCTTTACCACAAATTGACTCCATGGTGGATGCAATGGCAGGTCAGGAAATGCTAATATTCATGGATGCCACCTCTGGATTTTAACAAATTCAAATGGAAACCAGTGATCAAGAGGATACAGCCTTCATCACACCAACAGGTATTTATTGTTATGTTGTTATGCCTTTTGGATTGAAAAATGCAGGGGCAACCTACTAAAGATTGGTGAATTTGATGTTCAAAGAAAAGCTAGGATAGACTATGGAGGTATACATAGATAACATGGTGGTAAAGTCCCTAGATGTCAGAACCCATGTCCAGGATGTTAAAGAATCTTTTGACATCTTAGACAAGTACAATATGAAGCTGAACCCAGAAAAGTGTCATTTTGGAGTGGGTGCTGGTAAATTCCTGGGTTATATGGTGACTAAAAGAGGAATCGAAGCTAGCCCAGAACAAATTCGTGCCATAATGAACCTGAAGTCACCAGATTCAACCAAGGATGTACAAAGGCTGACATGTCGTGTTGCAGCCCTGAATAGATTCATTTCCAAATCCTCGGAGAGGTGTCGGAGTTTTTATGATATTCTGAGGAAAAATAAAAAGTTTGAATGGACGTCCCAACATGAACAAGCCCTCCAGGATTTGAAAACTTATTTATCCTCGGCACCCGCCCTAATGAAGCCGAATCTAGGGGAGCCTTTATCGTTATACCTTGCAGTCTCAAGAAACACGGTAAGCGCGGTCCTAACCAAGGATGCGGAAGGTCAAAAACACCCAGTATATTACGTAAGTAAAAGTCTTCTTGATGCTGAATCCAGGTACTCGCATTTAGAGAAAATTATATTAGCCATAAGTATGGCCTCTACTAAACTTAGACACCATTTTGAAACTCATACTATACATGTGAACTAATTAACCTATAAAGTCTATCATAAGGAAAGCTAAGATGTCAGGGAGGATGGAAAAATTGTCTCTGAAGTTGAGTGCTTACAACCTGGTATATGAAGCAAGAACAACCATAAAATAACAAGCTCTAACAGACTTTGTGGCTGATTTCAGTACTGATATCCAAGACAAAGTGGACCAAGAATTCCAGAGCCTACAGCAAGAAGAATTCTCAGGATGTTGGACCCTTTTCACAGATGGGGCCTCCAATGTTAGGGGGACATGCCTTGGAATCATACTAAAATCGCCACAAGGAGACATGATACCCCAGGGTGTTAGGTGTGGGTTCCAGGCAACCAATAATGAAGCGGAATATGAAGCCCTGATTGCTGGCCTACAATTAGCTCTACATCTTGGGATCCAGAACATCCAGGTATACGTCGATTCCCTACTTCTAGCTAATCACTTTAATGGAACTTATGCAGTGAAAGGGGAGAAACTGGCCAAGTGCCTAGAAGTCGTGAAGGTTATATCCCAGGATTTTCAAATTTTCGACATTCAGCAAGTACCCAGGGATGAAAATGCTGAAGCGGATGCACTAGCAAACCTGGGGTCAACATTCAAAGCAATGGAAGATACACATATCCCCATAATCCACATACTAAGTCCAGCAATCAATCAATAAGAGTACTTGGAAGACATTGATCTGGGGGGAGGGTTTTGGCATCCAATACCCAGGATGTACATTGTCCTGATACCTAGGATGCAGAGTGTCCTGATACCTAGAATGCACAACGTCCTAAGTCCCAGGATGTCCTGTCACCGTGGACTAGGCCTATCATAGAATACCTACAAAACAGCTCCATCCCAAAAGAAGAAAGATATACCAGAGCATTCCGAACCAGAATGGCCAGGTACGTTCTCAGTAAAGGTGAATTATATAGAAAATCTGTGGCAGGAACATACTTAAGATGCTTGGAGAACAAGGAAGCTCAAGTAGTACTAAAAGATATCCACGAAGGCGACTGTGGAAACCACACAGGGGGCAGGTCCCTAATGTCCAAAATCCTGAGGACGGGGTACTTCTAGACATCATTGAGAAAAGATTCCCAGGATTTCTCCCTCAAATGTGATGCTTGCCAGAGGCATGCCAACATTCCTCATCAACCTACCGAACCCTTGCATCCTATCCCTGCATCCTGGCCCTTTATGAAATGGGGAATGGACATTGTAGGAAAGCTACCCACGGCGCCAGGAGGTAAAGTCTTCATGCTAGCAATGACCAACTACTTCTCGAAGTGGATAGAGGTTGAGGCATATGTACAAGTCAGGGAAAAGGAAGTTATTTAGTTCTTCAAGAGGAATATCATAACAAGATTTGGCATACCATCTGAAATAGTGTGTGACAATGGATCTCAATTCATTGGCAAACTGACTACTGGATTCTATGAGAGTTGGGGGATAAAAATGATAACCTCTACACCAGTGCATCCTCAAGCTAATGGCCAGACAGAGTCTAGCAACAAGATCATCATCAACAATTTGAAGAAAAGACTCAAGGAAAAGAAAGGAAAATGGGCAGAGGAAATACCATTGGCAATATGGGCTGAGAGAACCACATCCAAGAATGCCACAGGCCAGACCCCTTTTTCCTTAATTTTTGGTACGGAAGCAGTCATTCCAACAGAAATGGTTGTCCCAACATTCAGGGTCATCAGCCAGACCCAGGATGCAAATAACGAATCCCTGGCTGACGACCTTGATACCCTGGATGAATTGCGAGAACAAGCTGCTTGGAGAAAGCTGCATATCAACAAAGAATATCTAGGACCTACAACAAGCATGTGAGGATTCGAAGATTCAGGGTAAGAGACCTGGTTTTAAGGAAGGCATTCCAGAATACGATGAATCCAGGGGATGGTAAGTTGGCCCCTAAATGGGAAGGCCCCTACTTAATCGACTCGGAGGCAGGTAAGGGGGCATATTGGCTTCCCAACATAGATGGTGAATTACTACCAAGACCATGAAACGCGATCCATTTAAAAGCCTATTTGATGTAAGTATAGTACCCAGGATGCTGCATTCCAGGTATGTCTCCTAACTAATAACCTGATCCAGGTATTTCTCTCGTATTTATCATCATCAAATGTTTTTGTTATATTCTTATTTTATCTGTTTTTATTATTTATGGAAATTACTAATTCTTTTGGTTAAGATACTTGGATTAAAACAGATAACTAACCCTGGATGCATGAAACCAGGGATGTGTTTATCCTAAGTTAGAGACTGGCCATCTCATACCATTTAAGATATCTAGTATACCTTCTAAGGTTTGAGAGGACATCACCTCTCCTACGATTGGGTAATCGCCTGTAACGCACGACCCCCCGCCTGTAGTGCAAGTTAACTCACATACTGATTCCAGGATTATGGGATCGATCTGTGTTGACAGCATGGGCGATAACCTCATGATCCATGGACGTATAGGGGTCCCTCAAGGTTTTTGGTGTTTTCACACTAACATAAGACACATGAGGCAATACCCTAGTTCGCTGGTTCGACTCGAGGTAGACCCTGGAATTCGCCAGTACGGCACCGGGCATGACCCCAGTTTGCCAGATCGGCACCGGGCTTGTCGCCAGGATTTTTGGGCTTGACCCCAAGATTGTTGGGCTTGACCCTAGGATTTTTGGGCTTGACCCCAGGACTTTTGGGCTTGACCCCAGGATTTTTGGGCTTGATCCCAGAATTTTTGGGCTTGACCCCAGTATTTTTTGGGCTTGACCCCAGGATTTTTGGGTTTGACCCTAGTACGATTAGATCTAGCGCCAGGATTTTGGGGTCTAATCTCAGATGTTAAAATTTATTCCTGAAATGTGCAGGATCTATCTAAGTGATCATGGCCTAGGATGGCATAGCAATGCCAAATCCTAGGATTTCGATGTCGGATTGAGAAACAACTTAGGTTGTCATGGAGCAGTTAGAAGTAGAAATACACTAAAGACGGAAGAAATTATTTGTTTGCACAAGAAAGGGTTTCGCATTCATGGTTTATCCCAGGATGTAAAAAGGTACGGATTAGTTTCTTAACATTTTTATCATATTTGCGTATTTGTTTGTGTAGAAAAATTAAGGATATCATGCAAGAATATAGCTCAAAAGCAGATATTTATAAAGGGTAACCACACCTTGGTTGGACCAAAGTGTCCAACCACCTCGGGATGGCTTTAAGTTAAAACCACAGGTACTAGACCCGTGGGTGGAACATTGTAGGACTGGGAATCTAACCTCCGGCAAGTCATTACAAAAGAAAATGTTTAAACAAGCTTCACAAAAACAAGAGAAAGATAAAGGACCACGGGCTATTGAACGGTACCCGTGGTTGCTGCATCGACAACCCCTGCATCCTTCTCCTTTGCTTTTTCTTCACCAGCTCCTCCTTTGGTTGCGTCACCCTGGTCCCCGGTATCCTGGGTCTTCACCTGGTCCACCTCCATTTCGCTGCCACCACCAGCTACAACCAAAGCAGAGCACCCTGCATCCTGGGTCTCCTCTAAGTCGAAGCCCTCAGGAATGGTACCCCCCCCCAGCTCCTTCAACTTTTTCAGCCACAGGCGGTGCTTCCACCCAGGATTCACCAGATTCAGGTCCCTAGCCTCCTTAACCATCTTGAGCCTAGCCTTCAGTAGAGATACAAGGGCCGAAACATTGGTTGTTTCAACTAGCTCATCCATGGCAGCCTGGTGGTCCCATCCTTTCCTGACCAACCTTCTTCTCGTTTTTAGCAATAAGCTTCACAGCTTTTTTGTGGAGAAGCTTGGCTTTGTTGGTCTCCTTGTTGGCCTGGGCAACCTTTGCCTTGGCTAGGGCTTCAGCATCTGCCGCACGCTTCTCAGCGGTGGCCAGAAGATCCAGAATGTGGGAGGTGCCCTGAAACAAAAACGGAATCCATGGGTCAGGATCAATTTTAAAGAAGAAGTCCCATTGAGGGTTGGATGGTAGTTACCTAATGAACTAGGGATCACTCTCTGTGGCCGAGAGGTCCGAGATGGCACTAGGGGCAGCAGAAGTGGTAGCAGCATCACTTGACCCCCATTTTTTTCTCTTGGTCCCGGAGGCCATGGACGGTGGGATCCTGGTGAGTGGGGTAGGTTCAGTATTGACGGATCCAAGGACCAAAATGTCATCTTCGGTACCAGCTCCAGAACTCAAGACAACATCCATATCGTCAAGGTCGAATTTGGGGGCAGCGGATGAAAAAGGAACCCTGAATGTCAAATCACAGTCATCTATAAACAAATAAATAAAATTCAAGGGTACTTACAGCTTGACATGCTAGGAGTATTGTAGGAAGCAGCAGGGACTTCGTCACAACGGAATGAGTGTTCTGATTCAGGGATGCTTAGAAACTTTTGCAATTTATCTTCAGTATCTTGCTCCTCCGAGCCAATCTCCAACAAGCTAGGCACTTCATAGGCAAACATTTAAGGATAGTAAATTTACTAATACATGTTCTAACCCTAAATTTCTATGACAGGTCTTCCTAACCTTAACAATCCACCTATGGGGAAGACGATGACCCCCCGGGATACTTGATCGCTTTACAAAGAAAAACCGGCCTCTCCATTCTTCTCGCTAAGTGACACTGGCCACTAGCTGCAGGTCTTTAGTAAGGGATTTGAACAGGAAACGGTTGGAGCCATTGGATTTCATCTCATAAACCTGGGCTAATTCAGGGAGACCGATCAGGTGTTCAAAAGACTGGTTGAGACGATCGAGGGTACCTAGGATGCGCCAAACCATGGGGAGAGTTTGGGCATAAGAAAGACCAGAGGCTTCGAAAAACTCAGCAATTAAGCCGGAAAAGGGATAGGAGAGTCCGATACTGAAAGGGGCTGCGGGAAAACAAACCCTGGTCTAAGATACAAAATCGGACCTCAACCTGGGATCGAATGGTCGGATTTCAGCCGAAGCAGGTAGCAGCCCAGACGCCCTAAGGGAAACAATGTCGGCTTCGTTGAAGCTGCATGTCTCCGTTTCAGGGCTCTGGAGGTATTTTTGGTCAATGAAATCTTCGATTCCCGTAGGGACAGCCTTAGACTCGGAACGAATACATTTCTTGGTCATCGTCGGGCTAGGAAATTGAAAGAGAGAAGGAAGGATGTACCTGATTGGAGAATGCAGTCGGAACGATGGAGCGGTGATCACTTTTCTTTCTGATGGAGGTGGGTAAGACCAAATGAGAGAGAGGGGTATTTAATGGGTAGAAGTTATAGAGGTGAGGTGATGTGCGTAATGATCGTGTAGCATCTACTCCGAAATAAGCGGCCAAGATTGAAGTAGCTTGGATGAGTCACCAAGATTAAAAAATTCACAGCTGTGAAATTCTATCCACAAGCTGCGAATTTGGGGGCAATTGTTGTACCCTGGATAATAATGTTTCAAATGTTCTTTAACAGGTTCAAGCCCCTGAATATCAGATATCCAAGGGCTGTACTTATAGCTGATCGGTACCCTAGATTATTGTTCATTATACCCCAGGATGTTGTACATCCAGGGACTGCATATTTATATTACTTAACCCCAGCATGTACAGTAACCCAGCATGCTAGGGCATTAACACTAACAGTTTGTTCTTGACATTGTTTGATCGATAAGCCAGGTGCAGAAGATTGAATAACGGTCAAGGAGACTTAGTCAAAGTGAGAAACACGTACAAAATGGAAGACCCGCCGCCAAACTCGCTTAAAGCAATGACCAAGAGTCGTTGGAAGAAGATCCCTGAAATCTCGTAGTATCAGTTAGGATTTTCAATGTATTTAAACGCGACATAGACTTTATTTTTCTCACTCTCGATCACCTGTATTCACACTACCACATAGCAATCAAGCCGCAAACACTTGTACATGGAATATTTTACTTAGCAATAAATAGGCAACGTGTGATATCGTTTCCGAAGGGGTTTTTTATACCGACAATCCTTAGAGACATTCAAGGATTAAGGGCTTTTCCCCCTTTTAAATCTCGATGTTCTTAGTTGCATTCAGGGAAGTGTTTACTTGTGTTTCCATTTATATAAACTAAACCTTGAGCCGAAACCTGCAGTAGGGATAATATTTTTTTGTAATTAACAAAGCAGTTTTAAGAAGTCTTTGCACAAAATGACCTAAAGCCTCTATGTTTAAAAAAAATAACAGAAATGAAACTTTTTGGAATCCTTTCGACTGAAATGAAATGAAACCTTAGTAGAAACTATTTTTTGCTAAGCAAAATTTGGAAATAGAATGTACATTACAGTCACCAAAAAATAGTTTTTGTTGCAAAGAACAATAATCTGTAGTTCATGGGTTATTGACCATCAATCTGATTTTATAAAATAAACCAAACTGAAGTAGCCATTAATCTCATAACTTTTACAAAGTTTATATCTGTAGGTTAAGGGGCTGTTTGGTCATTATAGAAAGTGATACTAAACAAGGTCAGGGGCTGTTTAGTTAATAATCCGTTGATTCAGGGTTTTTTTGGTTAATAATCTCTAAATATGAGTGATCTTCAATGGTATTAAACAAGGTCATGGGCTGTTTGGTTAGATGTAAATGGTACTTTATGAATCTGTTTTATGTTATGCAAAGAAGAACAAAATAATTTGTAAAAGATATTGAAATATAGGATCTGTATATAATTTAAGAATTACTAAATGAATTGTTTAGAAGTTGTTGGTTTTGGTATTCTAATGAATGAAAATTTTAGTGCGAAAGTTTACCACACTAACCAAACAGCTTAGTTATAAACTAGATGACCCATTAATGCATTTTAAGGGTCTGTTTTTGTAAGATCTTTCTAAGGTTGGTGGCAACTCAAACATAGCATCCTTAGTATTTGTGCTCAAATTATAAATCTTTCACTTTACTTGTATTTTGTACTTGGACAATTCTCTTGATGTTTATGTTAATCATTCAAGTATTTGACGTTTTGTATTTCATATTTAATGTCATAACTTGTGTTGATCATTGATATTGAGATAATTACCCTTGTTCATTTCTAGTGTGATGTGAAAGCCTGGATCTATGTTCTGTGTCATTTCATGATAATTTACTTGGCTTGTGATAATAATTGAATGTGTCTTTATAATAACAACCCTTAGTGGTTCAATACTGATTATTGACGCTTTACGAGTGTACTTGGTGATTTCAACCTTGTCTTGCCGATTTGGTCCTTACTCTTGGCGACCTCACCAAGGTTGGCGACCTCACCAAGGAACAACAAGTATTCTTAGAGACTTGGGTTTATACTTGGCGATATGGTCAAGCCTTCTTGGCGACCTCACCAAGTGCCCTTGGCGATGTCAAGTTTGTTCTTGGCGATCTAGTCAGTCTGATGACATAATTTTCACTAACTTCAATAACATTCTCTTGATTTCAGTGCTATGACGGAAGGTGTTTTCTCTAGTATAAATAGCAACATAGGAATACCCTAAAATAAACCTTTGGACAACTGTTTTCAAGAGAGAGAGCACTTGTGTGTAAAACCCTAGTGTTCTTGAGTTTCAGACTTGAAATCTAAGGATTTTAACACACAAACAATGTGATTTGATTACAGATTCATGTTTTCGCACTTGAATCTATGTATTGAATGAGTAAAGGCTCCAAGTTGGTCCTGAAAAATGGTATCAGAGGCATTGTTATTCATGTTCTTGAGTTTTTTCTCAAAAACTTGAAGAATCACTCATTCAAGTCATCAAATATAGTTGTTTGTATGATTCCTTTACCTAATTCGAACGAAATTTCACAAGGAATCTGTTGGAATGCTTAGTTTTCATCAATAATCACAATAAATGGGTCAAATTTTAAGTTTTTCAGATTCATGCGAACACAGAGCATACGTGTTGTGCGCTACTTTCAAAATTAAAGTCTATCTTCCACTGATTTAGAGTCAAAATTGAACATGCACACATGTTAGAACTCATGATTTAGGGATGATAGCAACTTGAATCACTCAAAAACATCAAGTATTGAAGATTTTAGAGCAAAAATTGTGTTCTTGGAAGATTTTAAAAAAATCACTATTTGATCCGATTTCACATAGATTAAGTGGTTTTTGGAGCTTCTTATAGTTAACAAATATGTTCCAAAGAAAATTCCTAAACTGTTGGTGCAATAAAAACTTGATTTCGTGAAATTTGATTTTGACCCAGTGATTATGCTCAAGAACATAGCCGAAAATTTTCTAAGTCTTAAAAATTTTGAAAATTTCAAATTTCAGATTATTGCTTGATTGATTCAAACTAAATAAGCTTCATGATGTTTGTTTTGTAGGTTTTGAGAAATTAACCTCAATCTTAGCATCCGTTGAAGCAAATTTCTGAAATCTTAACCCGCTTAACCCATTAAGCACTTCTATGAAGAAACACAACTTGTTTCACCATGTCTGAATTCAACTCTGGAAACCAAATGTTCCAAGGGCATAATAGGCCTCCAAAACTACTCGGGGCTGCTAACTATGATGACTGGAAAAAGAAATGTCAGTGTCACCTAGAGTATCTAGATTATGACCTATTGACCTCGGTGAAGAATGGTCCTAAGGTGTTCTATGTGGAGCTAGTGCCTGTAGCTGGTACTGATCCACCTCCTACTCAGAGACGTGTAATAAAGAAAGTTGAGGACTACACACCCTCTGAACAAAATCAAATGAAGGTTGACAAACGTGCTCTCGGGTGTATCAAAATGGCATTGTCTGATGACATAGCCGTCCACTTCACTAAAGTAACTTCTGCTAATGAAATCTGGGTTGCACTTGAGAAAAAGTATGAGGGAAACATTGACAGCAAAGAGAGGAGACTGGACTCTCTCAAACGGCGGTTCAACAGTTTGCTCACACTACTGGAGAGTTATTTGAGACTAATGTGACAAAATTACGCAGACTTATCTGTGAAATACAAAATAACCAAATCCGACCTGAGATGCCAGCCATATCTAAGAAAATTCTGAAGTCACTTCCTCGGGACTTTGCTCCATACGTTATCTACCTGCTTGAAAGCAGTGATTTAGCCACTAGTGACTACATGGATCTCATTGACAAAGTCAGAGGCTATGAAATTGCAGCTATTGAAAGAGATGGAAATTTACTTATGGGGAAAGTTACAAATAAAAGTTCCACACAGATTGCCCCACATGTTGCCTTCATTGTTTCAAATGAGACTTGTTTTGGTCAAAAATTCACTTAGGAATCCTGTATTCCAAACTTAGATTGTGAGGTAGTGTGCTTAACTATCAAGTGAGCAAATAATCCAAGTTGGGATGATAACACAAGGATTTTAGCGAGGAAAACTCTAGAATCCTTCGAGTTGCCCCTAGGAATCCTGGATAAAAACCTCGGGTGCCGGCTAAAAAACCGCCACCAAGTCAATATTATTAATGATCAAGCGAATCGTTACAACGGGTTGGAGGTTTGATCGATCAGAGCTATGTGATACAATGACTCGTATTCGTAAGTGAGCTAGTGAAAGTGTGATGTGTGTTCCTACTGATCGAGTCCTCGATTTATATAACAAATAACAACTAACTAACTATCCGTGATTCCCGGGATCCTCTTTCTCCACTTCTCTTGACCATTAAGGGAGACACGACCCACTTCTCCACGTGCCAGTTAATTATGGACCGAGTCTTCAGGAGTTAGTTTGGTCCCTTAACGTCCCTGAAATCGAATAAAGCACATGGCAAAAATAAGGGTTAGTCGATAATTAAATTTCAGGATACCTGACTAGATGAGATTCCCCAACCGTAGCAAGATCCCTAGTGTTACGCAGCTTCTCTGTAAGCATCCTGAAATTAACCCCTAACAATTGCCCCTGAATTTCGTTTGCCTGTGGATAAGATTAACAGCTGGCGAAATTCAATTAACCTGAGAGATTTACGGCGTTATCACGGTAAATTCAGTTGGATGGGACATTTTTTTCGGCGTCCGATTGATGGGATAGCCATCATCATTTCTTCTTTAAATGCAAGATTCCGAGATCATAATCTCACCATCTTCTCCCAAAAAACCCTTTCGAGCTTCTTCGTCATCGCAGGTCAGTTCTTCTTCTTCTCCGGCATCTTTTCTTTTTTGTTTATTCCGGTCATGGCGAAGAAGAATACTCGTTTCGCCACTCCTTCTTCCTCGTCAGGCATTGAGGATTTCGTTGATCAGGGGATTCTCCCCCTCAATGAAGAAGAAACGTGCAACTTTTCCGACAACGACATTCGCCAGTTGAGGGAATCCGGTCTTTTCCCGTCGTCCGCCATCATTCGGCGTTTCGATTCCCGTTTGAAGGCCGATTGTATGTCAAACACCTGTGTTTGTTTTCTCTATTACCCTTTCTTTCTTGGGATGTCCTACCCCTTTCCGGCCATTGTAAACGAGTTCTTCAAAATCACCGGCCTCTGTTATTCCCAAACAATGCCGATGGTGTGGAGGATTCTCTTTTCGCTTGACAACCTGAACAATTCCCGGAAGCTTGAAATGGGAATTCCTGAAGTTTGTGTCGCTTACAACCTGAGAACCCACGGGTTCAGTCGCTTTGTTCTTCAAACCCGCTCTTCCTACTCCCAATTGATTCCTCGTGCGTCACACAATGACCATGATTGGAAAAGAAAGTTCTTTTTTGTGAAGCGTGAATCCATTGTTGGGGGAGATTCATTGCCGATGAAGTGGGTTTTAAAGGGTAGGAAACTGAATTAGGTTTTGTTTTTGAGCTTCCCTGAATTTCGCTAATGATATTTTTGTTGTTTCTTGCAGCTCCTAAGTTTTCTGATCTTGTTGAAGTAACCGAAGAAGCTGTGGAGAGAACTGCTACTTTCCT
>JBCNJP010000006.1:26940324-27062394 GCA_039602395.1 Deinandra increscens subsp. villosa | reverse complement strand
TGACCCTCGTTTCCCCTAAACACACCTTATTGGGTCTCATTGGTCCTCAACACAACTTATTGGTTACATACACACCTTATTGGGCCATCATTGGTTCTAAACACAACTTATTGGTTACATACACACCAATTGGGCCATCATTGGTTCTAAACACAACTTATTGTTTACTTACACACCTTATTGGGACTCATTGGTCCTAAACACATCAAATTGACCCATTTGACCCCAAATTGACCCATTATTTAATTTTTATCTTAAATCTTTTTATATAATTTATTTAGAATTATAATTCCCCAAAATTTAAGGTTTTTGTAGATCCGTTCTGTTTTTTGTGTTTAGGGTTTTTGATCGTCTCTGCATCAACTCCAAATGCCTACTCATTGCTTCTTGCCTCTGTTGAGCCAACATTTGAAGCCTGGCATCGGAGACGCGTATCTCTTCCATCAGAAAAGTTGCCATCTGGTATCTTGATGGACTTGGTGGCTCTTTAAGTACTTGGTCGAGCAGGGTCATCCCGTCTAAGACACTCTGTCTCTCTACCCCGATAATCACCTCGTACCTGTCCAGGGTAGCAACAATCTTTATCTGCAAATAATGTTAAACTAATTCTTTCATGCTTGCCATTTTTAGAAGGATTTGAGTGTTTTGAGAAAGGGTTTGTTAAGGATTTTGAGAAAAGGTTTGATAAGGATTTTGAAAAGGGTTTGATGTTGGAGGATTTTGAGAAAAGATTTGATTTATTACCGTCTCGAGACGGTAGGGTTTACCAGAACAGCGGGGTTGGTGTAGAGGTAAATGACATGCACATCTCTAACGAGGTCTTAACCTATGGAAAAAAACCTTACTATGGGGTTTTAAAAGAGATATGGCTACTAGATTACCATATTAAAACCATCCCTCTATTTATGTGCGACTGGGTTGAGAATACACAGGGGGTCAAAAAAGATAGTCTTGGTTACACTTTGGTCAACCTTAAAAGACTAGGTCACAAGGAGGACCCGTTCATTTTCGCGTCACAAGCACAACAGTTGTTTTACGTCAAAGACCAGCTGGATAAAAAACTGCATATTGTCTTTATGACACCTCACAGAAATTACAGAGATTATTATGAAGACGATGCCAATGAAGAATTTAGTACGGTAGTTTTTCCTCAAAACGATAATGTATTGCCACCCGTAGATACACGTCACAATGTTTACCATAGAGCTGACTGTACTGGAATGATATTACGAAAAACCACCGATTAATTGATCATCATTGTAATGTTTTTGAATCTTAGCAAACTACAGTATCAACAATATTTGTTTTTTTTCTTTATGTATTCTGGAATATATATTATGGATCTTAATTTTGAGTCAAGTGTTTCCTTTTTTTGATTGTGCCTGCAGGTCTCCTCTCTTTGACCAAACTAGAGTCAATAAAAGTCAAAAATAAACAAACAAAATCAACTGCTGCTTTAACAAACACAATTACATACATAATCCAAAGGTTATGATTCCATTAATACATTGATCTATAAAATTACAACTGAAAAACTACTAACTTAAAAGGGAGAAGAAGCGGCTGAAGAAAAATCCCTCTTTGCTTTCTCACATGCACTTGCTTCTGATCAACTGAAAATGGTGAAGACGTGGGTGAAGATAAACCGGGTTCATGGGGCCAGAAGGGAGAGAAGCACCTGAAGAATACAAGTCCTGCAAACCTCAACATGTGCCCTTACTGCTGACTGTTATAAAATTACACAATAACTTAAAATCTGCTCTCAGTAAAGCATTTGTATGAACCATTAGAGACTCCTCGTCTCCATGGTTTCCACAATAACTTAAAATCTGCTCGCAGGAGATACAGAGTGCAATCTTTCCCTGCACAAGAAAAAATTACCAAATCTGAGACGAAAATTTCAATCGAATTTCAGTGGTGAAGATGATAACTTACCATTTTCCACATACGGATGACGCCAATTCCACATTTTTTACCGTCGATGATGGACGAAAAACAGAGAGAGAAAGACTGGGAGAAAAGGGTCATGGTGGAGATGATGATGAAAACTGATACAGAGATAGTATATATCGATACTCGAGGGGCGTGGTAGATGGAGGGTTGAATGATTACAAGCGCCGTCGGCTGTTGGTATTCTTTTAGCCACCTAAAATTAATATACCGTGACCATTTGTCATAATTTGTCACGCAACCAATGTTTAATATGAGTGGCCATATCACAAGATAATCAAACATGATAAACATATATAACCATCATATATTCAATTATAACTACTAATATCATAACTAAAAATAAACATATAAAACATTGTTCTTAATTTGTTCATAATTAAACTAAACCCTAATTAATAATCCGGATCACTGCAATCTTCGGATATGTATCCTGAACTTGCATCGTCATCATCATGATCATCATGATCATCATCTTCTTCATCTTCTTCATCTTCTTCATCTTCTTCATCATCTTTTTCATCTTTATCTTCTTCATCTTCTTCTTCATCTTCTTCTTCGGGTTCATTGAATTTTGTATCAAGGACACGAAATAATTTCGCTGTCTCAACATGGTAGGCAAAACAATCAGGAATATTCTGTGCATGGAGTTGCTTCAGGATGTTCTCATCGTTGTGTTTAATCACAGATTTGTGGGACTTGAAGGATCTTCTTCTCCTGTTACTGTAAACCAAAAAAATACGGTTATGCTTCACATACCAGTAATTAAGGGAGCGTTGATTATCGGCCATTTGATACCAGAATTGGTGTAAACGAATTGGTGTAGAAAAATTGAGATCAAGAAAGGGATGGCGGTAAAAAAGGAAAATAACAATGATGATGATATATAGGGTAGCAGATTTTAACCCGCTCGAATTAATTGGTACAATTGAAAAAAGCTCGTTGTTTTAGAGGAAAATAAATCTTCTCTTTTTCGCCACGCGTTTAATATTTTACCGTGACCATAAAATAAATTTTTGTCACTCACAACCTACCATTTAGTCACGGTTAATATATGTGGCCATAGGTAATAGATTTTTGTCACTCACAACCTACCGTGACCGTTAGTCATCTAATATTTAGTCACACAACCTAATAACAGTGGCCATATGTACTAGCTTTTGGCCACATAACTAAGTAAAAAGCGTGGCCATTGCTCACATTTAGCCACGCATAAATAGTTTTGTTTTCTTTTAATTTACTAAGTAATAAAATCTACTCTTCCGTCACACAACATTATTTAAGCGTGGCCATACATTCCTTTTTGGTCACACGAATAAAAAATCATAAAAATTCCGTGGCCGTTTGGTGCATTTTGCCACTCTTTTTTAAGTGTGACAAATAAGTGCCACATGTTTTTGTAAAACAGTGGCTAAAGCCACTGCACCTGATTGTTGATGTCACATAAACAAAAAAATACGTGGCTAAAAGGGTCCAAAGCCTATATATTTGGCCACGGGTACAAAATATGTGTGGCTAAAACGAGAATTTCTTACCTTTGGCCACGCTTTTTTCAAAACAGTGGCTATGCCTTATCAAAAAAACCGTGACCAAAGCCACTTTTTGACGTAGTGGTAATCATAATCCATAATTCAATCTCTATCATATCGTTGCGATCTTAAGTTCATTCGTTATTATATGGAAAATGGTGGTTCTCCGTAGGTTACTAACGCATTTTTAAAGTATTACCGATGTGGTGGGTTAGCTGCGGTACACCCTATATAAAAGCATCAAAGGTACTTTAAAAATGAATTAGGAATCGAACTTAGAACTGACCATTGGTTGTTTGTTTGTATCAAATTCCCTATTGCCATTGATATATTCTTTCCTCTTATCTCGAATATCTCTTCTAATTTCGGGACGAAATTTCCTGAAGTAGGGGAGACTGTAACACCTGTGTCCGACCCAATTACAAAACCCGACCCGAATCTGAACTGTCGCGCAAATCGAGTTTTGATTTAAGAATTTTCGAGGGAATTTGTCTAAAATATACAATTAAATTATGTTCGGGATACTCGATAATCATTTTTTAAAGCAAAATAATAAATTTGCAAAGTTTTAGGTGAAACAATTTGATTAAAACAAAAATAAAGCAATTTTATGTTTTTTACGCAATTTCGGTATTCGATTTATCGTTTACCGGGAATCTCGGGATTTTTATCTCAAAATATATACTTTGGAACATTATAAAATCATTTTATAAGAATAAAAATCAATTGGTTAAATTTTAAATCAATTTTGTTAATTAAAACGCAAATAAATGAATTTACCGTTTCTCGTGCAAATCCGTTAATAACCGGAAGTCACGTAAAACTCAAAAATCATATTTTAATGTTCAATCATGTTTTATAAGGTTATTATAAATTGCTCGTAAAATTTTTAGAGGTTAACGAGTTGAACCGGGTAGCAAGCGATTAAAGAAAAAATATATATATATATATATATATAATAAATAAATAAATAAATAAATAAATAAAGAAATAAAGAAAAGGAGGAAGAAAAAAAAAGAATGTTGGCCGCCAGTTTCGAAACAGGGACCTCCTGGTTATAGCTTCAGCGCACTTACCATTAGGCCAGCGCCACATTTGGTTTTAAAGCTGGTTTCCGTGTTTATAATCTATACCTGTCAAGTTCAGAAACTACATCAGCCTCATTCCCAGCCACGAATTTTTGACTTGAGCTCTACGTTTTGTCTTAATTGACTGCCATAATGTGTCCTTCTGATCCAAAACTCACCCCCATACGTGTTGTAAGCCTGGGGCGACCTCCATGGCTATAAAAACCGGATCAAACCTTCGTTTATACTCACCAATTTCGCAAATCATCATCACAAAAACCCCCTTTTTAGCCGAGATCTTCCTCCATCAAATTCTCCCACCTCGTTTGGAGTTTGAAGCTAAAATTCAGCAGTTGAGCAAATAACCTATCTCAGTTTTTGCAAATTCGATCTCTGAATATGATTTTTAAAAATGCATAAAAATTAGGGTTCTTGAGCTTGTTTTGTCAAAATTGGGTGATCGGGTGGGAGTTAGTGTCTGATTTTTTGTAGAAAAACCTAAAATAATGTGTTTTAAGAAATCCCTAAGTTTATTTCAAGTTTTGGAAAGGTTTAGTATTTTATCTAAAAAGCGATCTAAATTAGGGTTTTCGGGTTGTTGTTCTGCCCAAATTGAGTAAAAAGGTATTGAATTTAGGTTTACTATTTTGAGAAATATTATAATATATCATAATGAATAAAATCCTAAGTTTTTACAATTTTATAAAATGTTTTGGTATTTATTTAATAAATACGTCAAAATTAGGGTTTTCACGATGATGCTTTGCTAAAATTAATTAAACAAATTTGTTTTAGGGCTAATCTTTTAAGAAATATTATAAAATAATATTTTAAGTAAAATCCCTAATTTTATTTGATTTTATAAAAGATTTTTCTATTTATTTGATAATTATTTCAAAATTAGGGTTTTGAATATGATTATTAAATATCAAACAAACCGGAAGGTATTGAAACTTGATTTTTAGTCTTAGAACATATTTATATATACAATAAGTGTTTATGAGTTCAAAAGTTATAAATAATTTAATTATTAAACAAAATACTAAAACCCTAATTTATCCATAAAAGGGCAAAATGGACTTTTGACCAAACAAAGCCTTAACTCCTTAAATTACTCATATCCATAGTCATCATACGTTCCTATATTCATTTAGCATGTTCATTTCATTAGGATAATCTCCAGGTGTTGTTATCTCTCAAATTGATTTTATCTCTCGTATCCTATCTCCTTATCAGGTGAGTATTCACTATCCCCCTTTATTTTATAATGGGATATGACTCAATATTCAATTCGTATTATCATTTCTAATGGTGATTCATTCGAATGATAATCCGACTTGTGAGAAATCATAGCTCCATATCTTTAAGCTTTTTGGGGTGTAACATGTATCTCTATTCAAAATCATTTCTCTAAACGTTATGCGATTATATGTTGATTGAATGAATTCTATGTGGAATTGTTATGGAGGTCTCTAGTCTGCCAGTCCCCCTCTATATGAGGAAATGATAATGTGAAGTCAAAGTGATTGAGGGGTTGTTATATTTACATACTCATTAACTGATTGACTGTATATCTGAATGTAACTCTTATCACATATATCGCACATGTGTTAAAATATGTTTTATAAACATCTGTTTACTCACCAACTACTTTTGTAGTTGACACTTGATTTTATACATGTTGCAGGAATTTATACTAGAGCTTTGATATGATCACGCTAGGATTGCTGGACCTAGATTAAAGACTTTAAATCAGTTTGATATGTATTTACACATGTTTAAATATTATTGTACAATATCTTTAGTTGATTAATGAAAAAGGGCATGTTTAAGTATTACAACTTATTTTTAGTTGTCCAGTGCATCTGGACAATCATCGCGCCCCGACATATTCCGCCGTTGGTTGGGGTGTGACATAAGACTCACCTGTTGAACGAGGTATTCGATCTCTGCAGCTGAGAGGTCCAAGATGGATATGGGGGTAGCAGGAGTGGTAGCGGCAACACTTGACCCTCGGGTCTTTCTCTTGGTCTCGGAGGCCCTGGGTGGAGGAATCTTGGTCAGGGGGTAGATTTAATCTTCATAGATCCAAGGACCATTATGTCGTCCTCGGCACCAGTTCCAGAGCTTAGGGCAACGTCTATGTCGTCCAGGTCGAACTTGGGAGTGGTAGCTGAGAAAGAAACCTCGAATGTCAGATCAAAGATATTTTTAAAAACAAACAAGTAAAATCCAGGGGTACTTACAGCTTACATGCTAGGAGTATGGTACGATGCATCGGAAATCTCCTCACAGCGGAATGATCGTTCAGATTCAAGGATGCTCAGAAACTTCTCCAACTTGACTTCGGTATTCTGCTCCTCAGGGCCAATCTCTTTCAAAACAGGCACTGCACAGACAAACATCCAAGGTTAGTATCTCAATAAATGAATATTTTAACCCTAAATTTGTTTGATCGATAAGCCAGGTGCAGAAGATTGAATAACGGTCAAGGAGACTTAGTCAAAGTAAGAAACACGTGCAGAATGGAAAACCCGCCGTCAAACTCGCTCAAAGTAACAACCAAGAGTCGTTGGAAGAAGATCCCTGAAATCTCGGACTCTTAGTTAGGATTTTCAATGTATTTAAACGCGGCATAGGCTTTATTTTTCTCACTCTCCATCACCTGTATGCACACTACCACATAACAATCAAGCCGCAATCAATTGTTTTCGGAATATTTTATTTGATAATAAAGAGGCAACATGTGTTATCATTTCCGAAGGGGTTTTTTATGCCGGAAATCCTTGAAGACATTCAAGGATTAAGGGCTTTTCCCCCTTTCAAATCTTTTTGTTCGTAGTTGAATCTAGGGAAGTGTTCACTTGTGTTTCCATTCATATAAACTAACCCTTGAATTTCGACAAAATGATCTAATTTTTAGTATCTTACATTCAGGGCACCATACCCCACAAACTAATTTGGTTACTTAATTTAGCTTCACAATTTTTGACCAAAACAGCCTGTAAGAAGTATCAATACCAAGTTTATGTGTTATAACATCTTTGGATATACCTGTCATATCTTCAGTGTTCCACGCAAATGTTGTCATTCTGGACCGGACAAATTTCACCAGTTCTTCTTCAATGGGGCCAGGGATGTTAGTGCCAATTGATACCTTTTTCCCAGGATGCAAGGGGTCTAGGACTACTTGCTTTACATCCTGCTCCCTTGCCTCTAGGATGTCCCTGGCCTTTTTCTTTAATTGTTATCCTTGACGAGCTTTGGCTGAAATCTTCATGGCTGAGGTGTAGCAGTCTTTCGCTTCCCGTTGGTCGCTGCGGATGATGACCACTCCCCAGGGTGTTGGCAGCTTGACGCGCTGATGATACGTAGAGCGGACAACTTTCATGTCGTGAATCCAGGGTCTGTCCAGGATAATGTTGTATCCGGACGGAGCATCCATGACACAAAAGCGTTGCATCGAGTTCATCCTCACAACATAAACTGGAAGCTTCACTTCTCCTAGGGTATTCTTTGTTTCCCCATAGAAACCCACGAGGACCGTGGATTTGGCGATAACCTCATCCTGGGGTATCCCCATCTTGGTCAACATTTCAAGTTGAATAATATTGACAGAACTGCCTCCATCAATTAGGATCCTCTTCACGAAATGGTTAGCTATGTAGAGTGTGATCACGAGCCCATCATGGTTAGGGTCCATGATGTTGCATCTATCATCTTCACACTGAAGGTAACATCCTTCACTTCTGTTTGTACTGAGGCTTTGACAGATTTCTTGGGTACGTCTGATTTGGTTTCTCTTGCGTGCCTTTTAGCTGCAGAATAAAAAGTACCACATATATTAGATCCACCAGAAATAAAATAAATTACCTTTGCATCTAGAGATGGAGATGCTACCCGTTTGGGATGCCCGCGTGATCGCAGACTGATCAGCGCCCTTTGATTTGTCTTTCTTCCTCCCTAGGAGTTCCTCCAGGAAACCTTTGCTCAGTAAATAATTGATTACCTTCCACATAGCTATGCAATCCTCGGTTACATGGCCAAATTCCTCATGGTATGCGCACCACTTGGACTTATCTTTCCAGGATGCTTGTTTGTCTATCTTTCTGGGCCACCTTGCTTTGTCCCCCAGGTCCTGCATAGCATTAATCACACCTGCAATATCAGTAGCAAAACAAAATTCATTGAAAGTAGGATACTCTTCATCATCCTCGTCTTCACCCTGATCGACACTATTAACCCTTGGATTATTGGGTTTGGAATAGGGTTTAGGCCTCTGGGACCTTGGATGTGTCGGTTCTGATTTCTTGTTGGAAGAGCCGTATCCTGGGACAACGTCAGCTTTTTCCTATATTTTCCTATCCTCTTCAAGCCTGATGAAACGCAGGGCTCTATGCCTTACTTCATCAAGTCTGTGACAAGTATTCATTACAAGATCTTGATAGAAGGGTGAATCCTTCTTGAGACCCATCTTGAATGCTTGGACAGCAGTAGCCATGTCCATATTGGGAATATCCAGGGTCTCCTTGCCGAAACTGTTTAAATAATCCCTAATAGACTCGTTAGCATTCTGGGTAACCCTGTAAAGATCACTCGTCAGTTTTTCAAAACTGCGACTATAAGAAAATTGGTTATTGAATAAGTTAATTAAATTGAGAAAAGGATGGGATAGAATAGGGTGGAATACTCAGCAACCATTTCAAGGCTGAAACTGTGAGTGTTGACCCGAAACCTTTACATAGGCATGCCTCCTTAATATCAGGGGGCATGTAGATCACTTCCATCCTCTCCATATACTGAGCTACGTGTTCCTGTGGATCACTCGTGCCATCATGCAGTTTCATACTGGGAGTTTGAACCCTCTTGGGTATCTCCACGTCACATATTGGGGAAGTGAACCTCGAAAGTCGATGGCTCGACGGTGCTACTTCAGGGATAGGCTTAACCACCCCACGAACACTCGAGATCATCTTCTTTAGTTTTTTTAGTTCCTTCGCCACTGCCGGGCTTAAGCCTGTATCCTGCATAGTTCATTAGTATGAGCATTAAGGTTAGGGATTCCAAGGATGTTACCAGTATCCGGGGTAGTGGTGCCCCCAGGATTCGAAGTAGAATCCGTGAATGTAGACATCCTGGGCCTGTCAGACAAGGTAGTTTGAGCAGTAGCATATGTAGGCCTCGGATCAATGATTTGAATGTCATTTGCTAGATTGGATTCGTTCCTAGGACTGACGTATTGCAGCCTTCTAGCCTGAATAGGAGACACGAGTGTATGATCCACCTTGTTCATTTCTGACCTCAGCTTGGCTACCTCTCCAAACATGTCCTGGTTCACTTTCTGCTGTTGTTCCATATATTGCTGTACTTTTGTGAACATGGTAAGGAGTTCATCATTGGAGACCATCAGTGGAATTTCTCCACTACGTCATGTGCCCTTGACACCCTGATTGGTAGCCCTGCTGGTATTGTGGTTCACAGTAGTGGTTGTTGACGTTGTGACTCGTGGCGGTGGTGGAGGAAGTGTTGGGTTATATAACTTTTATCAAAACACGAGTACGCAGCGGAAAGAATCCTATGAATTAATCTAATTAACCGGTATTAGAATGTGTACCTTTTTAGCTCGGCAAGACTTGATCACTTGGAGGATTTGAAGTAAATCCCTCTACGATCGCACACACGACACACCAATGCTATGTGCTAGCAACCGATCACGAACTCCTTTTGATATGGGCTTGGTCGAACCACACAAGAACCGAAACCTCCCTTGGGTTTTTCTTGTTGCCGAATTCGAGAGGAAGGAGAGAGAGATTTAGGGTTTTTCTTTATCTCATAAAGCAGCCACTAATCCTTAAACCCAGAGGGTCTATTTATAGGATTAGAATACTTGATAAACAAGTAAAAGGATAGGCATAGGAGCCCTAGTCGAAATCCACTAGAGGCCCTATCCAAAGCCTTCTCTCAATTGTAATCCAATTACAACTCTCTCTCTTAATTACAACTAACACCCCTGTTAACAATTAACTTGTCAGTTTTTAACGAAACCTCGTTAAATATTCGTGATAAATATTAATTAACTATTAATTAATATCAATACATTTGGTGTCGAGACGTGTGACCCCGTAGGCTTAAATAACTTCCGGACATACGCTTACTATTACATGATCATATCCCTACAGCTCCCACTTGAGCTTGCAATAGTAAAGGTAATAACATTGGTTAGCGTCTAGCAACACGCCAATGCTCCCAGAAATATTTAAGTACAGTTTCTCAAAGTGTATTTAAATGGTACAGTCATTTACTATCCCTTTGTTACCGATACCGTGTTAAATATGAATATGGATCAAGTCATTTCATACTTTAACGATTCTGTTTCTCATTCTCACAACTAACTTAAGATTACCAAATTGCAAATCGAGACACCTCTAGATTTCATTTGGGCACGGCCATGCAAACATCTTAATTAGTCCAATGAGGGGCCCAGTGGTATCTGCTTCAGCACAAAGCTGAAGGAACAAATCCTCTTGACTACACGTGTCAAGTCACATACTTCACTACACTTACTGAAAATAGCCCTTTTGTACTACCTTATTCAGGATAGTTAGACCTATATCAAGTAGGTGCAATCCATACATGCATGACCTGCTTGTATCTCAAGTCTAAGGATAAATAAAGCAACCATTTACGAATTTCACTTAATGACGCCGATCCATAAAGTGATAATTCGTTAGTGGGTCAGTCCAGTATGCATCCAATGAATACCATGTGAGTTTGGTGGGACCATCCTAACCAATCACTCAGATTTTGTCTTAGTTTAACTATACTCCCATATAGTTAATCGACAATGGACAATTTAGAATACTTGATAAGTACTCAAGGATTAAACATGCAAATATAGGACACAACTTAACCATTAAATGAAATCAAACATATCTAATACTTTATTTCATTATATAAACAGAAATTGTTTAACGTCCTTTATCCAAATACCGAACATCAGACATACATGATTTAACCAGCCAATTTAAGTCCCATGCCCTCGGCATGCCTTTCAAGTTTCGGTCTCGATAGAGCTTTCGTGAAAGGATCAGCTAAGTTAATATCTGTGTGAACTTTGAGTAATCTGATTTCACCTAGTTCGATCTGCTCACGAACATAGTGATATCTCCTGGCATAGTGTCTGGCGCCCTTCTGAACTCCGGGTTCTTTGGCGATGACTAATGCACCCGAGTTATCGCAGTACATGTCAATAGGCAAGTTACTTGTGGGGACAATGTCTAGCCCACTAATAAACTTCCTTATCCAGACAGCCTCCATTGCAGCTTCCGAAGCAGCAATGTACTCAGACTCTGTTGCAGACATAGCAACTGTGGTTTGTTTCTTGCTTTTCCAATCCACAGCGCCTCCATTCATAACGAAGACGTACCCAGACTGAGACTTCGTGTCATCTCTATCAGTCTGAAATCCAGCATCACAGTATCCGGTCACTTTGAGCTCTTGATCTGGATTTCCCCCATATACCAAAAACAAATCTCTAGTAGCCCGTAGGTACTTGAGAATGGTCTTAACAGCAGTCCAGTGACTTTCACCTGGATTCTGTTGATAACGGCTAACGATATTCTGCGCGAACGCTATATCAGGTCTAGTGCATCTTACCGCATACATTATAGAGCCTACAGCCGAAGCATAAGGGACTCTCTGCATACGCTCCACCTCATCAGGTGTAGAAGCACCTTGTTTGACCGACAGACCAAGTCCTTCCTGCATAGGTACATTACCACGCTTGGAATTCTCCATCTTGAATCGCTTCAAGATCTTATCAATATAAGCACTTTGACTTAGTCCAATCAACCGCTTAGTTCTATCTCTATAGATCTTGATTCCAAGAATGAATGCTGCTTCTCCCAAGTCTTTCATAGCAAAACACTTTCCAAGATGGGATTTTACATCTTGCAACATTGGAATGTGTTTTCCTATTATCAATATGTCATCTACATATAAGACAAGGAAAGTAACATTACTCCCACTAGCTTTGCGATATACACATGGCTCATCGGGATTCTGAACGAAACCAAACTTTTTGATTTCTTCATCAAACCGTTTATTCCAACTCCTCGATGCTTGCTTTAGTCCATAAATGGACCTTTGAAGCTTGCATACTTGGTTGGGATGTTTTGGATCAATGAACCCTTCAGGTTGATCCATATAGACTTCTTCATCCAAGTAACCATTTAAGAAGGCAGTCTTAACATCCATTTGCCATATCTCAAAGTCATAGTACGCTGCTATGGCTAAGAGAATCCTAATAGCTCTAATGTCTGCTACTGGTGAAAAGGTCTCATCATAGTCAACGCCAAAACGTTGAGTATAACCTTTCGCCACGAGACGAGCTTTATAGGTGTGTACATTTCCATCCATGTCGGTCTTCTTCTTGAAGAGCCATTTGCTCCCAACGGTTCTTGCGTTAGGAGGAAGATCAACCAGGGTCCAAACGTGGTTATCTTGCATGGATTTCATTTCCACATTCGCAGCTTCAAGCCATTTGTCAGATTCCGGATCTGATAATGCAGCTTTGAAGTTCGGAGGCTCATTGAGATCTCCTGATACGTTATCCTCGGATTCGACTAGACCAATCCATCTATCCGGTTCACGTACGACCCTTTCGGATCTACGAAGTGGAATCGCAACATCATCGACTTGAGGTTCATCTCTTTGAACATTTTCCCCCCCAAGTTGATGATTGCTAGTTGTTTCAGAAGGTGACACATCTTCTAGTAGTTCTACAATTCTCCCACTGTTCTCTTGAGCTATAAAATTCTTTTCAAAGAATTCAGCATATCGAGCAACACGAACAGTGTTTTCGGAGGGATTATAGAAGTAGTAACCCATTGTTTCCTTTGGGTATCCCACGAAGATGCACTTAGTAGTCCTGGGTTGTAATTTGTCAGGCGTATCACGCTTCACAAGTGCCTCACATCCCCAGACTCTTAAGTAAGACAACACAGGGACTTCTCCATGCCATAATTGATATGGTGTCTTTTCAACCTTCTTGGTTGGAACCATATTTAGAACGCGTACAGCGGTTTCTAGAGCAAAATCCCAAAATGATAATGGGAGAGTTGTAAGGTTCATCATCGACCTCACCATCTCTAGTAAGGTTCGATTCCTCCTCTCAGACACTCCATTATGCTGAGGAGTATAAGGAGGAGTAAGCTGTTGGACAATTCCACACGCTTTAAGATAATCCTTAAACTCTTGGCTTAGGTATTCTCCACCACGATCCGATCTAAGGATCTTGATGGTCTTACCGAGTTGATTTTCAACTTCGTTCTTGAACTCTTTGAATGTTTCAAATACCTCATGTTTATGTTTAAGCAAGTAAACATAACCATAACGGCTGAAATCATCCGTGAAAGTTACGAAGTAGCTAGCACCTTTTCTTGACACATGTCTAAATGGGCCACATACATCAGTATGGATGAGTCCAAGTAGCTCTTTTGCCCTTTGCGGCTTGTTCGGAAAGGGTTTTCTTGTCATCTTTCCTGAGATACAGGAAACGCATTGATCAAATGATTCATCATTTGATTGTAAGATCCCTTCACGTTGAAGTCTTTCAATGCGGTTTTTGCCAACATGGGCAAGACGACAGTGCCATAGATAGGTAGAGTCCAAAACAGTTTTGGCTCGTTTGCTAATAGTGAACATTGAATTATTTGAAACACAACCACGCATATCAATTTCATAAATGCCATCACAAGGAATAGCATCAAAATAATGAACATTATTTTTAGAAACTGAAATACTGATATCATTAAAAACATTAATGTATCCTTGGTTTTTCAACAGAGAAACTGAAATAACACCTCTAGTGATAGAAGGTGCATAATGACAATTGTCTAATACAATACATAACCCAGAAGGCAGAATTAAATGAAATTCTCCTATAGCTTCCACAGCTGCTGGCAAACCATTTCCAACGAACAGCTGCAAAGCCCCAGGCTTCAGTTTCCTCCTCTTTCTAAGACCCTGTAACGAATTACAGATGTGAGTTCCACAGCCGGTGTCATACACCCATGAATCACTCTTAGAAAAGGAAAATAATTCAATTGTGAAGATACCTGAAGTACTAGTCCCACTAGTATTCTTTCTCTTCTTCATCAACTCAGCTAGGTAGGTAGGACAGTTCCTCTTCCAGTGTCCGACTTCACCACAATGGTGACAGATCTGGTCCTTAGCCTGATGCTCTTTAGGGGCCGGAGGGGTTTGCTTGGCTTTAGGGATATGGGCAACAGCCTTGCCTTTACCCTTGCCATCAATCTTGCCCTTCCCCTTTTGCGGTTGTTTAGCCTTTTGGATCTTACCCCCCTTGATCATAAGAACTTGGGGTGTTTCAGTGGCCTTTTTAGGAATCGTTTTTTCATACTCGACAAGCATAGCATGAAGCTCAGGTATAGTCTTAGTCATACTATGCATGTTATAGTTGCGCACAAAACCCTCAAAATCCTTCGTAAGCGATTTGAGGATCATGCCAACTGCAACAGCACGATTATACCCATAATTGAGCGATTCCAATTTGTCAAAGTAGCTCTTCATCTTGAGCACATGACTACTGACCGATTTACCAGTTTCAAGCTTCAAGTCGTGGAGTTCCACAACTAGGTCGAACAATTCGACACCAGCTTGTTTTTCATACATCTTTTTCAGCTCTTTGATCATATCACAAGGTGTATGAAATTCGTATTGCTTCTGAAGATCAGGAGTCATACTCGAGATCATCATGCAAGCAACCTCATCGTATCTGCTATACTCTGCATTGTAGAACGCTTTCTCTTCAGCAGAGGCATCAGCAGCTGGCTCGGTCGGCCAATGATGTTCAAGGACATCGGTCCTCCGTTCAACTCTAAGGACAATCCTTAGTTGACGGTACCAGTCATTGAAGTTAGATCCATTCAGCTTTTCTCTTTCAAACATTTGACGAAAAGCATGACCAACATTGTTTTGAGGTGGGTTTGTTGCCATCTACAAAACAGATTAAGTTCAAAAATCAGTATTTTCGATAATCTTTTCCTTAATAAATTTAATTACCCAATGTTTAAACATTTTAAACAATTAAGCTTTATTAAGGCTAGGATCCTAATTGACATGCCCTCATTTCATCAGTTGATCTGCTAGAAATGATGCATTCAAAAGGTAAGTGACGATCACTAATTGTATTCCAAATACAATTCCCAGATTTTATGGGACCTACAACTTGCACCAAGTGATTTGTAGTCATGTTTCATCCCATCTTTTGCCACGGGCTAAGGGTCTCACCGCCTAGCTCGCTTTAAGTCGTCCAGCCAAGAACGCACAAATTGTCCACCATTGTGTACCAATGAGTGGGAATTTGTCATGCAAATGTCATTTTACCATTGTGTACCAATGAGTAAGATGACACTCACAAGTGTCCTTTACAAGGTGGATGGCAAAGACTTAAGTTTAAATGGGTCAAAGCAATTTTGATGTGTTATCAAAAAAGTTATGTGTGAAGGCTCATGCACACCTTTACCACATAATGTGTTTATAAAATTCTTAGTTTGTCTTCCAAATCAAAAGAGCTCGGTAGCTCCATTTGCAACACACAAAGAAGCGTAGGGGTGAGGTTTGCAACTTTTGCAATTAAAAACCTACCCACTTTAGGGAAGCAGAGCGACCCGACTTATACCTCTCTTAGAGTGTGTTCAAATGGGTGAGCCGGTGTTTCTTTTGACTTTTAGGACACAAATTTTATTTTATAAACAAAATCATATTTCAATAGTTCTTTTAGCAAATTTCGATTTTCATAAAACAAATTTGCAATAAACCTTTTATTATGTCACAATTATCAGATAATCACATAATTTATAGGGTTTCTAATTATCACATATAATTTTAATTTAATCCTCTTTCAATTTAAGTAACAACCATGAACGATTTGCATGAAACATCATGGTTTTTACTTCTTTTTAACACTTTAAAATCTTAAAGGTACAACATGTTGTTCATAACAATTATCTAATAATTAATAAAAACTTGGATTTAAAATTTTTAGATCACAAAAATCAAATTTTAGAACTAAAAATTTAGGGTTTCCGATTCAGCAAGAGGTTTTCGATTCATTATTTGTGTTTACGATCGGAAAGCAGGGGTTTCCGATCGAAACAGGGTTTTCGATCGGGTACTTTTCGATCGTGGACTATTTGATCGGGTCGAAAAGCCTTTCCGATCGGAACCTTTCCGATCGGATACTTTTCGATCGGCCCGAAAAGCCTTTTCGATCGGTTACTTTTCGACCAGTTCGTAAACACTTTACGATTTGGATCGAAAAGTAGGGTTTCCGGTCGGAAAACAAGGGTCTCCGCACCGGAATAGGTTTTCCGATCGGAAATCAAGGGTTTCCGATCGGGTCGAGAAGCGTTTTTCGATCAGGGACTTTTCGATCGGGTCGAAAAGTCCTATTCTGTCGAATTTTTTCGTTTTTACCAATTGCGAAACCTTTTCCAATTGTAAAACACGATTTTTAAATGAATCGAAAAGCTAGAATCTTGTTTTGGTTACCCCCCTTCCAAGTTTTATTCCCGGTAATTAATTAAAATCATAGGTGGCTCGTGATACCACTGTTGGGTTATATAACTTTTATCAAAACACGAGTACGCAGCGGAAAGAATCCTATGAATTAATCTAATTAACCGGTATTAGAATGTGTACCTTTTTAGCTCGGCAAGACTTGATCACTTGGAGGATTTGAAGTAAATCCCTCTACGATCGCACACACGACACACCAATGCTATGTGCTAGCAACCGATCACGAACTCCTTTTGATATGGGCTTGGTCGAACCACACAAGAACCGAAACCTCCCTTGGGTTTTTCTTGTTGCCGAATTCGAGAGGAAGGAGAGAGAGATTTAGGGTTTTTCTTTATCTCATAAAGCAGCCACTAATCCTTAAACCCAGAGGGTCTATTTATAGGATTAGAATACTTGATAAACAAGTAAAAGGATAGGCATAGGAGCCCTAGTCGAAATCCACTAGAGGCCCTATCCAAAGCCTTCTCTCAATTGTAATCCAATTACAACTCTCTCTCTTAATTACAACTAACACCCCTGTTAACAATTAACTTGTCAGTTTTTAACGAAACCTCGTTAAATATTCGTGATAAATATTAATTAACTATTAATTAATATCAATACATTTGGTGTCGAGACGTGTGACCCCGTAGGCTTAAATAACTTCCGGACATACGCTTACTATTACATGATCATATCCCTACAGGAAGAACAGTGCTAGTAGTAGTAGAAGTGCTTGCAGGGGTAGTTGCATTCGAGGTACTTGGTTGTGTTGCTATTTTTTTATAGATCTTCGTAAAGATCAAGTTAAGAATAAATCTAATAAGAGTTTGGAAAAAATATCGACACCAGTTGCCCCACGGTGGGTGCCACATTGTTTTGGTAAAAAATTATGAGGCAAATTAGGTAACCAAATTTGTTTGTGAGGTATGGTGCCCTGGATGTAGGATATTAAAAATTAGATTAGTTTGTTGAAATTCAAGGTTTATGTTTATATAAATGGAAACACAAGAAAACACTTTCCTGAATGCAACTATGAAACAACGAGATTTGAAAGGGGAGAAAACCCTTAATCCTTGAATGTCTCCAAGGATTGCCGGCATAAAAAAAACCCATTCGGCAACGATGACACACGTTGCCTATTTATTGCTAAGTAAAATATTCTGAGTACAAGTGTTTGCGGCTTGATTGCTATGTGGTAGTGTGAATACAGGTGATCGAGAGTGAGAAAAATAAAGTCTATGCCGCGTTTAAATACATTGAAAATCCTAACTAATACTCCGAGATTTCATGGATCTTCTTCCAACGACTCTTGTTCGTTGCTTTGAGCGAGTTTGGCGGCGGGTCTTCCATTCTGCACATGTTTCTCACTTTGACTAAGTCTCCTTGACCATTATTCAATCTTCTGCACCTGGCTTATCGATCAAACAAATTCAAGAACAAACTGTTAGTGTCAATGCCCTAGCATGCTGGGTTACTGTACATGCTGGGGTTAAATAATATAAATATGCAGTCCCTGGATGTACAACATCCTGGGTATAATGAACAATAATCTAGGGTACCGATCAGCTACAAGTACAGCCCATGGATATCTGACATTCAGGGGCTTAAACTTGTTAAAGAACATTAGTAATATTATTAGTGCGAAATCCAGGGTACAACACTATATACCTTGAATGGAGGAGAGATGGCCAGTCTCTAACTTAGGAGAAATGCATCCCTGGCTTCATGCATCTAGTGTCAGTTATCTGTTTGTGTCTAAAGTTCTCAACCAAAAGGGTTAATAGTTTTTATAGAAAATGACATAAAATGAGAAAATAAGAATAAAACAGAAGTATGAATAATGTAAGAGAAATACCTTGATCGATTTTTCAGTTAGGAAACATACCTGAGATGCAGCATCCTGGGGTACTATACGTACATAAGATAGGCCTTTAAATGAATAGCGTTCCATGGTCTTGGTAATAATTCGCCTTCCATGTTGGCAAGCCAGTATGCCCCCTTACCTGCCTCTGAGTCAATTAAGTATGGACCTTCCCATTTAGGGGCTAATTTACCATCCCCTGGATTCGTCATGTTCTGAAATTCTTTCCTTAGAACTAAGTCCCCTACCTTGAATCTTCGGATCCTTACATATTTGTTGTAGGTTTTCGAGATTTGTTGTTGATAAGCGGCCATTCTCCATGCAGCTTGTTCTCGTAGCTCTTCCACGGTATCAAGGTCATCAGCCAGGGTATCCTGGGTCTGACTGATAACCCTGAATGTCGGGACCACCATTTATGTTGGAATGACTACTTCTGTACCAAAGACTAAGGAAAATGGAGTCTGGCCTATAGCATTCTTGGTTGTCATCCTATCAGCCCACAATGCTAATGGTAGTTCTTCTGCCCATTTTCCCTTCTTCTCCTTGAGCCTTTTCTTAAAATTGTTGATAATGATCTTATTGCTAGACTCTGCCTGGCCATTAGCCTAAGGATGCACATGTGTAGAAGTTATCATTTTTATCCCCCAACTTTCACAGAATCCAGTAGTCCTTTTGCCAATGAATTGAGATCCATTGTCACACACTATTTCGGAGGGTATACCAAATCTTGTTATGATATTCCTTTTAATAAACGAAATGACTTCTTTCTCTCTGACTTGGACATAGGCTTTGGCTTCTATCCATTTTGAGAAATAATCAGTCATTGCCAACATAAAGACTTTACCTCCTGGCGCCCTCGGTAGCTTTCCCACAATGTCCATTCCCCACTTCATGAAGGGCCAGGATGCAGGGATAGGATGTAAGGGTTCGGCAGTTTGATGAGGAATGATGGCGTGTCTCTGGAAAGCATCACATTTGAGAGCAAAATCATGGGAATCTTTTCTCAAGGATGGCCAAAAGTAGCCTGTTCTCAGGATTTTAGACAATAGAGACCTGCCCCCTGTATGATTTCCACAGCCACCTTCGTGAATGTCTTTGAGTACTTCCTGAGCTTCGTCATCTTCCAAGAATCTCAAATATGTTCCTACAACATATTTTTTATATAATTTTCCTTTTATAAGAACGTACCTGGCCATTCTCATCCTATATGCTCTAGTATCTGTTTCCTCTTTTGGGATGGAACCATTTTGTAGATAGTCTATAATAGGTGTGATCCAAGGCGACAGGTTATCTTGGGAACCAGGTTGTTACGCATCCTGGGTATCGGATGCCAAGACCCTGCCCCCAGGGTCCGTATCTTGTGAGTCTTCCTGTTGGTTGATTGATGGACTTAATATGTGGATTATGGGGATGTGTGTATCCTCCATTTCCTTGAATGCTGACCCGAGATTTGCTAGTGCATCTGCCTCAACATTCTCCTCCCTGAGTACTTGTTATATGTTGAAAGTTTGAAAATCCTGGGATATAGCTCTTACAACTTCTAGGTACTTGGCCAGTTTCTCCCCTTTCAATGCATAAGATCCATTATAATGATTAGCTAAAAGTAGGGAGTCGACATATACCTGGATGTTCTGGATCCCAAGATGCAAGGCCAATTATAAACCAGCAATCAGGGCTTCATACTCTGCTACGTTGTTGGTTGCTTGGAATTCACAACTAACAGCCTAGGGTATCATGTCCCCCGGTGGCGATTTCAGTATGATTCCAAGGCATGTCCACCTGACGTTGGATGCCCCATCCATAAATAGGGTCCAACATCCTGAGAATTCTTCTTTCTGCAAGGTCTGGAATTCTTGATCTGCTTCATTCTGGATGTCACTACTGAAATCAGCCACAAAGTCTGCTATAGCTTGTGATTTTATGGTTGTTCTTGCTTCATAAACCAGGTTGTAAACATTCAGCTTCAGACACCATTTTGCCATCCTCCCTGACATCTCAGGTTTTCCCAAAATAGACTTTATAGGGTAGTTAGTTTTCACATGTATAGTATGAGTCTCAAAATAATGTCTACGTTTAGTAGAAGCCATACTTAGGGCTAGTATAATTTTACCCAAATGTGAATACCTGGATTCAGCGTCGAGAGGACTTTTACTTACATAATATACTGGTTGTTGTTGACCCCTGCATCCTTGGTTAGGACTGCACTTACCGTATTCCTTGAAACTGCAAGGTACAATGATAAAGGCTCCCCTGGATTCGGTTCATCAGGAGGGGTGCAGAAGATAGATATGCCTTCAGATCTTGGAATGCTTGCTCATGCTGGGACGCCCATTCAAATTTCTTGTTCTTCCTCAGGATGTCATAGAAAGCTTGACATCTCTTCGAGGATTTGGAAATAAACCTGTTCAAGGCTGCAACCCAGCCTATCAGCCTTTGTACATCCTTGGTTGATTCGGGTGACTTGAGGTTCATGATTGTACGAATTTAATCTGGACTGGCTTCGATTCCCCTTTTGGTCACCATGTAACCCAGGAATTTGCCAGCACCCACTCCAAAAATAACACTTCTCTGGATTCAGCTTCATATTGTACTTGTCCAAAATGTCAAAAGATTCTTTAACATCTTGGACATGAGTGCTGACATTCAGGGACTTTAACACCATATCATCTATATACACCTCCATATTTTCTCCCAGCTTTTCTTTGAACATCATAATCACCAATCTTTGATAGGTTGCCCCTGCAATTTTCATTCCAAATGGCATAACAATATAGCAGTAAATTCATGTGGGTGTAATGAATACCGTATCCTCCTGATCGCTCGGCTCCATCTGAATCTGTTGAAATCCTGAGGTGGCATCCATGAATGTTAACATTTCATAACCTTCTGTTGCATCTATCATGGAGTCAATGTGTGGCAAGGGAAAACGGTCTTTAGGGCATGCACGATTCAGGTCTGTATAATCCACACAGACCCTCCATTTGCCATTTTTCTTCTCCACTAACCATCTTGGGAACTTAACTTCCCTGATCATCTTGTTCTTCAATAGGCGGTCCACCTCCTCTTGGATTATCACATACTTCTGGGGAGCATACTTTCATCTCTTTTGATGCACGGGCCTGTAAGAGGGATCAATACAAAGTTTATGGGTTATAACATCTTTGGATATACCTATCATGTCTACGGTATTCCATGCAAATGTTGACATTCTGGATCTGAGTAATTCTACCAACTCTTTTTCAATGGGGCCAGGGATGATAGTGCCAATTGAAACTTTTTTCCTAGGATACAAGGGATCTAATACCACTTGTTTGACATCCTGCTCCCTTGCCTCTAGGACGTCCCTGTCCTTCTTCTTTAATTGCTATCCTTAACGGGATTTTGCTGAAATCTTCATAGATGAAGTGTAGCAGTCTTTCGCCTCCTTTTGATCGATGTGGATGGTGACCACTCCCCAGGGTGTTGGAACTTTGACACACTGATGGTAGGTTGAGGACACATCCTTCATGTCATGAATCCAGGGTCTGCCCAGGATGATGATATATCCGGACGGAGCATCCATGACACAAAAGTGTTGCATCGAGTTTAACCCCTCAACATAAACCGGAAGCTTCACCTCTCCCAGGATGTTCTTTTTCACCACTGAAACCTACAAGGACCGTGGATTTGGCAATGACTTCATTATGGGGTATCCCCATCTTCGTCAATGTTTCTAGTTGAATAATATTGACAGAAATGCCCCCGTCAATCAGGATCCTTTTCACGAAGTGATTGGCTATGTAGAGTGTAATCATGAGCCCATCATGATGAGGGTCAATGAAGTTGCACATGTCGTCTTCACCAAAGGTAACGTCTTTTAGATCTGCTTGTACTGAGGCTTTGACTGACTTCCTGGGTACGTCTGACTTGGTCTCCCTTACGTGCCTTTTAGCTGCAGAATAAGAAGTACCACATATATCAGATTCACCAGAAATAAAATAGATTACCTTTGCATCCGGGGAAGGGGATGCTGCCCGCTTAGGATGTCCGCGTGATCTGTCTGCATCCTGGGTTTGGTCAGCACCCCTGGATTTTGCAGGTTGGTTAGCGCCCTTGGATTTTTCTTTCTTTCTCCCTAGGAGCTCCTTCAAGAAGCCTTTGCTCAACAGGTAACTGATCTCTTTACGCATGGATATGCAATCCTCGGTCACATGGACAAACTCTTCATGGTACGCACACCATTTGGACTTATCCTTCCAGGAGGCTTGTTTATCCATCTTCCTGGGCCACCTCGCTTTGTCCTCCAAGTCCTGCATAGCATTAATCACACTTGCAACATCAGTAGCAAAACAAAAATCATTAAAAGTAGGATACTCTTCATCATCCTCGTCTTCACCCCGATCGACCCTGTTAACCCTTGGATTATCGGGTTTGGAATAGGGTTTAGGCCTCTGGGACCTAGGATGCGCTGGTTCTGATTTCCTGTTCGAGGAACCATATCCTGGGGCAACGTCCACTTTTTCCTCTACTTTCCTGTCCTCTTCAAGACTGATGAATCGTAGGGCCCTATGCCTTACTTCATCAAGTCTGTGATAGGGGTTCATTACCAGATCTTCATAGAAGGGCGAATCCTTCTTGAGACCCATCTTGAATGCCTGAACAGCGGTAGCCACGTCCATGCTAGGGATATCCAAGTTCTCTCTGCCAAATCTGTTTACATAATCCCTGAGAGATTCGTTAGCATCCTGGGTAACCCTGTAAAGATCACTATTTAGTTTTTCAAAACTGCGAGTACAAGAAACTGGTTATTGAATAAGTTAATTCAATGAGAAGAAGATGTGATAGAAAAGGGTGGAACACTCAGCAACCATTTCAAGGCTGAGCATGTGAGTGTTGACCCGAAACCTTTACATAGGCATGCTTCCTTGATTTTAGGGGGCATGTAGATCACCTCCATCCTCTTCATATACTGAGCAACGTGTTCCTCCGGATCGGTTGCGCCATCGTACAGTTTCATACTGGGAGTCTAGAACTTCTTGGGTATTTCCACGTCACATATTGGTGAAGCAAACCTTGAAACTCGATGACTCGATGGTGCTACTTCAGGGATAGGTTGACCACTCCAGGAACACTCGAGATCATCCCTTTCAATTTTTTGAGCTCCCTTGCCACTTGTGGGCTAAGACCTGCGTCCACCACAGATTCATTACTATGAGCATTAAGATTAGGAGCCCCCAAGGATGTTACCAGCATTCTGGGTAGTGGTGCCCCGAGGATTCGCGGCAGATTCCCTGAATGTAGACATCCTGGGTCCGTCAGCCAAGGTAGTGTAAGCATTAGCAAATGCAGGCTTTGGATCTACGATTTGAATGTGATCTGCTAGACTAGATCCATTCCCAGGACTGTTGTATTGTAGCCTTCTGGCCTGGACAGGAGACACGGGTGTATGGTCCACCCTGTTCATTTCTGACCTCAACCTGTCTACCTCTCCAAACATATCCTGATTCACTTTCTATTGTTGCTCCATGTACTAATATACCTTCGTGAACATGGTAAGGAGCTCATCATTAGAGACCAGTATTGGGATCTCTCCGCCACATGCCGATCCTGTGACACCCTGATTGGTAGCCCTGCTAGTGTTGCGGTTCACGGTAGTGGTTGTTGATGTGGTGACCCATGGCGGTGGAGAAGGAAGGATAGTGCTGGTTGTGGTAGAAGAGCTCGCATGGGTAGTCGCATTCGAGGTACTTGGTTGTGTTACCTTTTTTTGATAGATTTTTGTAAAAATCAACTTAAAAATAAATCTAACAAGAGTTTGGAAAAATATTGACCCGAAATGCCCCACGGTGGGCGCCAAATTGTTTTGGCTAAAAATAATAAAGCTAAATTCAGTAACCAAATTCGTTTGTGTGGTAAGGTGCCCTAGATGTTCAGATCATGAAATTAAATTTACTTGTCAAGATTCAAGGTTTGAATAGGCTAAATGGAAAAACAAACAGTAACTTCCCTGGATGCAACTAAGAACACCGAGATTTGTAAGGGGAAAAAACCCTTAACCTTTGGATGTCTCCAAAGGCCGCCAGCATAAAAAACCCCTTGGCAACGATAACACACGTTGCCTGTTTACTTCCACGTAAAATAATTCGAGTACAAGTGTTTGCGGCTTGCTTGCTAAGTAGTAGTGTGAGTACACGTGATCGATAGTGTGTAAAATGAAACCTATGTTGCGTTTAAATACATAGATGTGCCTAACTAATCTTCCAAGATTCTAGGGATCTCCCTTCCAATGACTTATGGCCGTTACTTGACCGAGTTTGGTGGCGGATTTCTTTTTCCACACGTGCTTCTGACTTTGACTGAGTCTACATGACCGTTATCCATCCTCGTCGTACATCCTGGCTTGATCACATAGAGTCAAAGAAAAAGATTAGTCATGTCGCCCTAGCATGCAGGGTATCCATGCATGCAGGGATCAGTGTAAGGATCAATTTAAACCCTCACGCGATATCTTGACTAGTGAAACCGTGCGGAATCCGGTTATCGCTAGTTGATTCAAGAAACAGTAAAAAGGTAATAATCGAAAAGTAAAATAAACTAGAATAAGACAAACCGATTAGAAGAACACGATTGTATTGATCACTGTGACTGCTTACACCTTAATCAAAATTCTTGGAGAATTTCGATGATCACCAAAAACACCAAAAGAACAAGCAACCCTAAAACAATAAAAGATGGGACTATATATAGTAGAGATTGACTTGGTAAACAAGTCAATCTCTTTACAAGTTTTTCGAAACCTAAGCCCATCACTAACCAATTCGGACCCAAACCCACATCTATTAAACAAAAGTTAGCCCAATTACATTTATATACTAGCCCACAACTATTAAACAAGCCCAAAACTATCTAATGCAAAAGCCTCATTTTCTAGGTCTCTACAATCTTCCCCTAGGCTTTAGCATTAGACTGTCTTCACATCCGGAACTTCTTTGACAAATTTACGGTTGCTGGATCATACCAAAGCTCCTTGGCTACAATCTCAGCTACTGCCCGAGTGTAACACTTTGCATATTCTTCAGTGTCTGGATTACACTCAATCTGATGCTTAGCTAAAACCATGATGTCTTTCTTGTGAAATCTCATCAGATCATGAACTTCCATGACATTCATAGTTTTTGACTTGCAGAGGATCTTGGCTTCACCGGAATAATCACTGTAAGCCCATGTCTGGAAATCATGCAGGCAGTCTTCAGGATGTCTCATAGGAAGAGGTATTGTCTTTGTCTTGTCTGTATGTGGATACAAGACATTTGTAAACTTCTTGAGCTTTTCACCCTCCTTCCCTGGGATACCTTTCTTTCCATCCCATTTGAAAACACTCCTGTACTTTTTCACATACGATTTCTTATGAGGAAAATCCTCAAACCTTGTGAACTTGCTCCTCACAGCTTTCTCCAGTTTCTTATAGAAGTACTTGGCTTGCTCATTGTTTGATGGATTTGAGAATGGAGCCTGGTATAACATAGTCAAGTCCACATTTGTCCAGGAGTAAAACTGGGTCCAGTTCTTGTAGTACTCCAAAGGATACTGACCCCTTCTTCTTATGACAAACATGTTCTTTTCTCCATCAAACATCCATGTTTTCACAGCTGCAGTAATGCCTTGTTTATCGTGGTAGTGTTCTCCCAGCTTGATTAGATACCGTTCAGGAGGATAGGCAAATGTCCGTGACTCCCAACCTCCATCAAAGTCAGAAGCTGGAACCGTCATATAATCTCTATCCCTGGTATCTTTGTCTTCACTTGAGGCTTCAGGCAAAGCTGGTTGAGTTTCTTCAGGAATTTCAGCTTCAAAATCAAATACTGGTGATTGTGAGGAATCACCTGCACCTGAGCCTCCTTCAACTTTATCTCCTTGCCTTGATTTATCTGAGCTCAGCTGCCTGATCAGCTTATGAAGCTCTCTAAATTGTCTGGTGAACTCTCTGTTTATCTTTTTCTGATTCTCCAATTCAGTATTATGGACCTTCTGAATATCAATTAAATCACCAAGTGATTTCACTTTGAGTTGCATTTTGGGCTTTCAATCCATCTATCTCTGCTCGGAGTTCTTTCTCCAATCTGAACTCAGGGGTTTCTACAGCTTTCCCCTTGTCGTGGGCTGTGGGTTGAGAAGAAGACTGACCAGCACTTGAACTTGTGACTGGTGGCACATGAGAATCCAGCCTTCTTCTCCTTGGGTCACTAGGGCCTTCTCTGTGGTGTGGTGTAGCAGTTGACACAGTCTCAGTCATATCAGTCATATCGTCTGTAACAGAAGCACCGAGGGGAGGATACTCTGTGGCTTTCCGTTTTCTGATCAATGGAGTCTCAGTTGTCTCTGTCTCATCTTCCTCAATGTCAACATCATCCAGATAAGTATCATAGTTGATTGACTCGTCACCTTCAAAATTGAGTGCTCCAATCCGCGCATCATTCAAATCAAAATCTTCCCAGTCAGAATCATCAGGAAGATCAACCACTTTCTGCTGAGGAGGAGGCATATTATGTTCTTCTTCTACAGATGCATTTCTGTTAACTGGAACCTCCTCTCTTACTATCTCCGCAAACTCTCCAAACTTTTCACCGAACGGCATTTTATCCGACAACTTCTTCTTCGGATTTATCATTGGAAACACTTCAATACCCATTGGCTTAGTATCATGGGTGTCATTGGTCTTCCTCAGGTTCGGGTATCTTGAATCCAGAACAGATTGAATAAACCTAGGAACCGCTGCAAACTTCTTGTCTCTAGACACGACAGCTTTCACATCCTCAAAAATCATCCTAGACCAGTTGAACCGAACACCTCTGATTAGTGACACCATTGCATGGGTGTGCACCTGGTTCAGCTGATCTGTAGAGCTCTTCTTGGCAATGACACATTTTTGTAAGTAATGTGCCAGCATTCTCCAGTACGGTGGGATAAGAGCTTTCATTATGGGAGGAGAAATTGTGAGATATCCCATCTCCTTTAAACATTGGGACACCATCTCCTTGTCCAGCATAGTGGAATCAGCAGCTACATCTTTGAATCTGAGTGCCTGTCTGAAATTCTCTTCAGTTAAGATAACTTCAGTATGTTGAATCTTAGCAATTATCTGCTTTCCATCTTCAGACACCTCTGCTGTCTTCCAGAACTCTTGCTGCATCCGTTTGCAAATCACCGGGTTTGTTGTGAGAGCAAAGTGTAAACAGCACTTCTTCAAACCAGCTATCATCGACAGATACTTCTCTCTGTATTCTGCAGGAGGATCCAGCAAATAAGCGACCTGATTGTGATCTTTGACAAACTCCAAATCCCTGCGCTCACAAACACAGATAAACAACCAAAACACACAAAACATTCATTAGATTAGGGATTTCTTGAAAAACGGATAGCATAACGGCTTAAAATTGAGTGAAACCCATTGAAAAAAATATCATCAGGTACCTTTCCGATCGAAAAACAGGGTTTTCGATCGAAAAGCATCCGTCCGATCGGAATGTTGCTTGGTTACCAAGAATACTCGTCGAAAAGTATTGAGCTTGATCGAGAAGCTTAAGCTCCTGATCGAAAAGTGTCACTCTCGATCGAGAAGCCGAAGCTTCTGATCGAAAAGTCTGGATTCCTGATCGAAAAGCCTAAAGGCTGATCGAAAAGCACGAGGGCTGATCGAAAAGCCTCAGGACCTCGGCAATCCGTGATCGAGAAGCATCAGGGCTGATCAAAAAGCACGAGGGGCTGATCGAAAAGTCCCTGATGCGATCGAAAAGTGTCATCTCCTTCGATTTTAAACCTGCAACTTAAACAAACAGTGCATATATCCATGTATTGACACAATTTCACACACATACCAGTCCCAACCCATCATCCCTTACAATCCCGACTTAAAAATACAGAAAACGAACACATACTCGAGACGATCAATTGGGGGTCGAGCCACACGCTTCAGTCGTGGTGCCATTGCTCAAATCGACACCAGAGAGGTACTCAGGAAGTGATTCCGACTAGAGGGGTGGTGGCGGATGGTGTCTGCGGCGGCGGAGGATGGTGAATCGGACAGATGGTGGCGGCGGCGCTGTGGAGGAGTAGAGGGACAGTGGTGGTCGGAACTCGACGGGAATGATGAAGGTGGAGTCGCAGGAGGTTGGTGGTGACTGTGGTGGTGCGTGATGGCGGCGGCAGAGGTTGGTGGAGGAGATCGGTGGTGGTGGTCTTGATTAGGGTTTGGGAGCGGGAAAAGGAAATGAGAGAAGTGAGGGAGACCGATCCTCTCCCTTTCTTTTGTTCAATTTTTTTTAAAATTACCATCCCACCCCCTCAAGAATTAGAATGATCTCAACCCACCCAAAACTTTACAAATTACCACCCCCACACATTTTTACTTAACAAAGTTACAATTTTTTTAAAAAAAACTTACAAACCCCAACTTTATTCTTGTTAATTCATTAAAGCTTCCCCTAAAGTCAAGCCCGAGAGTTTTATGATCTGGCAGTCTTTACTTAAAAATAAAACACATTAGTAGATAAGATAAAAATAAAAATAAAAACAAATAAAATAATAATAAAAAAAACACAATCACAAAAAAAACTTAACCATCTGGATTTTGAGTGAAAAGGCGTTGTCAGGGATCATACCAGATCGTCTGTGACTGAGGAACCCTTTTCAGTTTCGGTTACTTCGCGTGTTCAGGCGATTGCCGGTATTTTGGTCCAACTTTAAACTCATGCCGCTTTTGCTTACTCACGCAGTTTCATCACATTATTTATATTTTAAGGTTTATTAATTATAACAATCTATCCAGTGCACACAGATAAGTCCTAGGTATAATTTGTACATTCTATCAAGCACACCTGGTTTCCGTACAACATTTTTCACGACACCTTTCCTTAAGCCCAACATCATGCTCCAGACTGGGTTGAGAAAAGAAAGAATAGATCACAGAGGTTTTGTTGGATATTATACAACGTCAACTGAATTTTTGAAGCATTTTAACAATGTTCTCATCAGTGACAAAGGTTTAGGGTTTTGGACACTAGAGGGTCTCTTTTGATTGTGCGCATTGGCATCTTTCTGGTTTAACATATATATACAATGTGATCTAAGACGTACGTGGATCAGGGTGGTTCCAGGTCTCCGCTTTCGCAGAACAGAGGAGTCCTGACTCACGTACAACATCCCCAGGTCATTGCTTACGCAAAGCAAAGGGAATGGGATTTTTGAGCATGACGTCAAAACTCAGAATCGGGCGTGTGTCTCAGGATTCCTGATACGCAGTCAAATAGCAATTGTACTAACCTAAGTGTGTGTTCCCTTTCAAGCATCATACGTTATCTTCAAGTGTTGTGATAAAACATACCTTTTGATTGATTGTCAGCAGAGCCTACCAAGCACATCGACCATGAATCACTGCTTTTCACTTCCACCTTACACGTGTCAGTCAGCAAACACCTGGAAATTTATATCACTTCCCACCTGGTCACCCAAAACCAGAAAAAATTTAAAAGCGCACACTTTAGAGGAAATAATTGACATTTTCTTATATCTTCCCCTTGCGTTTAGATTTTTTGAAAAATAACAAAAAAGAAGACACTATTTTTGTATTTTTATTATTTTTTATTTATTTATTTATTTTTTTTAACTAATTTTTTTTTTAATTTTAAAATAAATGAAAGAAACAAATAAAATAAATTGCCAGACTACTCATCAAAGGCTATCATCCGGAGGCCCTTGAGAAACATTTCAAAATTTGCACTTGGAAGGGGTTTCGTGAACATGTCCGCCACATTGTCATCCGATGCCACCCTCTCCAAATGAATTAGCCGTCGGTCATAGCAATCCCGAATGAAGTGCGTTTTGATGTCTATGTGTTTGGTTTTAGAATGCTGCATGGGATTTTTCACAATTTGCAAAGCAGCATTATTGTCACAAAAAATGGGAGTATCAAAAAAATTCAAACCGTAATCTCCCAGCTGATGCTGCAACCAAACCACCTGAGAGCAACAGGCAGATGCAGCAACATACTCTGCCTCGGCTGTCGACTGGGACACCGTGTGCTGTTTCTTACTTTGCCAAGACACCAGCCTGTCGCCTAAAAATTGACCTCCAGCAGATGTGGATTTCCTGTCAAGCTCATTGCCACCATAATCACTGTCAGAAAAAGCATACAGGTTAAATCCGGACTCTTTAGGGTACCAGAGGCCTAGACGAGGCCGACCCTTCAAATATTTAAAGATACGTTTCACAGCAGAGAGATGAGAGAGTTTAGGATTAGCCTGATAGCGTGCGCATTGGCACACAGCGAGCCTGATATCTGGACGACTGGCGGTCAAATACATCAGAGACCCAATCATGAACCGGTACATGTGCTCGCTCACTGGTTGCCCATCTGGATCCCTGGTAAGTGCTGGTCTTGCTGCCATGGGCGTGGAGACTGGCTTTGCATCCACCATCTTGTACTTTTCCAAAATTTCGGTGACATATTTAGCTTGATGGATAAGTATCCCACTGTCACTCTGCTTTACTTGCAATGCGAGGAAAAACTCCATCTCGCCCATCTGACATCATCTCAAACTTTGTGCGCATCACCTTCTCAAACTCTTTGCACAAGTCTTCATTGGTTGAACCAAAGATGATGTCATCAACATATACTTGCACCATGATAATGTCAGCATGCTCAACCTCTTTTCTGAAAAGTGTCTGATCAACAATGCCTCTTGTGTATCCATGTGCAAGAAGATGATCTGTCAGAGTCTTGTACCATGACTGAGGGGCCTGGTGCAACCCATATAAGGCCTTGTCAAGCTTGTACACATGATACAGGTGTTCCTCATCAATGAACCCTGGAGGTTGAGTGACATAAACTTCTTCATCCATCTCAGCATATAGGAAGGCAGTTTTCACATCCAACTGGTAGACCGTGAAATTCATATATGAAGCATATGCTAAGAAGACTCTTATTGCCTCTAAGCGGGCAACCGGTGCGTACACTTCATCATAATCCACACCTTGAATTTGCTTGTGGCCTTGAACCACCAATCTGGCCTTGTTTCTGACAATCACGCCGTTATCATCCTTTTTGTTCTTATACAGCCACCGAGTGGTGATGACCTTTTTGTCAGCAGGCCTTTCTACTAACCTCCAAACTTGAAGCCGTGAAAATTGATTGAGTTCCTCATGCATGGCCTCCACCCAGCTGGGATCAGTCAAGGCCATAGTGATGTTAGGGGGCTCAATATGTGAGATGAAACAGGAGTACATGCAATGATTGATGTCTCCTGACTGGCTTCTTGTGACCACCCCGGATGCTAAGGGACCAATGATGTTTTCCAAGGGGTGGTACTTCTGAATTCTGGTCTCTGCAACAGCTTGAACTGGAATTTCAGGAGGCAGATTTGATACATCGGGTTCATCATGTGTATCAGCTTCAATTTCGGGATCAGCTCCGAGTGTCTGAGGAGAGTCGGGAGCTGGGTCCACTTCTGCATCTGGTTCCTGTGGTTGAGTCTCTACAGGATCAGCAGTTTCCGGTACAGGTGTAGGATCAACTGTAGGAGCAGGGACAGGAGCTTTTGTGATGGAGTGTGAGACAGACGGTCCTGAAATCGTATCTTCATATAATTCCTCTGCTAAGACAGGGTCTAAACCCAATGGACGGAAGAATTGATTGTAGTCGAAAGCTTGAGGAGGACCGACTCCGCCATCAGATGGATTTTCTTCTAACCAGTCCACATTTGTGGACTCCATCACAATCCCGGTAGATTTGTTGAAGACCCTGTAAGCGGAGCTGGCAGAGTAACCTACAAAATAACATTCATCAGCCTTAGCAGCAAATTTAGGAACATCAGTGTTAACTAAGACTGTGCATAAACACCCAAATGCCCGAAGGTGACCAATTCTGGGCTTATCATTATAGATTAGCTCATATGTCGTTTTCTGCTGCCGCTTATTGATGAGCACCCGATTCTGGACATAACAGGCAGTGTTAACTGCTTCTGCCCAAAACATGGTTGGTAGCTTTGAATCACACAACATGGTGCGAGCAGCTTCAATCAGGGTTCTGTTTCGTCTTTCTGCGACGCCATTCTGCTGGGGTGTATAGGGAGCACTGAATTGTTGCTCAATCCCCTTATCGGCACAAAAATTGTCGATTGTCTGATTCTTGAACTCTGTGCCATTATCACTCCTGATGGCCTTCACATTATGCTTCAATTTATTTTCAATGAGCTTGATGAAGGCGATGAGTATACCTGCAACATCACTTTTCTTGGACAAGAAAAACACCCAAGTGAAACAAGAAAAATCGTCAGTAATAACTAAACAAAATGCACATCGGTTAAGGCTTAACATACTGACGGGACCGAACAGGTCCATGTGAAGCAACTCCAGCGGTGTTGAGATTCTGTTGTAGATCTTCGGTTTATGTGGACGTTTGTGCTGCTTCCCCTTAGCACAGGCCACACATTTCTCTTTCAGAATGAATTCATTGATTGGAAGATCTTTGACAAGCCCTCCTCTGGCAAGTCGATTCAGGTTCTTCAAATTCATGTGCCCCAATCTTCGGTGCCACAGCTGTGCGTGGTTCTCAGCTGTTTTAGAAATGAGACAGGCCACCTCAGATGTGGGGGGTTTCTGCATGTTCAGCACATATGAGTTTCCATATCTGGGTGTTCTCATCAGCACCCAGTCATCAGGAATGGAGTATCCAGGTTTAAGGATAAGACATTCTTTTTTGTTGAATAGAACTGGATAATCCCGATCACATATCTGTGAAACACTCAACAAGTTGTGTTTCAATTCCTCTACGTAATTGACATCGTGGAAGCTGAGACAACCACTGCGAACCGTTCCTTTCTGACTGATATATCCACCAACTCCTCCGGCGAACGACACATAACCTCCATCAAATTTTTCCAAGTCGTGTAGAAGGGATATGTCGCCCGTCATATGCCTGGAACAACCACTGTCAATGTACCATAGGTTGCTGACAGGCCTCCTTGGCTGTTCCTACATTCAGAGAAGATCAGTTAGATTTTGGTACCCAGGCCTTAACTGGTCTGGGTGAGACTGGTCTGTTCTTGCATGGACTGTGAATGTCTGTAATGTTGACATCACGGTGGTGATTTTCTTTGCCAAGCCATTTTTGATTAATTTTGTTCAATTTAGACCCTTTGACCTCTTCAAAAGACATTGAGTGTTTTTTGTACACTCATGTTGGCTTGAAGGACAAATTAACCACTTTCGGGACATTCCACCTATCATCATTTTTCTTATTGATTGATTCCGGTTTTGAGAAAGATGGTGTTTCAGAAAACCTTTTGAAAACAGGTTGAGGTGGAACAGGTGATTTTGGAAAATTATCCTGCTTAGGGCGAGAGACAGGTTTTGAAGGTTTAGAAGCCCTGGCAGGTTTAGTGAACATCTTTGAAGACTTCATAACATTTTTATTCACCTTATTCTTCACAATTGGTGGTTTCTGATTAGGTGATTTGGGCTGTGGTTTCCATTTATGGACATGTGGTGAGCCTTGCTGCACCTTTTGGTTTGAAGGTGCAGACTTTGCTTTTGGCCTAGGATGTATCTCTGCCTGTGATGGTGGGAATGTGAACTTCTGCACCTTAGGATTTGAAGGTCCAACTTTGGGCTTTGGGCCAACATGTGTTTGGCCCAAAGGGACAGTCTTTTGTTGGACTTTCTTAGGATAGTAGGGCTCGTAAGGGCGGTGCAGACAGTTTCTTGCCATGTGTCCTGGTTGGCCACACACATGGCAGGACTGTTTCTTTGGATACACGGGAGCCTGTGGTTGGTTCCGCCCAGTGGATATCCAAGTTGGCTTTGAAGCGTTTTTATGGATCCAAAGGGTTTTACCATGGGGCTTTGTGGTCAGTATATACTCCCGTTGTTATCGGTTTGAATTGATCATATGCAGAGTTGACCTCTGGGTACGGGACAAATTCCTGTGGTCATGTGTCCCGTACTTTCTGCATATTTGGAGTGGGACAGTTCACACTCCCCTCAGATTTTTTCACATCACCTGTGGGTTTGGGAACATCATTCTGTGGTCCCTTACCCCTTCTTAAAATTCTAACAGTTCTTAGGGGTTTCACAGGTTTCAAATCACATTTACCAACATTAAACACACCACATTCAGAAAATTTAGCACAAACATTAGACTCAGAAGACTCAGAAGTTTTTGACTCAGACATGACAAAAGTTTCAGGTTTCTCAAAATCAGAATTTTTAACAGAAAATTCAACTTCAGACTTCAAGGGACTCTTAGTGGACTCCTTGCAATTTACTACCCCTGCTTCATGTTTACCTTTATCTGCACAAGAAGTAAAAGTGTTAGTAAGGTTGGAAACAGGAGCAGAAATTTTAATGGGACAAGCTGCCAATTTCTTTTCAATCTCAGCTTTAGCTTCCAATGAGGTCTTAGAACACTCATAATCTGAGATTATTTCATGCATCAGGGGCATCGGTACTGTGTGTGTGGACTTTTCATCTTTTACTTCAGTACCGAGACCCAAACCAGAGTTGGCTTTTAGATGACGCATTCGAGCGTCTGTGTTGTAGAAAAGTGAACTAGCTTTCATCATTTCTGACACAATCTTATCGTTTCGCTCAACTTTGGTTTGTGATGTTTCTAATTGACCTTTAAGTTGTTCAAGTTCAGTTTTTAATGAGACAATTTCTTCATTAGCAACTCTTAGATATGTGGTTTTGTCACTCAAGTCCCTTTGAAGATTTTTTATGTCAATTTTAGCAGCTTCTAGTTTCTCACTTAAGTTTTTACTCCTACTTTTGTATTCTCTCAATTCTCTATCAGAATATTCACGATTTAATGTTTCATTGAAAAACTTATTTTGCCATTCTTGAGATTCATTGAGTATAGATTGACATTTAGGATTAAGACATACCTCAGAGCTGCTGGCGGAGGATCCTGGAGTTATGTTTGCCATGAATGCGTGATGGAATTCCTCAGTTGCTTCTTTCTGTGCTTCCTCTTCAGCTAGCAAGGCCACATGGTCAAGTGTTAAGCTGAGGTCTTCCACCTGGGATGTCCAGTCATATCCTGGCGTATGTTGAACCACCAGCGCCTTGTCATTCTTTCCTGCCTCCTTCTTCATGCTCTCTCCCCGGTTATTAGCCTTGCCTTCTCTATCAACTCTTGGTTTGGTGCATTCTCTGGCATAGTGCCCATACTCATTGCAATTGTAGCACCTTAGATTTGCCTTACTAAAACTCAGCTTTATTCCTTTTCCACCATTCCAATCCTTCTGCCCCGTCTTTGCCATGAACTGCCTAGCTCGCAGGGCAGACATTCCCATCTGATAAGATATATCCATGTGCTCTAGATCATCGGGGTTTACTTGATTCACATCATTAGGTGATAGATCCGTGGGAAGAAGTGAACCTGCTACGAGTGCCTGATAGCAACTCATAATTCCCACCCCAAGGGCAAAGCTGGGATCTTTAGTCAACACATTTACATCCAGAGAAACAACATTTGATGTTCCAGATGAACTTGACCCTGTGGCTTGGGCAATGAATCCCATTGGAGTTGATGGTGGGTTGACTGGAGCGACAGCTGGCTGAGAAATGAAAGCTTGATTCAGTTGATTCATTAATGCCCCATTGCCAATTTTTCTCGCCCTCTTCTATTTCTTCTCCTCATAGGCTCTGATGGTGGACATGAGCTCATTTAGGGACGAAGTGGACATTTCCACAGTCTTTTCAATCAGTTCAATGGTGCTGTCCTAGTTTGGTGGAAGAGAGTTAACCAGCTTTCTGTTCACCTCCACTTGAGTATATGTCACTCCAGCATCCTTCATCCCAGTGACTATCTTGATGAAACGTTGAAGCAGAGTCTCAATGTTTTCACCAGGGATATAGTTAAACTCATTGAACATTTCCCTCAGATTCTCTTTGCGGGATTCTTTCATATCATCATTTCCCTCGTAAGCAGCTATAAGGGCATCCCACAGAGTCTTAGCTGAGGTGTATTCTTTGAAAGCTTCAGCAACTTCAGGGGATAAGGCCATGGTCAGGGTAGCCAGTGCCTTTCTATCTCGTTCTACCCTATCCCATTCATCATCAACCCATTCAGATTTGGCTTTAGGAACACGTGGTTGACCCTGTTCCCCTGGAGTTGATGGGACAAAATCTCCCACTTCGATCGATCGCATGATCTTATCATCATGGTAATTGACGTAGTTGACAAACCTATACTTCCAGCTCATGAAATCCTTGCCAGACATCAGACGTGGTGGTCTGGCAGATGTTCCGATTTTAGAGTCCATTTCCAGAGTGGCACTCGACAGGCTAGACATGTCAAAGGCCATAGCTTCAGAGGGTAAAAGGAATCGGAAAAGGGGTTTACTGTCGAAAAGGCTTGATCGAAAAGTGGTTTACGGTCGGAAAGTGCTGATCGAAAATTACTTTTCGATCGGAAAGGTTGAGGGTCGAAAAGTCTGGGACGATCGAAAAGTGAGGGATGGATCGAAAAGTCTCAAAGGGGACTTTTCGATCAAAGAGCACAGCGGATCGAAAAGTCACAGGGGACCTTTCGATCAAAGAGACTGATCGAGAAGTCTCAGTGGGACTTCTCGACTGAGATGGGCGGATCGAAAAGTCTCTAAGAGGACTTTTCGATTGAGGATACTGATCGAGAAGTCTCAAGGGGACTTCTCGATTGAGAGCTTCTGGTCGAAAAGTCACAGAAGGGGACTTTTCGACTGGTAGAGCCTAATCGAAAAGCCACAAAAGGGGGCTTTCTCGATCCAATGAAGCGACCGAACTGGATTTTTCGACCAGAAACCTGATCGAAAAGTATAAACAGGGTCGAAAAGCTTCTCAAACACGCTCACAGCTCCACAAAACTTCCGTCTTGTCTTGTAACCTGCACAAAAACACCTCCGAATGTGCTAAAAGCTGAAAATCACCACAAAACTCAAAACGTTAGTTCTCCAAAACTTGAATCTGATATCGCGAGAGCCTCGAAACTTGCGTTTCTTGGCTCTGATACCAATTGTAAGGATCAATTTAAACCCTCACGCGATATCTTGACTAGTGAAACCGTGCAGAATCCGGTTATCGCTAGTTGATTCAAGAAACAGTAAAAAGGTAATAATCGAAAAGTAAAATAAACTAGAATAAGACAAACCGATTAGAAGAACACGATTGTATTGATCACTGTGACTGCTTACACCTTAATCGAAATTCTTGGAGAATTTCGATGATCACCAAAAACACCAAAAGAACAAGCAACCCTAAAACAATAAAAGATGGGACTATATATAGTAGAGATTGACTTGGTAAACAAGTCAATCTCTTTACAAGTTTTTCGAAACCTAAGCCCATCACTAACCAATTCGGACCCAAACCCACATCTATTAAACAAAAGTTAGCCAAATTACATTTATATACTAGCCCACAACTATTAAACAAGCCCAAAACTATATAATGCAAAAGCCTCATTTTCTAGGTCTCTACAATCAGGTAGATAAAATAGATAAATTCAGAGTATATTACATCCTAGGATAGTAATCATATAAGTAGTATCATGAACATAAACAAAAATCCAAGGTACCCATAAGTCAAATGTACAGTCCCTAGATGTCTGACATTCAGGGGTCTTAACCTGACAAAGAACATTAGTAAAATTTAGTGCGAAATACAGGGTATAATAGTTAGTGCGTCAAGAGAGTGATTCTTCTCAACATTCTACAATGTCAACAGAATCTATGTCATCTCCTAAGTCGCCTGATGGGAGCGCTTGCTTTTACTGCAACAAGATGGGACATGTGATTCGTGATTGTACTACTCGAAAAAGTTTTTCACGTCATTCATATCGATCATCATCATCAGATTTGCTGATTCTCAATGAGGTATTAGTCAAGCGACATTAGACCCATCAACGAAATTCAACTACCAAGAAGCCTTACTCAAATGATTTTTTAAATAGCAGTACAAAGTCAGGTACATTAATTCCGCTAATTCAAACAAGCTTTATGGTCATGATAATTTTTTTGGTTATGGAGATGATTCTGGTTTTTATGATCCTCCATTTGAAAAACGTTTTCCAAACTTTTCAAAACCAAAGAAAAATAGATTTTTTTTTATGTTTGTCGTAAACGAGGACATTTCTCTAACAATTGTCCTACGACTGCTAACAATTCATCATCTTATACCAAAAATACAAAATTTGTTAATTCAGAGGGGAAATTTTTTAATGTACCGATGCCAAAGGTAAATTTTTCTGGAAAAAGAAGTCTGCATCTGAACAACTGGGTAGTAGTTCTGACTGTCATTCTTCAGTTGAGACTGCTTTATTAGAAAATACAAAACCAAAAATGGAATTGAGATCAAAGATTGTCTCCATAGCCAACACTGATTTTGTTGAAGACACTAGACGACCTAACAAAACTATGGATGAGGGTTGGGGTTTAGGAACTGTAGGTCCGAAATCTAACCAAATCACGATATTTTAATCTAGTACAAGTGCGGAATCCTTGTACAAGACCAATTCAAGAATAAAGAAGAAGAGAACACAAGAATACGATGATTAAACGATAAAAGCTTGATCTTTGCACACAAGAAAACTTGTCGGGTACAAGATAAGAAATCGTAAACAGATCTCCCTCTCTCTAGCTCGAGATTACGATCATAAACACCTATGGCCTCTCACCCTAGATCGTAAAACAAGCAACCTCCAATGAGGAGGTCTCAAGGGGTTTATATAGGCACCCCAATGGGTTTACTATTGGGCCCCTTGTGGATCATAAACCCAATAGTAAACCCAAACCCAATCATAAACTAGCCTAAATACAATAGCAAACTAGCCTATGATTCTAATGAAACCCTTTTAAGCCCAACCCAACTTATTTAATATTACAAGCCTCATAATCTAGCCTCTACAATCTTCCCCTAGGCTTGTGATATTAAATTTCTTCGATCTTTGAACTTCTTCTTCTTGACTGGCTGGCATGGATGTTGATGAAGATTATTTCCGCAGAAATCTTCAATGGGTTTCATGACGGGCACTTGGGACTTCCTCTTTATCAGCATCAGCTTGAACTTCTTGAAATGAACAAGCAATGAAATGGAGGACTCTCATTGACTTGCCTCTTTTGAAAGAACTGGTTCTTGCTGAATCTTCGGTAACTGTCTTGAGTCTCCAAAACAATTAGAGGTTAAATTTTGAAAAACCTCTAACTGTGAAGAACTTGATTGTTGATCTTCAAACTTCATGATCTCTGACTGCTCTCTGTATCATTTTCTTTTTCAAAGATTTGATTTGAAATCTTTAGCTTCCCCTAAACTTGTGAGCATTTTCTTTGAAAAAACTTTTGAAGCTTTTGAAAACCTTGTAAAGACACCAACAACTTCCCCTGAACAGTTGTTTATTCAGATGGAAGTCTTGTCCGGCTGGTTCTTTAACTTGAGCAGTAGCAACATCTTTCTATCATCAACCTATCTGACACACATTTGAAAAAAAAAATATACTCCACCAGACATTTGATGACCGGTCTTTGGGTTAGGAGGTAATTATCATCTGTTCAGTTGATTCAAATTAACATAATTTTAACCAAAAACCCTAATATAGATTACGGGTTTTCTATAAAACTTCCCCTGAACCCAAGACCTCTAAAGACTTCCCCTTAGCTGATAACTTCCCCTCAGCTAAGGACTTCCCCTGAGATAATACATATTATCTTCGAGTTCCCTTCAGATACAATGTATTATGGAAGTCTTTTCATTAGATAACAAGTATCATCCTCGAGTTCCCTTCGGATAATACTTATTATCCCCTCTCCTTCCCCTAAAAATTTGTCAAGATCTGACGGAGGAAGTCTTTTCCATTAGATAATAAGTATCATCCTCGAGTTCCCTTCGGATAATACTTATTATCCCATACTCCTTCCCCTAAAAATTTGTCAAGATCTGACGGAATAAGTCTTTTCCATTAGATAATAAGTATCATCCTCGAGTTCCCTTCGGATAATACTTATTATCCCATACTCATTCCCCTAAAAATTTGTCAAGATCTGTCGGGGGAATATTGTCATGCATTAAAACCCATGAAAAACACATTTTGACTTCTCAAATCAACCTGGCCAAGACGAAAACACACCAAAAAGAACTTAACGACTCACACACGAAAGATAAAAATAAACAAATACTTACCAAACCAAACATGAGAAAGTTTACAAGGGATCAAACCGTATGAATCTGACTGAGGAACCCTTTTCAGCTTCAGTTACTCAACTAGTCCAGGTGATTGCCGGTATGTTTGTCCGCTTTAAACTCAAACCCGTTTAATCCCAACCGAATGCGTCATGCTTAATATAGTACATTATTACCGTCATGTTTAATTGTCCCCACACCCAAGCGTACACAGCAAAACCTACCCAACCTCAGAGTTTATTGAGGATTCACAAACCCCCAGCTTGAGGAACCATGCAACACCGTTATGACTACCACTTATTTCATTAACCATCAGTTGGTAATCAGGTCGGCCGCTAAGCACGCAAAGAAGACCAACTGAGTGATTATTTATTCTCTTTTCTTTTTCATTTTTTTTTAATTTCTTGTTCATTTCTTTTTCTTTTCTTTTTATTATGTGGTGTAGTGATGACAGCAGAGACATGGCGTGTGAGAGAGTGAATACTATGTAATTACCACTCTCAACCCATTTTTGCTGGGACTCAGTCTTTTAAACCATGCAACCTGGGATGGGCAACTAAACATATATATCTTTTAAGTTCACAGCACTTTCATTGGAGGTTATAAGTTTAGGTCGAGCCTACCGAGCATATCACCGTGGAGCTTGCCTTTCACTTCCGCCTTACGCGTGTCAGCCATCTCCAACCCGGACATTCATTTTACTTCTCTTAAACTTCTCAAAAACAAGACACAAACAATTAAAAATTGAAAAGCACACTATTTTTGAGGGGTCAACTTTTTCTTCATCTTTACATTTTTTCCCCTTGCTTTTTGATTTTTAATGTCACAATCTTGTGAACATCAGTTTTCAGTTTTTTTTTTTTTTTTTTATAAATAAAACACACAAACACACTTAAAAGAACAAAACACAAAGTTTTGAAGATATCTGACCAAGCTAACTTTCAAAGTATTGATTTGAAAATTTTAGAAAATTGGGTTTCATGACATGCACACTTCATTGCATCTGAAGTCAAACACTTCAACAATCAATCACCAATTGAAAATTTTAGGAAATTTGGTTTGACTCAAAACACCCTTTGCCGCTTCATTCACACAACCAAGTTAAGAACAGTACCTTTCGCGCTGAATTTTACCTTTTACCTCTCAAGGAAACATATCCTCCATAAAAAAATTGCTTGACATGACATGAAGATACGTCTCCTAAAATGTGCCTGGAACAATCACTTATCAACAAATAAATTAATCAATAAAAATGTTAGTGATAATCCTCCTTGACTGTTCCAGCACATAATGAGAGATTAGTTAGCCATTGGTACCCAGGCCATTGTTTTTCTGGGTACACCTGAGGAATCAATGAAAGATACCTCTTGTAAGAACATCCCCTTTGAAAAATCAGGAAGTTGGGATGGAACTGCCTTGATTTTTGGTTTCCAAGTTCCAGGCGATTTAACATTTGTTTTAGTCACCTTTGGAGTTGTGACGTTAGGTATTTCAACCTTCTTCGTTTTATATTCACTTTTCAAAACAGTTTTCGTTTTAGTCACCTTTTGAGTTGTGACTTTAGGTATTTCAACCTTCTGCATTTTAGAATTATTTTTCAAAACAGTTTTAGTTACCTTGGGAGGGGTAACTTTGGGTTTTTCAAGTTTTGATTGCTTTGAAAATGGTTTCATCACCTTTTTCTGAAAATTTTGGTAACTTGGAAAGCTGTTGTTTTGATTTAAAGATTTTCTTTCAGCTTTGGCAGTGCCCCAATGTTGATCAGAGGGTTTAACCTTAGGAGTAACAGTCTTCATTGCCTTAGGTTTTTCCACCTTCATGGGCTTAAACTCAACTGACTACTGAGATGAAGCCCTTTGACTTTGCGGATAGTAGGGTTCATAGTGGCGATAAAGACAGTTTCTAGCAATATGACCTGCAATGCCACAATTAAAGCAAGTCTGCTTCTTTAGATAGAAGTCAGATGTGTACCCATTTGTCTTTGGTGGCATACATGGAGCTGGTTTGCCTTGTGCCTGCTTCTTTGCTTTGTCTGCAACTCCAGATTTGACTTTCTGCTGGATCCTCGAAGCCTGTGTTGAACATGTCCTCATCGTCTTTGTGCTCTCTAGATTTCCTGATGAAGAAGCACCATTCTTGCAACTGCATGAAGCAACTGAAGAAATGGGAGACACAGCTACTCCCTTTAGTTTTTCATTCTTCACTCCAGCTGTTGGCTTCATACTCGGATGCTTTATGGTGATCTTTGGCCTCTCAACTTTAGGTTCACTTATCACTCCATCGGTTATTCCCTTGAACTTGGAGGAGAAGGATGGTAATTCATATCCTACATCTGGTTCTTGGTCAAACATTGATCCAGATGTCATAAATATCTTCCCCTCAGGCCGTGTCGTCAAGATCACCTTTTCTCTTTTGACTTCGTCAATTACTTTGAAGCATGGGGTTTCAATTTTAGGGTATGGTTTCAACTCTATCCTAGCTTCATCAGACTTAGTGTTGTGACACCTGTCATATTTCTGGCACTCAGCATCATTGTCTGATATATCCTTTACTCTCCCTTCACCATAAGTCATTTTTGTCTCATTGTCAATTTCTTCTTGAGTCATTGGTGTAGTTCCAACCAAGACACTATCAATAGGAGGAGCAGCTTCTTTATAATCAGATTTGGCTCGTTCAACTTGATCCTCACTAAGAAGTATTCCTACAATGTCTCTGGGAACTGGTGGAGGAATGATGCTGTTTGCAGACAGAGACTTATTAGACTTTTCTGACCCAAACCCAGTTTTATCTTTCCCAACTTGACCGAGTCACAACAGCTTGTGACAATTCCTTTCCAGCATTGAGCATTCGCTTATTTCTTTCCTGATTGCAATCATACGTGACATGTAGCTCATCATATTTTTGTTGCAGTTCAGTTAATTTCTGTGTAAGCTCAGATATCTCAATCCTAGCCCGATCATATAAGATAGTCTTCTCCGTTGCTAGCTTCTGATATTTCTCAATGTCTCGTTTCTGAGCTTTTACCTTCTCCTCATTCTTTTGCCATCTACCCTTGAATGAACTCCTTTCGCATTTTATCTCAAATAATTCTATCTAATAATTTTTACAAATTTGCCTAAGTCCAGGAATTATACGAGCACAAGTGGGATTGGGGCATATCTCAGTTTTGTCAACTTCATCTGTGAAATCATCTTTGTCCTCAACTATATTCTTTTCTTCAACCACTGAACTCATTATGCAGCTTCTGAAAATTTTGAAAAATCAGCAAAAACGACAAAATCGGCAAAATCACTATTCAAAGAATAGTGTCAGAAACTTAAAACTGAAAAACGGAGGCCTTCGGAGTGGAATTTGGGGGTCCAAACGAGCTCCCCTGGACGTTAGTCTGGGGTAATTCTGGGGCTCGGTGTCAGAACGTCGTGTTCAAATTTGAGCCTCTAACTCCAAACGAGTCAAAAGTTACGTCCGTTTCCGTGAAAGTGTGAAAAACTGACTTTTTGCCACAAAAGAAGAGTTTCCGATCGTATTCACAGTTCCCGATCGTAAACACCACCGGGTCGTAAACACCTGATCGTAAACTCTCGATTCCGATTGAACTGGATCGTAAACACCGAATCCGATCGAAATAAATCGTAAACACTGATTACGATTCACGTTTCCGGTAAGAAAATGTCGTAAACCCTTGATTACGACCAAGTACAATCGTAAACTCAAACCTCCAGGTCGTGAACACGATTCCGATGAATATCTTCAAGAAATGCAGTCGTAAACCTTCAACCAAACCCAGAAAAATGTCGTAAACACACAAGAACACCAGCAGATCAATCGTGAACTCGAAGAACACCTTCAAACACCTCAAAAACCCGAACTTTTTCAGAAAACACTTGAATCCAATATCGTGAGAGCCTCGAATCAGTGATTCTTGGCTCTGATACCAATTGTAGGTCCGAAATCTAACCAAATCATGATATTTTAATCTAGTACAAGTGCGGAATCCTTGTACAAGACCGATTCAAGAATAAAGAAGAAGAGAACACAAGAATACGATGATTAAAGGATAAAAGCTTGATCTTTGCACACAAGAAAACTTGTCGGGTACAAGATAAGAAATCGTAAACAGATCTCCCTCTCTCTAGCTCGAGATTACGATCATAAACACCTATGGCCTCTCACCGTAGATTGTAAAACAAGCAACCTCCAATAAGGAGGTCTCAAGGGGTTTATATAGGCACCCCAATGGGTTTACTATTGGGCCCCTTGTGGATCATAAACCCAATAGTAAACCCAAACCCAATCATAAACTAGCCTAAATACAATAGCAAACTAGCCTATGATTCTAATGAAACCCTCTAAGCCCAGCCCAACTTATTTAATATTACAAGCCTCATAATCTAGCCTCTACAGGAACTTATTATTTTCCAGTATTTGCAGGTATTTCAAGAAGACATGTTAGTAATTGAAAGATTGCTGATAGTGAGATACTTGTGCGTGATTTAAGTTAAAATGCATCGTTCTAATCTTTGAAAAAAATTGAAAATTCGATTTCCAAAGACATCATTTACAAAGATGTGTCTATGTTGATCGATCATTTTTATTTTTTTCATTTTCTTTCTATTTCTTTCATGATTTTAGGGGGAGAAAAATTTAGAAAATTAAAAAAAATAGAATTTGTTGAATTTTAGGGGGAGAAAATGCAAATTATAAAAAAAATGAAAAATGCAAAAAGCATAAAAAATGAAAAATAAGAAATTGATCCAACACAAGATGAGAAATGATAGTACATAAGCATATGTTGTCTGCCATGGATATACTAGATCTAAAGGTTGTGGGTTCATGCTTACAATGATTGAGGTGCTTGGCAAATCTGATATGTGTTAGTTTGATATAAAGATAACGCTTGCTTGATAATTGTGGTAAACCTCTTGACGGATGTTGTGTAATGCTGGTATAAAAATACAAAAACAGAATAAGAGATATTCAGGTGTATGCTTGCTTTCATTTTGAAAGATTTAAACAAACGATCGGACTTTCTCTGCGTATCGAGAGATTGACCTGATTATTGTTCGTTTGAGCTTCTGTTTTATTTTCTTTGTTGTTTCGTATAATCCAGCGGACTTTCTCTGTGTATACGGAAGTATCGATCTGATTGTTGTTGGATTATACAACTTCAACTTGTTTTATTTTCTTTAAATTATTTTACGAAAACTAAGACTCTATTTGTTGCTCCATGTACTTCTATACCTTTGTGAACATGGTAAGGAGCTCATCATTAGAGACCAATATTGGGATCTCTCCGCCACATGCCGATCCTGTGACACCCTGATTGGTAGCCCTGATAGTGTTGCGGTTCACGATAGTGGTTGTTGATGTGGTAACCCATGGCGGTGGAGGAGGAAGGTTTATGCTGGTTGTGGTAGAAGTGCTCGCAAGGGTAGTCGCATTCGAGGTACTTGGTTGTGTTACCTTTTTTTATTGGTTTTTGTAAAAATCAAGTTAAAAATAAATCTAACAAGAGTTTGGAAAAATATTGACCCGAAATGCCCCACGGTGGGCGCCAAATTGTTTTGGCTAAAAATTATAAAGCTAAATTCAGTAATCAAATTCGTTTGTGAGGTAAGGTGCCCTGGATGTTCAGATTATGAAATTAAATTTACTTGTCAAGATTCAAGGTTTGAATAGGCTAAATGGAAAAACAAATAGTAACTTCCCTGGATTCAACTAAGAACACCGAGTTTTGTAAGGGGGAAAAACCCTTAACCTTTGGATGTCTCCAAAGGCCACCGGCATAAAAAACCCCTTGGCAACAATAACACACGTTTCCTGTTTACTTCTACGTAAAATAATTTGAGTACAAGTGTTTGCGGCTTGCTTGCTAAGTAGTAGTGTGAGTACAAGTGATCGAGAGTGTGTATAATGAAACCTATGCCGCGTTTAAATATATAGATGTGCCTAACTAATCTTCCAAGATTCTAGGGATCTCCCTTCCAACGACTTATGGCCGTTACTTGACCGAGTTGGTGGCGGATCTCTTTTTTCACACGTGCTTCTGACTTTAACTGAGTCTACATGACCGTTATCCATCCTCTCTTACATCCTGGCTTGATCACATAGAGTCAAAGAAAAAGATTAGTCATGTCACCCTAGCATGCAGGGTATCCATGCATGCAGGGATCAGGTAGATAAAATAGATAAATTCAGAGTATATTACATCCTAGGATAGTAATCATATAAGTAGTATCATGAACATAAACAAAAATCGAAGGTACCGATAAGTAAAATGTACAGTCCCTGGATGTCTGACATTCAGGGGTCTTAACCTGTCAAAGAACATTATTAAAATTTAGTGTGAAATACAGGGTATAACAATTAGTGCGTCAAGAGAGTGATTCTTCTCAACATTCTACAATGTCAACAAAATCTATGTCATCTCCTAAGTCGGATGATGGGAGCGCTTGCTTTTACTGAAACAAGATGGGACATGTGATTCGTGATTATACTACTCAAAAAAGGTTTTCACGTCATTCATATCGATCATCATCATCGGATTTGCTGATTCTTAATGAGGTATTAGTCAAGCGACATCAGACCCATCAACGAAATTCAACTACCAAGAAGCCTTACTCAAATGATTTTTTAAATAGCAGTCCAAAGTCAGGTACATTTAATTCCGCTAATTCAAACAGGCTTTATTGTCATGATAAATTTTTTGGTTATGGAGATGTTTCTGGTTTTTATGATCCTCCATTTGAAAAATGTTTTCAAAACTTTTCAAAACCAAAGAAAAATAGATTTTTTTATGTTTGTCGTAAACAAGGACATTTTCTAACAATTTTCCTACGACTGCTAACAGTTCGTCATCTTATACCAAAAATATAAAATTTGTTATTTTTGAAGGCATAATTTTTAATGAACCAATGCCCAATGGTAAATTTTTCTAGAAAAAAGGTCTGTTTCTGAACAACTGGGTAGTATTTCTGACTGTCATTTTTCAGTTGAGACTAGTTTATTAGAAAATACAAAACCAAAAATGGAATTGAGACCAAAGATTGTCTCCACAACCAACACTGATTTTGTTGAAGACACTAGACGACCTAACAAAACTGTGGATGAGGGTTGGGGTTTAGGGACTTATTATTTTCCAGTGTTTGCAGGTATTTCAAGAAGACATGTTAGTAATTGAAAGATTGCTGACAGTGAGATACTTGTGCGTGATATAAGTTAAAATGCATCGTTCTAATCTTTGAAAAAATTGAAAATTCGATTTCCAAAGACATCATTTACAAAGGTGTGTCTGTGTTGATCAATCATTTTTATTGTTTTCATTTTCTTTCTATTTCATTCATGATTTTAGGGGGAGAAAAATTTAGAAAATTAAAAAAATAGAGTTTGATGAATTATAGGGGGAGAACATGCAAAATATAAAAAAAAATAAAAAATGCAAAAAGCATAAAAATAAAAAATAAGAAATTGATCCAACACAAGATGAGAAATGATAGTACATCAGCATATGTTATCTGCCATGGATAGACTAGATCTAAAGGTTGTGAGTTCATGCTTACAATGATTGAGGTGCTTGGCGAATCTAATATGTGTTAGTTTGATATAAAGATAACGCTTGCTTGATAATTATCGTAAACCTCTTGACGGATGTTGTGTAATGCTGGTATAAAAATACAAAAACAGAATAAGAGATATCCAGGTGTATGCTTGCTTTCATTTTGAAAGATATAAACATGTTTGATTTTCTTTACTTTCTCAAACGATCCGACTTTCTCTGCGTATCGAGAGATCGACCTGATTATTGTTCGTTTGAGGTTCCACTTTATTTTCTTTGGTGCTTCGTATAATCCATCGGACTTTCTCTGTGTATACGGAAGTATCGATCTCATTGTTGTTGGATTATACAACTTCAACTTGTTTTATTTTCTTTAAATTATTTTACGAAATCTAAGACTCTATCTGCGTGTCCACAAGACCGACCTTAGAATTAAAGATCTAGCGTTCTGCTTTCTTTTTGCAAGAAACACTTTGGACAATATATCTCTAAATGATGTTGCAAGAAACACTTTGGACAATATATCTTTCTGCTATACGTGACTTGGCTTGAATGAAAGAAAATACAAAAATATCATAAATGATGTTGCTAGTATTCTTGATAGTGTGGGTGCCATGTTATCTATGCTTGAAAAATTAATACCTAAATCATATCTGAAAACCATAGAAATTAGTTTTTCTGAGTTGAAATAAACATGAAAATGTTGCATCTGAAATCAATATAGCTTGCATACTAATTAAGGTTGAAGTTGAAGTGTGCTAGAGGCATGATGCTGATCTGATCTCATGTTGTGACCTTTCTCGCAAGAAAGACAAAAATAGTGTCTGATTCTGTATTGCATTTACATTTCATATCAGAAAATTCAAAAAGATTTTAGGTGTGTTTTGATTCTAATTTTTGAAAAGTCAAAAATATTTTGTTTCTTATTTCTTCTCGATTGATCGACAAAAGATACGAAAAATAAAATTTCAAAACATACATCTTGGTTCTCCGAAGGATATTTTAGCCCAAGATTAACTTACGTTGGCTTAAAAATAGAAAACCGTGTTTCTGTCTTCTGAAATTACAGGTTAAAAGGTTGACTCACAAGCATGGTGAAAGGAGGAGCTATTGAAATATCTTTCACAAGTGGTTTAGTTGACGCGGTCCTATTCCTGACATGCCTACCCTACATCAACTGACAACAAATTCAAAGAGTTTGAAGATCTGATACAGCACACGTCAAGGGGGAGTTTGTTGGTGCAATATATGTGTGTCGTGTGCGTATCAGTTAGTCACGTTAGTTTTGTTAGTTGATTCAATTTGTAAGGGTAGTTTGTGTACATACTTGATAGTTGAGGGACTTGGATGACAAATACATATTTGTCATATAAAAACAATGCGAACTTGCATGTGAATTCAAGATTGGATTCAGCCGAACTACAACCGAAGTGAAATATAGCTGCCAAACGAAGTGAATCGAAGTGGAGTTTTGGATGAGTTTTGGATTCAATCGAAGTGGCCCGAACTGGACTCCATATATATATATATATCTGTTTTTTTCTGTTCGAGAAAATAAGCCTTCCAATAACCGTTTTCCTGAGTTTGATTTCTAAGGGGAGAGTTTTTTATTTTGATTTTATGAGAGTTCTTTGTGTTAGATCATGATTAGATTCTAGAAAAGAGTCCATTACATGTAATCATTGATCAATTAAGCTATAAACGAGTTAATATTTATGATTTTGTGTTCTTCACGTTCTTGAGTTTCGATCAACTTTTCTGCGTAAAGCTTGAATATGGAGAAAAAATATCAAGCCTACAGAATCTCATCCCCACACTTAAATTGCACATTTCCCTCATTGTGTCCAAGTGCATTCAAATAAAGAGTAATGTATAATTAAAAAGAGTTGAGGGAAATTTTCAGCATGACTTCTGCAGAAGATGTGTATCCACCCGTGGCTTTGTTTGTTCACGAGTCAAGTTTTCCTGCCAATTCCAAGCAGATATCTAAAGACCAACAATAGCAAGCATCCACCTGCTCAAACTTGCTCAAGACATAAAAAAATTAAATCCTAATAAATTACTATTAATGTTTTAACATCCAACCACCATAGAAAATAAATAAGAATAGTTAGAACCAAAATTTAAATTGTCTAATGCACCAGACATACCCTGAAATCAGAATTCAAAGTTTTAAAGTTTCAACCACGATGATAATAGTAATCAAATCGCTCTTGGAGGAGTGACACATCTTGCTGCAACTAAAAAAAGTCATGTTGCATCGCCCGGGTGTGAATATCAACATCATGTGCAGTGTCATAGGCCTGGTGGTGATAAGTCTTTGTAGTCTGTAGATTCTCCCAGAGGTCCATCATGGATGGAAAGCTAGGTTACTGATGCTGCTAGGATAAACCAGCAACTGAAGACACAAGAGTGTGGTGGGGGCCCTGTTATTGCTCCTCCTCCTCATCATCATCCTCATTATCACCACCACTTCCTGCTCTAGTCGGATGGACGCCCTCCCAAAGCTACTCCGCAGAATCCTTGAGCCGCGGGGTGTTGTAAGAAAGGAAACCAATGAGATCCAGAGTTTATAAGTATGAAATATCATCCAACTAGACCTCAACTGACTGAGTGAGGTTAGCATCCAAGATCACCCCATAAGACTCATAGATACGGACGATGAGTGATCCGAACATCCTAGGAGTATTGACATTGCTTTTGGCAACATGCTACAATCAGTGGCAGAGAAAGTACCCAAGGTTGTATGGAGCATGGTTGACAAAGCAGTATAGGGAGACCAGTTCCTTCAAATTCACCACCCCACAAGCATTGTTTCTTTGGAACAGGACATTTGAGAGGCAGCGGTGGATGTACCTTATGAGAGGGTCCCTAATTGCTGTGCTTTTGGACTACCTCGGGTCATAACGTCTCAAGGCAATCTCATCCCGAAATTCGCTTCTCATGTGCCTTGCAGCACCTCTTTCAGACTCATCAGGAAACCTTCTAATGGTAGTGGACAGGTTAGTGGCATCGGCTCGAGTGTATAGCCCTATCTGCATCATAAAGCTATTCACCGACTCGTATCTCCAAACTCTTCCTAAACGCAAGGACAATGATGTGGCATCGTTCAAATTGCAACCTTATCACTGAACCGAATAGATGCAAGAAACTCATAGGTGCATTAGTGGATATATACATTCTGAATTTCAAATATCCTCCCAAGGATTTCAAGCACCAATTGAGTGAACCTGTTTATCTGCCCCAAATTTTTCAAAGCTTCATAACATGGTAGTTGGGTGGTGGCTTCCTCCTTGTATTGGAGTTTTCCATACAAGCCACACACCAATCATCATTTACTTAAATTAAATATTGTCCATGCGTGGGCCCTAAAAAGTGAATGAGCATAGAATTATATTGTAATTAAACTGATATTCGGAGAAAAAGCAAGTGTTAGAGCATATTCCTATACTACAATGTATCTCATGTATTGTATCTAGATTAGAGCGAGTCTGTGAGTTGTAGTGGCAATATCAATGGTGTCGTACCAACTGGTACGCCGTACCAATTGATACGCCCGTACCAATTGGTTCACCAGTTGGTACGCATGCCAGATTATCACTAACTATAAATACCATGTGTTAGAATGATAGCTTAGAAGTTCTGTCATTTCTACACCTTTTCTGTGTGTGAGTTAGAGAGAGAAACTAGAGAGAGTCTTTGTAATCTTCAAGTGATTCAATAAGAATTCTCTTATTTACTTCTCGTTTTCACTAGATTGATCGAAGCATGCAGTAGTAAAATCGTATCTCGGTTTTACAAGTGGTATCAGAGCATTTGGTTGCACTACTGCTGTGTTTTTAATCAAATATTTGGAATTTTAGAGAGAGAAATTTTGGGTTTCTTCATTTTTCATCAAATTCTTCCAATTCTGAGTGATTTCGAGGTAAAATTTGATTTCTGAACGTTCCTAGAGTGTTTTTGCACCTCACTGTGTCAAATTCCAGTTCAAATTGTCAAAATTTTTGAAAACCCGTCGATTTTAGCGTGGTACGCCGTTGGTACGCTCGAAGAACAGCTAGTACGTCGTTGGTACGCTCTGTGGTACGCAAGGCAATATTCAAAGGTTCTGGTACGCTGGTTCTTGGTACGGAAGGCAATCTTTAAAGTTGGTACACGACGGTTACTTAGTGGTATGCTGACAGTTACACCGTACCAAAGTGGTACGCTGGTGAATCTGGTCCGTTTACTGTTACGTTGAGTTTGTGGTCCGTGGGTGGTCCGTTGAAGATTTGTGGTACATTTGTTAATAGGGTGGTACGCTGACAAGAGATTTGGTCCGCTGAGAGTGGTTTGGTACGCTGGCAAAAAAGTGACTTTCACTAAAACTAACGTAACTTGAGAACCGTTAAGAGTTACGGGACCCAATAACATCCAAAACGACCGTCTCGAAAAGATCTAGACTTTTACTACCTAATGGCCAGTAACCTTCCGTTTTGTTACCCAAAATCCACTTGGAAGACCTTCGTTTTTGAGTTCGAAGTTTTAGAAGTATCATTTTCGGTGAAAAATTTCTGATTTTCAAGCTTTTGCCGCTACGCAAAGTGCAATGCAAACCTTGCTCAACTTCGATAACGAAATTGGAACAAGCCAGAAAGTTCCCAAATTGTTGAAGCTGGAAGATTATCACAATTGGAAACAAAGATTTCAGCTTACATCAGCACAAACAATGTCGATTTATGGATTCCAATTTGCAAGCTTTACATGCATCCAAAGGATAGTGAAGATTTTAAACAAATTCATAATTTTGATGCAGCTGAAAGAAAACTGTATGAGATTGAAGAAAAAGCTTTTGGTTATCTAACACGATTTGTGTTTCAGCAGGCACGCCCCGTGCTTTTCTGTTTAAGTGTGTTTTGATATAATACTTCTAAAAGCCAAAAAGATTTTCTTTCTTGTTTGTTTTCGATTGATCAATATGAAATACAAAATCAACTTTCAAAATCAAAATATCTTGGAGTCTCGAAGAGATGTTTTGCGCCAAGATTATTTATGTTGGCAGGTTTCTATGTGGAAAGAGAACATCAGAACTTCAAGTCTTCTAAAGTTTGTTGATAAAGAGATTACACACGATGCAATATCAAGTATTCAAGATTGAACTCATCGTCAAGATCGAGGAAGAGTTTGATTGAAGATACAAGATACAAGTTTTAATAGAGGAGATGATACTGCACATGCCGAGGGGGAGTTTGTTGATACATGGTCCTGATCGTCATGTGAAGTATTGAATACAAGACGAATAACACTAGATTGCTGAGGTCCGAACTCAGGCCGAACCTGGAGATCGGACATGGCCGAACGTTGGGCCAAAACTGAGGTTCGGACCAGCGTGGTTCAGCTTGTATAAATAGGATGTCTTGTATAGATTTGTCAAGCTTTTCCGTGTTATCTTCTCTGTGTACTTTGTGGTCATCTCTGTGGTTAATACAAGTCATTTGTATTTACTCTTCGTGTTTTACTCGATTACATTGATTTCATTATGACTAATTAGAAGACCCACACTCTCAAGCAATTTCAGGAAATGATGGTATATTGGCTAACATTTCTGACTCGCGGATAGAGTAAGTGAAAAAGCCATAAGATCAATGTTTAATGTGCTAGGTAGGCTCGGCAAATCAGAAAGTATTCAAATGTGATATACACTAAAATCTGATGCTTGACCTGGTGGAAAACATCTTGATGCGTATTCTACATCAAAGAAAATTAATCAATACCTTAACATATCCGAATATTATGAGTATGATTCTGCCAGAGTTTAAAGTTGGACAAAATTTATTTGCAATCGACATGGCTTATGTGCTACAATAATTGAAATTGAAGTGTAGTTCAGCGCGTTGTGACCAATATGATCCCAGATAGTGATCTTTCTCAAATAAAAAATAGAGAGTAATTTATTATTGAAAAATCAAAAAGATTTTAGGTGCTTTTTGATCTAAAGTTTCTAAAAGCCAAAAATATTTTATTTCTTATCTGTTTTCGATTGATCGACACTTGATACAAAACAAAATTTTCAAAATCAGTATCTTGGATTCTCAAAAGAGAAGTTTTGCACCAAGATTAAATTAATTTTTGATATATCAAAATGGAAAAACCGCACTTTTGTCTTCTAAAGTTATAGGTTCTGTGTGTTAAGACTCAAGCATGGTGAAAGGGGGAGTTATTGAAGTATTTTTTTTAAAATGGATCTTGAAGTTCAAATATTGTTCAAGTCTTGACCCAGCCATGCAAGCTCTATTTCTGACAAGATTTCAAGATGAAGATCGGATACAGCAATTCTGAAGATTGAAGACTAGAGATTTAGTTAGAATAGATACACTACACTTTAAGGGGGAGTTTGTTAGAGCATATTCCTATGCTATAGTGTGTCTCGTGTATTGTATCTATATGTGAGAGTATGTATGAGTCTTATGGGCAGCGTACCATGTTCCATACCAAATGGTACGCTAGCCAACATACCAAATGGTACTTTGGATGGTACGTTGACCTGTTTAGCATGTTAGAACTCTTGGTCATTCATCTCTACATTCTATGTGTGTATTCTGTGTGTGTGCTCTCAAGCTTGAATCAATACAATATCAATGTATTTACTCTTTGTGTCATTGAATTCATCTCATAATCACTAGATTTGCAAATGATCCATCACTCCATGTCTTTACAATTAACCCTTTAACTCGAACCCGACCCTACGAGCTCAAATACCCAAACTAAAGCAACTTTCACTTTCTGGTCACCCTGGATACGGCCGTATCACCTTTACCCAATACGTCCGTATCGCGGGTCTTTAAAAAATCTCAACTACATGTTTCACCTACATGCAATACGGCCCCCAATACCCTTTCTGATACGGCTACGTATATGAATACGACCGTATCAACATAACACAATACGAGCATATCCAACATTTCCCCATGAATATGATCGTATCACCCAAGCCTCATACGGGCGTATTCATCTCATCAGAACTCAAATCTACCAAGTTTGGTCATTTCCAGTGGTCGTTTAACCGATTCTAGCTACTAGAATCATTCCAACCCAAATAAACACATAACCCTTTCAACAAACCACTGGAAGCACCCAAAATAACCCTTGTTCTATGCATGCAAATCCTAACCTTCCAATTATAGAAATTATACATGCATGTTGCAACTAACCTCAAATTTGCTCTTCTTTGATGACCAATAAATCCCTCTAGTAACCTCTGATCAGCCACCACTATTCTTAAACTGATCAAAATCACAGATTTTCATGATCAAATTCTTAAATTATCAAAATCATGAAATTAAACATAAATCCACTTACCCTTTGTGATCTTAATGTAATCTGGCCTCCCACTTCGTTCTACACACTCTCTGGAACACCCCAGAAGCTCTCAAAGTTGGAGAGCAATAAACACCCGAATTATGACAAAAAATGGTCAAATGTGCATTTTTATACTTCTGGACGAATACGGGCGTATCACCAAAAAGCAAATTTGGCCCAAATCCGATCAACACGATACGGGCGTATCAACTTACTTGGATACGGCCGTATCCTCTCAGAAACTTAGAAAATCTCTAATTTGCTAATTTCTTGACCCGTTCTGACTTCCCGTTCCTTCACCTCTATACATATCCATTTATAATCATTCCCGAAACCTCGCTCTAACCTGTTAATGAAAACCAGGGTGTTACAATTCTACCCCCCATAAATGAGGTTTCGTCCCCGAAGCCTGCCTCAATCATACAAAAAATTCAGGATGAGGTTCTCTCATCTCATCTCATCTTCCCTTTCCCAAGTGGACTCTGAACCTTTAATTTGCATCTATTGCACCCTAACCATTGGAACCACCTTGTTCCAAAGTCTATTCTCACTGTGATCCAAAATCACGACTGGTCTTTCAACATACGACAACTTGTCGTCCACTTCAATCTCTTCCAACGGATCTATCTCTGACTCATCTGTCACACATTTCCTCAAATAGGAAACATGAAATTTCGGGTGAATCTCAGACAACCACTCATGTATATCTAATATGTAAGCTACTTCTCCCACCTGCTCTTTTATCTGGAAAGGTCCAATATACCTTGGACCCAACTTGTCTCTCTTTCGAAACCAAATAATTCCTTTCCATGGGGATAGCTTTAACAATAAATAATCCCCAACCTTGAACTCTATCGCTCTCCTTCTTCTATCTGCATATGACTTCTGCCGATCTTAAGTTTCCTTTAACCGTGCCTTTACTATCTTATGTTTTCTAGCCAAATCTTGCACTTCGTCTTTACCTCCCAGCTCACGCTAATCAACCTCACCCCAACACACTGGTGTCGTATACTTTCTTCCATACAACATTTCATACGGTGGCATACCGATACTAGCATGATAACTGTTGTAGGAAAATTTTGCCAGCGGTAAGTGACTGTCCCAACTTCCTCCGAAGTCAATTATATAAGCACACAGCATATCCTCCAAAGTTTGAATCGTCCTCTCACTTTACCTGTCTATCTGAGGATGATATGCCGTGCTGATATGCAATCTCGTTCCCATCTGCTCATGAAACTTTCTTCCGAAATTGCGAAGTAAATCGCGTATCTCTGTCTGACACAATAGACAGGCACCCCAGGACGAGAGATTACCTCTTTAACAAACAGCTTTGCTAACATCTCCGCAGAATACGTCTCACCGATAGGCAGAAAGTGAGCACTTCTCGTTAGCCTCTCCACAATTACCAAGATGGTACCATTACCTGAACTGCTTCTTGGCAACTTGGTTATAAAATCCATCATGAGATGTTCCCACTTCCATCCGGAATCCCTATCGGTTGTAGCTTCCCATGTGGCTTTTGATGCTCTGCCTTAACCCTTGCACAAGTCAAACATCTGTTTACATATTGAACAAACATTAAACTTCATCCCTGGCCACCAATAATCCCTCTTCAGATCTTGATACATTTTGGTTGCACCCAGATGAATGAAATAAAGTGACTTATGTGCTTCATCTAAATTTTACTACTGACATCACCAAACAGTGACAACCACATCCTTCCGAATCTGGTCTTCACACCATGTTCATTTTCTTACAAGGAATCAACCTGACCCACCATTCTTTCCTTCTTAATATTTTCTCTCTTCAAAGCCTCGCATTGGTCTCTTCTAAGCTGAACCAGAAATCTAGGGTAATAACCAGCTTATATCACTTCACCCGAATTGGAGGATGCTCCTCCTTTCGACTCAAAGCATCAGAAACTACGTTGGCCTTACCCTGTTGATACAAGATATCGCAGTCATAATCCTTAATCAACTCCAACCATCTACGGTGTCTCATATTTGAATCTTTCTTCTCGAAGAAATACTTCAAACTCCTATGATCAGTGTAAATGGTACACTTCACCCCATATTGATAACGTCTCCATAGCTTAAGTGCAAACACAACAACTGCTAACTCCAAATCATGAGTTGGATAATTTGTCTCATGAGTTTTCAGCTGTCATGATGCATAAGCAATTACTTTACCCCTCTGCATCAATACACATCCCAATCCTTAGTAAGAACCATCGGAATACACTACCAAATCCTCTGTCCCATCCGTTAAGGCTAACACCGGAGCTTGGGTTAATTAAATCTTCAATTTTTCAAAAGCATTCTGCTGACTAGGGCCCCATACAAAATCACATCTTTCTTTGTCAATTTAGTCAAAGGCATAGAAATCTTTGAAAAGTCTTGATTGAATCTATGATAATAGCCCGCTAAACCCAAAACACTACGAATTTCTAAGGGTGTTTTAGTCGGCTTCTAGCTCATTATCGTTTCTATTTTTTGATGGATCTACAAGAACACAGTCTGCATTTATCACATGACCCAATAATTGCACTTCCCTCAGACAAAACGCACATTTGGAGAACTTTGCATACAACTTCTCCCTTCTTAACATTTCCAAAACTTCCTTCAAATGCATAGCATGATCAGTTTCACTACGAGAGTATACTAAAATGTCGTCAATAAACACAATCACAGACATGTCTAGCATTGGTCGACATACCCGATCCATGAGATCCATAAAAGCTACTGGGGCATTCGTCAATCCGAACGACATTACCAAAAACTCATAATGACCATAACGTGTTCGAAATGCTGTCTTTAATATATCTTCTTCTCGAACTTTGAGCTAATGATATCTCGACCTCAGATCCATCTTGGAAAACCAACTTGCTCCTTGCAATTGGTCAAAGAGATCATCGATACTTGAAAATGGATATTTATTCTTCACCATTAGCTTGTTCAGCTCTCTGAAATCTATACACATTCTCATACTCCCATCCTTCTTTCTGACGAAAAGTACTGGAGCACCCCAGGGAGAGATGCTCGGCCGAATAGACCCCTTATCGAGCAACTCTTGCAATTGAGACATTAATTCCTTCATCTCTAATGGAGCCAATTGATATGGTGCTTTTGCAATAGGTTTTGCACCCGACATCAAATCAGTTCTGAACTCTATCTCCCTACTGAAGGAATGTCTGGTAGATCTTCTGGGAATACACCTGGAAACTGACATATTACCGGCACATCCTTCAGTTCCTTTGACTTTGCCTTCGAACCGATAGCATAAGCTAGATATGCTTTACATCCTCAATCCATAAACTTCTGTGCCTTGATCATTGAAATGATCATTATAGCCAACCCATCACGATCCCTATGTACGGATATGGATTCCCTATTAGGTGCTCGTAGTTATACATCTTTCTGATTACATACAATTTGAGCATCACGCTATGCTAACTAATCCATGCCCAATACTACATAAAATCCACCTAAGGCCATAGGAAATAACCTAACAGGTAGTTTATGTCCTTATAAGTCTATCAGGAATCCATCAATTATATCTGTATCACCTTTCACTTTCTGGTCACCCTAGATAAGGCCGTATCACCTTTGCTCAATACGGCCGTATCACGGGTCTTTAAAAAACTCAACTGCTTGTTTCACCTACATGCAATACGGCCCCCAATACCCTTCTTGATACGGCTACCCATATGAATATGGCCGTATCAACATAACACAATACGTGCGTATTCATCATTTCCCCATGAATACGGCCGTATCACCCAAGTCTCATACAGGCATATTCATCTCATCAGAACTCAAATTTGCCAATTTTGGTCAGTTCTAGTGGTCGTTTAATTGAGTCCAGCTACTAGAATCATTCTCAGCCCAAATAAACACATAACCCTTTCAACAAATCATTGGAAACACCCAAAATCACCCTTGATCTATACATGATAACCCTAACTCTCCAATTAGAAATTATGCATGTATGTTGTAACTAAATTCCAATCTTGTTGATGCATAGTTTTTGTTCATCATGTGAAGTATCAAGAACGAGACAAAGAGCTACAAGATTGTGCCTGTCCAAATTGACTCGAACTGCCAGTCCGGATGCACGCCAACTTGTCCGAACTGGGAGTTCGGATGATCGTATATTCACATATTCATGTTCAACTATAAATAGCTAAGTCTTGTTTAGAAATAGAACTTTTGGTTAAATCTTATGTGTGTGTTTTACTGTGTAATCTCTCTGTGGTTAATACAAGTTCTTTGTATTTACCTCTCGTGTTCAACCATTTACATTCGTTGAACATTGATTTCTATGCGACTGAGTAGACGATCCACTTATCATGCAATTTAAAGTGGTATCAAAGCTTTCGATTCATTCTACTAGTCGAAAATCTATGTTTATTGACTTTTCCAGTTAAAAAGTTGGGGTTTTTGAAAAATTTACTCGTTTTCGTGTTCATTTGATCATCTTGAGTGTGCTTTCTTTGAAAAATCTTCTCCTAAATCATTCCTACTAAGTTCATCTGACTTACTGTTGAAAATCTCGTTCGAAAACACTGAAAATCATGAAAATTAGGTCGAAAATGGTTCGGTTCGTCTGAGTTCGGGTGAGATCTGAGAGTTTGTCAAAATAACCGTTCCGAACTCACGGCTCGGTTCAGTTTGGATACTGTCTTTCAAACAAATTCCAGGTTCGGGTGTGTTCAGGTGTGTTCGTGTGAGTGTTCGCTCCCAGTTTGGATCATGTTCGGTTGTTTTGGTCCGGTTCGGATTGTGTTCGGTTATACTCAGCTTCGGATCTCAGTTCGTCTACACGAAGTAACAGTTCGGCTCTGTTTATTTTATTTTGGTTTGGATCTTATCAAGTCTTTCTAGTTCTTATTGAGTTCCGCTCAGTTTGGTTAGCAAATTTGAGTTCGGTTAGGTTCGGGTGAACAGTACTCAGAAACATTTGAAGATGTCGGATTTTCAAGCGTTTGCTGCAATTCAAAATTCGATGCAAACTATGATGAACTATGATAATGAAATTGGAACAAGTCAGAAAGTTCCCAAATTGTTGAAATTGGAAGATTATCATAGTTGGTTTAAACGTTTTGAAGCTTACGTTGATACTAATGATGTTGATATGTGGTTTACTAAACAATATGTGTATCCTAAAGATACTTCTGGAGAGCCGATTCTTCAAAGAAAATTCACTTCTGAACAAAAATCATATCAAGCCGAGAAAAAGGCGTATGATACTTTGACCATGGCATTACCGAAGGAATTACTACATCAATTTTCTGCTAACTATACATCGAAAAGTTTATGGATGCTTTGTACAAACGATGTGAAGGTAATTACCAATACAAGAAGAGTGGTCAAAAGGACCTGAAAAAGGAGTTTGATAGTTTTAAGCATTATCAGAATGAGTCAATTTCAAATCTGATTGCAAGATTTGCACATTTGATTAGTGAGGTGAGTTTGGTAAGCCTTACAAGGGAAGATGCTGATTTGAAAAAAAAGATTTTGGAGGCATTACCCAAGAAATGGGAAAATGATCTCACGATGATTACCCATGATAAAGAATATTCGGGTTTATCTTTCAATGATCTGATTCCAAGAATACAAGTAAGGGATATTGAGTTAACTGTGAATAAATCACTTCCTGCACAAATCCAGAATCCTGCTATGTATCATGGTGAAAATTATTCAACCATGAATGTTGTGAAGTCAAATATGGTTAATTCCGCACCTTCTACAACATTCATCGCCGGTAAATCTAAAAACTCTAGTTATTCATTTGGTTGCACTGTTTCAATTCCTAGTTCATCGACACAAAATTCTTTATCTATTCAAACAACTGATGATTATATGGCTTTAATGTCTGCATTGGTTTCGTCATATTTTGGAGTTATTACCGGGTCAGTGGGTAACGCGGAATTGACAAACAAAGATTATGATCAAATAGATTATGATCATTTGGAAGAGATGGATTTGAATTGGGAGTATGCTATGTTAGTTTGAAGAACGAAGAAATTCTTTAGCAGAACCGGGAAGAAGAGATTGAATCAAGATGGAAAGATCGGGTTGGACAATTCAAAGGTCAAATGTTTTAATTGTTCAATATATGGATATTTTTCCGAGAATGCCCAAACTCAACTAACAAAAAATTGAAAACTGGTCAACATGCTTATTTGGTTATACATTCACCAAATCAAGATCAAAAAGCATATGTTCTTGATGATAACAGAATGACAGAAATATTTTGGCATCTACATGAATTTGCTTGGAATGCAGATTCTGAAATTACAAAAATGCCACATGCTGATATTAAGGTTTTTTAACAGCTCATCATTTAGATGATAGAATTCTAACTGATTCTGATTCTTATTCAAATTCCAAAGTTTCATTGGTCGAAGAGGTTCAAACAAAGGTGATTTATAGTACAACGAGTGAAGAATCTAAATGTCTTGGTTGTGTGAGTCTTCGCAACAAAAATGCAAGTCTAGAAAAAGATTCTCATTTATCAATTGAAGAAATTATTGTTTTAAAGAAAGAGTTGAACGATTTTCAAAAGAAATATGGTGATTTGGTTCATGTTAATGAAGATTTAGTGAAAGAGAAGGGTGAGTTGGTTGAAGAGTGTGAAAAGGCCATTCTGAAGCTAAAGAAGTTGCTGAATATTTTAAAGCGTTATTTGAGAAGAGTTATCAAGTTTAATGGAAGTATGAATAAGATAATGCACTTGCTGTTGAATCTACTGATGCAATTCTGAATCTTCAAGAAGAATTATCTACACTTCGCGATGCAAATTTTCCGCTCAGAGATATGAATGCAGTGTTAACGAAGGATGTTGAGATTTTCAAAAAAAGTGGGAGAAAGTTACTGAAGAAGTATTGTCTGAATGTGAAATCAGGAAGTTGCATTTGACGAAGCTCCTAAGTTTGATTCTAGTTCGTCATTTTTGGAAGATGAATATGTTTTTGGTAAAGTTGAGAAATCTTCAAGTTCTTCATCTAAAGAGGAAATTATTAATTCTTTGGAGCGTGAGAACAAGCTAAAGGAACTTAAAGATAAATTTACTAGAGAAGCCAAAGGGAGAGATGCTTCTAGTCTGAATTTGGATCTGCAAAGATTTCTGGGTTTAAGCACAAAGGGTTGGTATTTGAGGTTAAAAATGTACCTGTTTAAGTTCAACAATCAGAGAAGAAAGAGAAAGTGTTGAAGATCAAGAATCAAAAGAAATCACAACCTTAGACAAAACAAGTTTTTTATTCTTCTGGAGGTTCTTCATCTGAATCTAAGGTTTCTTCACGGAGTCAATCTTCAAGGTATGATTCCTATGATGATTTTTTTTGATAATTTTGACTCTGATCATTCTTCATGTTCTAAAAATTCACAAAATCTCTCAAATGTTTTGAAACCTCGTGAACGACTTTGTTATGCATGTCGTCAACCTGGAAATTTAGCTGCAGATTGTCCAACGACTGCATATATCCACAACACTGTCAAATATGTGGATAACAATGGTCAAATTTTGAATGAACGATGGTCCTGAAAGTATAAATCAACTAGTAAGTTGTTTTGGTCTAAACCAACTACGCTAGTTGATACTGATTCTGGTTCTGATAAAAAATCAAAATCCTCACTGATATGGAAACCGAAAATTGTTTCCAAGGCCAATAATGACTATGTGGAAGACACCTCGCGATCCGACGTTGTTCAATCGGGTCGATCCCGAAGCGAATAATGTCTTATTTGGTGTCAGCAAGTATTTCAGGAAGACTTATCGGTAATTCAAAGATTGCTGGTGGTGAAATATCTGTGATAATTGAAACTTCATTTCCAAATAAAAATTTTCAAAACGCTAAATTGCAAGTATTCGTGTTGGTTGATCTTTTTCTTTGTTTTTCACTCTGTCTCAATTTGAGGGGGAGTTTGTTTCTTAAAAAAAAATACAAAAATAGTGTGTTGTTTTTCAATAGGTAAAAATAAAAATCTAAAAATAGAGTTTGTCATTTTTAGGTGTAGAAAATTGAAAAATTGAAAAATTAAAAAAAAATAAAAAATGAAAAAAATACAAAAACATTGAAAAATGAGAAATTGTATCCGACATGATTGGGAAATGATGGTACATTGGCTAATGTTGTCTGACTCATGGATAAACTAGATGAAAAATCCATAAGACCATTGTTCGATATGCTAGGTAGGCTTGGTAAATCAGAAAGTATACGAATGTGATATACACTAAATCTGATGCTTGATCTAGTCGATAACATCTTGATGCGTATCTCATGATATATCAAGAAAAAGATATGTGAAAAGAAAAATGAGAAGTCACTGTGTATACATGTGTTCATTTTGAAAATATTTAAACTTCTTTAATTTTCTTTTTTTCTTAAATGATCGGACTATCTCTGCGTGTCCACAAGACCGACCTGATAGTTATTCATTTAAGGTTCTGCTTTATTTTCTTGGTGTTTTGTATAACTCATCGGACTTTCTCTGCTTGTACGGGAGTACCGACCTGATTTTTGTTGGGTTATACAATTTCAATTTGTTTTTATTTTCTTATTTTGTTAAATCCGAGGCCTTATCTGCGTATCGAAGATCGACCTTAAGGTAGACAATTTAACGTTCTTATTTCTTTTTTTAATGGAACATAGTTGACTACATCATGAATTCAATCACTATGTGTTAAATCACAAGTGAAATCACAAAGTGTGATAATCAAAAGCATATCTGAGTATGTCTGATAGTGTGGGGTACACTGGTTAAAGCAAATCTAGTCAATACCTTAACATATCCAGATGTTATGATTATGGTTATGCTGGAGTTTAAAGTTGGACACATTATATCTGCAATCGACATGGCTTATGTGCTATAATAATCGAAATTGAAGTGTAGTTCAGCATGTTATGTTCAATATGATCCCAAGTCGTGATCTTTTCATATCAGAAAATACCAAAAAGATTTTAGGTGTGTTTTGATATAAATTTTTGAAAAATAAAAAAGATTTTGTTTCTAATTTCTTTTCAATTGGCCAACAAGGGATACGAAATCAAGTTTAAAATAAACATCTTGGAGTCTCGAAGAGACGTTTTGCACCAAGATAATTTATGTTGGCCGGTTCTAAGTAGAAAGAGAACATCACAACTTCAAGTGTTCTAAAGCTGTTGATAAAAAGAGTTTACACGCGCTACAATGTCAGGTATTCAAGATCAGACTCATCGTCAAGTTGAGGGAGAGTTTGATTGAAGATACAAGATTATATGGAGATTGATACTGCACATGTCGTCATGTGAAGTATCAAGAACAAGACAAAGAGCTACAAGATTGTGCATGTCCGAACTGACACGAACTACCAGTTCCGATGCACACGAACTTGTCCGAACTGGCAGTTCGGATGATCGTGTATTCACATATTCATGTTCAACTATAAATAGCTTAGTATTGTTTAGAAATAGAACTTCTTGTCAAATCTTCTGTGTGCGTTTTAGTCTATAATCTCTTTGTGGTTAATACAAGTTCTTTGTATTTACATCTGGTGTTCAACCTTTTACATTCATTTAACATTGATTTCTATACGACCGGGTAGACGATCCACCCCTCATGCAATTTCAATCAGCTATTCTTTGATGAGTAGAATCCCTTTAGTAACCTCTGATCATCCACCACTATTCTCAAATTGATCAAAATCACAGATTTTCATGATCAAACTCTTAAAATTTCAAAATCATGAAATTAAAAATGAATCCACTTACCCTTTGTGATCTTAATGTAATCTAGCCTCCCACTTCGTTCCACACACTCTCTGGAACACCACAGAAGCTTTGAAAGTCGGAGGGCATAGAAAACACCCGAATTATGACCAAAAATGGTCAAATGGGCATTTTTTAACTTCTGGATGAATACGGGCTTATCGCCTAAAAGCAAATATGGCCGTATTGCGGCTCGTGGGCATATCGGCCCGGATCTGATCCATTCGATACGGGCGTATCCACTTACATGGATACGGCCATCTCCTCTCAAAAACTTAGAAAATCTCCCATTTTCTAATTTCTTGACCCGTTCCGACTTCCCAACCCTTCATCTCCATACATATCCATTTATAATCATTCCCCGAACCTCGTTCTTAACTTCTTAATGAAAACTGAGGTGTTACACTACAATTTCACCCTAGAGGATAAAATTTTAAAACACCTCTTAATTTGGCATACTTGGTTGTTGTTCATCAGTTTGCATGATCTTGATTGCTCTACACCTTTTTCTTCAACATATACATTTATGCATTCAGCTTCCCCTCAACTTGTCACTATTATCTTTGGAATCTTTGGAAGCTTTAACAGAACCACCAAACTTCTCCTAAAACGCAACTTTTCTAGATGGAGAAGTTATGTCTGACTGGTTCTCCAACATGAGTAGCAGCAGAAACAAACTTTTGATCAACAAGTTCATTAGCATTGCTTAGTTTAGTTATCATCATATCTGACACATCAAAATAACAAACACAAATCAGATGTATGATGACTGGTTTCTGGGTTAGTAGGTGAGTAACATAATATCAACCAAAACCAATAACATAGATTATGGGTTTCCTATAAAACAGCTTCCCCTTAACCCAAGAAGTCTTGTTACTTCCCCTTAACTAATATCTTCCCCTCAGCTAAAGACTTCCCCTCATGAAAATGCCTGAGCATGGGATCGGTCTGGTTTTATAACAATCGTGTATATGAGAATGCAAACAAAACGATGTAAATAAACTCAATCTCTCATTAATACTTGATAACCAGAGAATCAGAGTACAAACACACACTCTCACATAGAAGTTCGCTCAACTCTCAAAAACTAGTTACAAAGACACACACAAAACCTATTTATAAGACTACGGATGTCGGAACTCCTAAGCTTCATGAGGTTCGGCCAAGGCTCGGCCAAGGTTCGGCCGGAGTTCGGCCACCAGAACTTAAGTCTTGAAATCTTCGTGTCTTTGTCTGATCCAGCTCATTGCCATATCGTGTATCAATAAATTCCCCCTTGGCAACAGCTGGACCGTTCTTCTCAGCCTTGAGCATCTGCAGCAACCCCATCATCCTTCCTGACCAAATCATGATTATTTCCAGCATAGATATCGAATGCAAAACAAACCCGTATCACCCTCTGGAACTTCAGCGCTTGCTCCATGTAATCAGGATGATACAAGATCAGATTGTGATAAAGCTCGTCTGTATTAGCCTTCGACAAGTTGACTTGCCACATAGGATCGTAAATCTTCACAACTTGGTTGTTTTCCTTCAACACAATAACTGCTTCACCTGTTCTTTCATTGTAGTACCACCATCTCAGATCCTTGATGAAGTCAAGTTTCATTTTCATCAAAGGAATCTTCTTCATCACGTCCGGTTTCTTCGGAAACACCAAGATTATCAGTTTCTTGCCAGTTCTTTCGTGGACACTTGTTCGGGATCGACGTCGTTTTGGCTTTTGAGGATCCATAAACTGAAATCCTTCTCGACATTCCCTCTCAAGTGTCTTCTTAAAGTGCATACCCAACACATCATCACCATAATAGCAAAATGGCTTTCTGGTCAGCTCACGAATATCCCAGACCGGCAAACTGCTGAAATCTTTGGCACACTTGAAGTACTGGATCCCATGTTCGCGTTTAATCCCGTAGCACCTCAAACTCGAAGCATACATCCAACTAATTATTTCACCTGAAATCCCAGTCTGGCAAACGCTCTTTGTTTAATTGTCTTCAGAGGCGGAACATAGTTAGCATGAAAGGCTTTCATGAACTCGTCAAATTTCTGACGTTGTTTCTGAACTTTAGCCTCCTTAACCATCGGATCTTCAGGTTTTTCTGATTCTTTCTTTCTCAATCTTTCCTCAACCTCAGCATCTTTTTCCTTCGGAAATACCTCGAACTCATCACCAGATTGATTATTGTTGAAGTTGGAGTACAAATCTGGATATTATTCTTCTGTGATACCCTCTATCTCAATCTCCTCTTCAAAAATACCCTCTTCGTCTTCATCAGACTCTGGTTCAGGATCTTCATATTTCTCTGGAACTTTCTCATATGCTTTTCTCATCTCTTCGTCATTTAGATCAAACACTCTTTGCAAATCTTCAGCCGTCAAATCACCCACAAACTCACCTTCTTCGAGCGTCTGCAACATTTTTGCAAAATCACTCATACTCGTTGCAGCTTGATTAGATGGAATTGAGGTGATCGGTATAGCTTCTCGTGAGTCTTTCTCCCCCTGGGAAGTATATGTCCCAGCACCCGAACCTGCGGTTCCAGATGGGCCTGGTCCTCCACTAACGTTCCCCTGAGAATCATCTTGATCAGGATCATCGTTCAGAAATCGCATCGGATCTTCAGAACAACCCGAGCCATCTCCAATCTCCCCCTGAGCTTTAAACTTCTCTATCAAGAATTTAATCTGATCACCCATTTCAAGATGCATCTTATACTGAGTCTGACTAGCCCTATTTAATCTCATAATTTCTTGATCTTTGGCTACGTCACGACTCTGCAAAGTTGTGATCCGCTGACTCAGAATTTGATTCTCATCCTTCAAATCATCATTATTTAACCGCAGCACAGTAATCATCTTCTCTTGTTCTTCAGACTTAGCCTTCAAGGCATCAATCTAAGATTGTTAATCGTTTAGCGCGCTTTGAAGAATACTGGCTTGAGAGAAAGAAACTGAACCTTATTCGAAGTTGAAATTCACATCAGGTGTTGAATGTGCTGAAGCAGTAGCAGTTGCAGACGAAAACACCGGAGTTGTGGGTGTAGATCCCACTGGCTGATTCACAAACTGCGCACCAGCACTTGCTGAAGGTGTTGTGCTAACAGTTGTCGATCTATTTGCATTCATCAGATCTTGCAAGAAGTCAGCCTGAACATCAGACACTGAAGTCTGAACAGTTGTAGACACTTCAGGCACAGACATAGCAGGAGTTGCTGAAGAAGAAACCCCAGAACGAGGTTGCAGAATGAACTATTGGACTCCTTTTCTCTTCTTACTTCTTCCTCCAGCAATCGACTTCTGTCTTCTTTTTGTTGAATAACCAGTAACTTGTTGTTTACCTTTACCAGCCAGAAATCACATCAGCATCAGGATTATAGTCTTCATCAGACTCAGATGAGGCCACCACATCATACACACGATCTTTATAATGATCGTTGCTCTTGTTCTTGCTGATTAGGTAAGCGAAATGTTCATCGCTTCGAAAAACCCAAAATATGAGATGAAGATGAAGATGAGAAGAATCAAAGGATAATCATAACATGAAAGATGATGAACAAGTCGAATGATTTTATTAATCGAATGGTTACAATCAATAAATCATGACAACACTCTCTCATGGAAATCCATGACTCACTCTCTCTCTCTCTCTAGAATGGAAATCTCACACTCTACAAAGAAAATCATCATCTCTACACTCAGAGTCTTTCTTGTAATGGGCACCCTCACTATATATATAGTGAGGGTGACTAACAACAGAAACATAAATGAACAAAATTACAAGAAAGGCAAATAACATAAATATTAATTAAATCAAAGTTGATTTAATTAATCCGAAGCTTGACTCGCTCGAACCGATCTTCCGTTGACTTTTACGTTGACCGTTGACCCGAATGGTTGACTTTTCCAAAAAACGGTCTTCGGTCCAAACTGCAAGCATCGAGCATCACAACCCGCGTCTCTGAATCAATTCACATGGATTCTTCAGTCGAATGCTTCGGTAAACAGATTTGATGGCGGCAGTCACATAGATTTTAAGTTCCAACATATTCCCCCTTGACTGATGCTTTCAAATTTGTTCAACTGCTGAAGAATCGCTCTGTCGTACATCTTCAATGAGAAACTGATAAACCGGAGACAATCTGTCCTAGAGATTCCCCCTCTGAATAAGCTTCTTCTGTTCTTGTTGCTCCAGTTCGAGATCCAAGTGTTTCGCTCACTCGGTTCACACGGTCGGGTACAATACTAAGAAAATGCTGAACATCGGAGTCATAACCGCAACAAACTGAGTCAGATAAACTAATCAAACATGGAACATGCTCTAACTCCGGATAATCGACCCGATATCCAAATCCATAATAATTTCTCCTATTTTTCTAAATCTCTCCAGAAACATCAAGTCGGAAGCGTAAAATCAGATGCGGAGAGTCGAACAGTCGCGATCGGTTGCCTAGAGAAACCAGATAAATAATCTTGAAATCGGACAATCTCGCGAAAAATCGGAAGCCGGATGCTGACAGTTGTGAATGATCCATAAATAAATCTTGTGTTCCGCGTGACTGGGGTTGGATGCGAAAATAAAAATAAGTGTCAAATCGGAGAAAAATCTGAGATCTCGAGCGAAAATAATCATAACCGGAGTCTTCGTAAATTTGGGCTAAGAAAAATGAGCTCGGAAATAAATTCCGTGAAGATTTCTGAGTTAAACCGGCGAAAACGGCTCAATCTGAAAAATTCCATCAATTTTCATCAAGAAACGGCTCTCCGAGAGATTTAACGGATAAATTCCATAATTAACTGAGATTCCAGTTAATCCGGTTAGTTAACATCCGCGCTGCATCCACTAAAAAAATAAACCGTGAGATATAACGAGAAAGCTGAGTAATTATCCGGATAATAAAGCTAACCCGTCAGTGATCGATAGCAAACGTGCGCGAGACGCCAATAAACGAGAACCCCAATAAAATGGAATAAATCCGAGACTAATAAAAATTTTCAGAATTTCGTTCGGGCGTCATCTCGTAAGTCTCGTTGAGAAACTGATAAGAAAAATACCCGTGTTTGACGAAATATGCTGAAAAATAAATTAGTGGTGAAAATACTCTCAAAGAAAGCACAATCTATGTCAAATAAAATAGACCAATCAGATTGCAGTTTCCATATGATCCGACGGTGAGAAAATCATGCTAATCTACGGCCTTGATTACAATCCGTGTGGTGTAGAGGTGAGCCAATCAGTGAGTGACACGCTGACCAGCCTCAACGGCTCGTTTTTAGCTAGGAGGGCCCACGCGCATGTTGTTCTCCAATAGAATTTCGACAAGCATGTAGAGAGTTGACTAGGGGGAGAGAGGCAGCGAAAAGCAACCTGCATATTCTTTATTACTGCAGGGCCCACTGCCACTCCTAGCATCCAATCAACAATCGACAGACCAAAGGAATGTTGGGGTCACGACAAAGAGGAGAGAGACAATTACGCATGCATCCAATCACGAGATGACACATCATCGTCAACTCAAGAAAGTCGTATGATACCCTGCAAACCATAATTGAATCGGAGAAGGCACCGGAAAAACGAAAATCCCACCGGAAAACCGTAATAGCATCATAACTCCGTGAATACTCAACGAAAACTCTCGATTTTTGGCTCGTTGAACTCGTGAGCTCATCCTCTACAACCCTATACGAACAAAACCCATCGAAACGATCTCGAACAAAAACCCAGTAACATGTCCGCTAACCAAAGAAGTCCGCTAAGACTCGAACAAGTCCGCTAAGGACACAAGTTCGCTAAGGCATGCTGAGAAGTTCGCTAACCTTTGCTGAAGTTCGCTAAGGTCAGAAGTCCGCTAAGCAAAACAAGTTCGCTAAGGCAAAACTCAAGTTCGCTAACAACCTCAATAAGTCCGCTAAGAACATGTCAAGTTCGCTAAGAACACTGGAAGTCCGCTAAGGCAATCTTCAAACCTTCAAACACTTGAATAAATCTGGAAAACTGATGAAGAATGAGAATCCTTACTTGGTGAACTCGAATCTGCCCAATAACGTAAGGAAAACCCATAATGATGCACGAAATGAGAAGCTAAACCATTCACGAGACTATTATGGCCACCAACAACCCATAAACAGTAGCAAATCGGATCAAAACAGTCCTCAAATTCTGGAAATCTTCAAGAACACGAAGAACACCATGAAACACACACTAGTGTGTGTTTTTCCAGATCTGCCCAAACCATTGAGAATCAGACGAAACGGATTCTTCCAATGGAACCGGAATACGATTTCCACTGAGGATCATACTTGATTTCATCCAAATACATGAAGAAATGCCAGAAAATGAAGAATCAAACCCAAAAATCTTCAAAAACCCCAAATACGGGAAAAACTCAACAGTGACGAAAAAACTGCTCGGATCTCCAATTTTCTCCACTGATTTGAACAAGTTGAAGATAAAAATGATCAAGATAGACTCAATGAACAATAACCTAACATCTAACAACATCAGATCTATCCAGAATCCATCAAAAATAAAAAAAAATGAGAAAAAGTCACAAAAATGAGTTTTTAAATCTTCACCATATTCAAGCTCAAAATCCAGATTCGAGTGACCAGATTCACGGTGAGATGAATCTGATCAGTACCTCGCTCTGATACCATTTTTCAGGACCGATTCTCACATCAAGAATCCTGATCTTGAGCAAGAATGAAGATCAGATTCGAAAACCCCAAAAATGAGATGAAGATGAAGATGAGAAGAATCAAAGATAATCAAACATGAAGAAAGATGATGAACTAATCAAATGATTTCATTAATCGAATGATTACAATCAAGAAATCATGAAGAACACACAATCTCTCTCTAGAAATCCATGACTCACTCTCTCTCTCTAGAATGGAAATCTCACACTCTACAAGAATATCATCATCTCCACACTCAGAGACTCTTTCTTGTAATGGGCACCCTCACTATATATATAATGAGGGTGACTAACAACAGAAACATAAATGAACAAAATTACAAGAAAGGCAAATAACATAAATATTAATTAAATTAAAGTTGATTTAATTAATCCGAAGCTTGACTCGCTCGAACCGATCTTCCGTTGACTTTTACGTTGACCGTTGACCCGAACGGTTGACTTTTCCAGAAAACGGTCTTCGGTCCAAACTGCAAGCCTCGAGCATCACAACCCGCGTCTCTGAATCAATTCACATAGATTCTTCAGTCGAATGCTTCGGTAAACAGATTTGATGGCGTCAGTCACATAGATTTTAAGTTCCAACATATTCCCCCTTGACTGATGCTTTCAAATCTGTTCAACTGCTGAAGAATCGCTCTGTTGTACATCTTCAATGAGAAACTGATAAACCGGAGACAATCTGTCGTAGAGATTCCCCCTCTGAATAAGCTTCTTCTGTTCTCGTTGCTCTAGTTTGAGATCCAAGTGTTCCGCTCACTCGGTTCACACGGTCGGGTACAATACTGAGAAAATGCTGAACATCGGAGTCATAACCGCAACAAACTGATTCAGATAAACCAATCAATCATCGAACATGCTCTAACTCTGGATAATCGACCCGATATCCAAATCCATAATAATTCCTCCTATTTCTCTAAATCTCTCCTAAAACATCAAGTCGGAAGCGTAAAATCAGATGCGGAGAGTCGAATCATCGCGATCGGTTGCCTAGAGAAACCAGATAAACAATCTTGAAATCAGACAATCTCGCGAAAAACCGGAAGCCGGATGCTGACAGTTGTGAATGATCCATAAATAAATCTTGTGTTCCGCGTGACTGAGGTTGGATGCGAAAATAAACATCAAATCGGAGAAAATTTGAGATCCCGAGCGAAAATAATCATAACCGGAGTCTTCGTAATTTTGAGTTCTGAAAACCGAGCTCGGAAAAATATTCCGTGAAGATTTCTGAGTTAAACCGGTGAAAACGGCGCGATCCGAAAAATTCCATCAATTTTCGACAAGTAACGGCTTCTCGAGAAATTTAACGGATAAATTCCAATAATTAACTGAGATTCCAGTTAATCCGGTTCGCTGACATCAACACTGCATCAGCTACAAACAAAACTGTAAGACATAACGAGAAAGCTTCGTAATTAACCGGATAATAAAGCTAACCCGTCAGTGGCCGATAGCAAACGTTGCGCGTGACGTCAATAAACGAGAACCCCAATAAAATGGAATAAATCCTTGACTAATAGAATTTTCAGAATTTCGTTCGGGCGTCATCTCGTAAGTCTCGTTGAGAAACTAATAAGAAAATACCCGTGTTTGACGAAATATGCTGAAAAATAAATTAGTAGTAATTAAATCTTCAAAAAAGACCATAATCCATGTGAAAAGAAATGAACCAATCAGAAAGCTCCTTAAATAATGATCCAACGGCTGGAATTAGTGGAGATCTACGGCCTGGATCAAGATCCGTGTGTGAGAGTTGCTGCCCAATCAGAAAGAAGCACAAGTTGCATCCGACGGCTCAGATAAATCTGATCCAATGGTGGTAGACCATGATCCGTGATAAGGGTGCGCTGGCCAATGAGAAGGCGACAGCGGATGATTCTCTAACGGCTCCTTGAACCGCCTGGGACCCACGCACACTTTCTATGGCCCAATCACAGCGAGACAACATGTGAGAGAAATACAAGGCTTGACCGGAATAGAGAGAGAACATTCTCCACCATCCAATCAGATGCAACCATGTCATTGAATGTCCCGGCAGCCATCTTCAACCTCCGAAAACCCTAATTAACCGGAAATCCTTGCCGGAAAATACAAAGCTCATCGGAAAAGCGTAAATCTCTCATAACTCTCATGATACTCAACCAAATTCGACGAATCTTATACGGATGAACTCATATTTTGATTCTCTACAAATCTGGACGACCAAAATCCTCTGAAACTGCCTCGAACTAAGACCCATTAAACAAGTCCACTAACGAAAAACAAGTCCGCTAAGCTCGAACAAGTCCGCTAAAGGTCTGAGAAGTTCGCTAGGACACTCCTGAAGTTCGCTAAGGAACAAGTTCGCTAAGAAGACATCAAGTCCGCTAAGCTTTAAACAAGTCCGCTAAAGAAACCCTCAAGTCCGCTAAAAAACCTCAACAAGATCGCTAAGAGCATCCAGAAGTCCGCTAAGGCAATCTTCAAACCTTCAAACACTTAGAGAAATCTGGAAAATGATGAACATGAAGATCTTACTTGTTGAACTTGAATCTGCCCAAAAACGTAAGGAAAATCCGATATGATGCACGATATGTGAAGCTAAACCATCCACGACAATGTTGTGGCCACCAACACTCCATAAACAGTAGCAAATCGGATCATAAACAGCCCTAAAATTCTGGAAATCTTCAAGAACACGAAGAACACCATGAAACACACAGTAGTGTGTGTTTTTCCAGATCTGCTCAAACGGTTGAGAATCAGATGAAACGGTTGCTTCCAATGGATCCGGAACGCATTTTCCACTGAGAATCATACCTCACTTCATCCAAAAACATGAAGAATAGCCCAGAAAACTAAGAATCAAACCTAAAATTCTTCAAAAACCCTAAAAACGGGAAAAACTCTACTGTTACGTTTTTTCAGCTCGGATCTTCAATTTTCTCACTGATTTGAACATGTAGAAGACAAACAATCATCAGATAGACTCCATGAACAATAACCTAACATCTAACAACATCAGATCTGTCCAGAATCCATAAAAAATGAATAAAAATGAGAAAAAGTCTCAAAAAGTGAGTTTTCAAATCTTCACCATATTCAAGCTCAAAATCCAGATTCGAGTGACCAGATTCATCGTGAGATGAAATCTGACCGGTTACCCGCTCTGATACCATTTGTCAGGACCGATTTTCACTACGAGAATCCCGATCTTGAGCAAGAATGAGGTCCGGATTCAAAAAACCCGAATAAAAGATGAAGATGAAGATGAGAAAAATCAAAGATAATCAAACATGAAGAAATATGATGAACTAATCGAATGATTTCATTAATCAAATGATTACAATCAAGAAATCATGAAGAACACACAATCTCTCTCTAGAAATCCATGACTCACTCTCTCTCTCTAGAATGGAAATCTCACACTCTATAAAAAATCATCATCTCCACACTCGGAGACTCTTTCTTGTAATGGGCACCCTCACTATATATATATTGAGGGTGACTAACAACAGAAACATAAATGAACAAAATTACAAGAAAGGCAAATAACATAAATATTAATTAAATCAAAGTTGATTTAATTAATCTGAAGCTTGACTCGCTCGAACCGATCTTCCGTTTACTTTTACGTTGACCGTTGACCCGAACGGTTGACTTTTCCAGAAAATGGTCTTCGGTCCAAACTGCAAGCCTCGAGCATCACAACCCGCGTCTCTGAATCAATTCACATGGATTCTTCAGTCGAATGCTTCGGTAAACAAATTTGATGGTGTCAGTCACATAGATTTTAAGTTCCAACATATTCGTCACGACCAATTTTCACAAACCTTTTGTTTTCTTGTCTTGTAATTGATACTTTATTTTGTAATTGTCTTTGGATATGTACTTGGTAAACTTTGTTTATATGTTAGCGTACTTGTTATGCTTCTTAGCGGACTTGTGACTTATCTTCCTAGCGGACTTGATTTACTCTTAGCGTACTTGTTTGATTGTTTATCTTAGCGGACTTGTTTATTCCTAGAGAACTTGTTTACTTAGCAGACTTGATCTTGTTCCTAGCGTACTTGTCTTGTTAGCGTACTTGTTCATGTTAGCGGACATGTTAATGCTTAGCGTACTTGTTAGCGAACTTGTTAATGCTTAGCGTACTTGTTAGCGTACTTGTTACTGCTTAGCGTACTTATTAGCGAACTTGATAATGCTTAGCGTACTTGTTAGCGGACTTGTTGCTACCTAGCGTACTTGTTAGTGAACTTGTTAAGTGCTAGCGAACTTGATTTAACTCTTAGCGAACTTGTTGTCCTGATAGAATATTTTGCTGGATTCTAGGTAATGATTGTGTTGTGTCAAACATTATTTTTGTCCCAGGCTCTCTTGTAGTATAAATACCAATGATAAAAACCCTATTGGGTACGCTTCAAGGAGTATTTTCCTACAGAGAGCCTTTGTGTGTGTGTTCTTGGTGTTAGTGTGTGTTCTTGAGCTTTAGGAATCATCAATGGGTGAGCATTGATGCTGATTCATCCGGAATCGACCATCACACATGATTTCCGCACTTGTGTGATGAATCATATGAGAACAACGTGCTCAAATCTGGTCCTGACAATTGGTATCAGAGCCTTGTTCCTCATTTTTGAAGGTTTTCTCAAAAAAAAAGGAGAAAATCTCATATGAGTTGTCGATTTTGGATGGATTTGCTAGTTGTTTGAGTTGATTCTTGGTAGAAATCACTCAATAAACTCAATGCCATACTCAGATTTCTGAAAATCTCAAGCTAAATAGTCCGATTTTTAGATTTCAGCCATGAACATCACCCTTTTTGTAAGTCCTGTTCTTGAGAAAAAATTTCAAACTTGTTTTTCTGTTGAATATCAGTAAAAATTGATGATTGGAGAGTTATACACTACCAAAACCGAACCTAATAGCACTGATTTCTCTCAAAAAATATCAAGTATTGAAGATTTTAGAGGCTAAAAGTGGTGATTTTTGGTGTTCTTCACATAAACTCACTATTCCATCGATTTAGGTCATTTGGAGTGATTTTTGGAGTTCGTGACAGTTGAGTAAAGTATTCCTACATGAATTTCGAGACTATTGATGATCTTAAACATTGATTTTGTCAACATTGATTTTTGAGTTTGAATTTGATCAAGAACAAGCTGTTCAAAATTTGGCTAAGTCTGAAAATTTGACTTTTCAAATTTTTTGCTGAAATCTCGCTTACTAATGACTAATGATGTTTATTATTGTTTATCTTGTAGGATTTGAGTATTTTCAAGCATTTTACAACTTTGCAAGCAAGTGAACCGATTTCGACTCGTTTGACCCGTTAGCTTGCTTTGTCTCGAAATTGACTAGTGTTGATCATTTCAACATGTCGGATCACTTCACTCCTACCACACAAGGCAACAATAGGCCTCCTAAACTCATGGGGCCAAGTGACTTCAATGATTGGAAGGCGAAATGTGACATCCGAGAATTTCAAGGTTTACTTCCGTTAGACAATCTCCGTTAGTTACGTCATAAGTGTTAACTTAAGTAACTAATGCATAACTAGGCCGAATACGTCCACGACCTTTGGTTGATCACCAAACCCGCCCATATGTGCTATGTGTTCATTCACTAATGTCATTATGTGCAAAGTGATTTAAATACATGATTTAATATTATGAATAGCATGACAAATTGTAATTCCTTGATTATGTGAAAATTGCCTGAGATGTGCAGCCAGCGAAACTACCGGGCGAAACTGTAGTGTCGCCCGGTAGCCGGCTAAGTTAATCAATTAAAACGTGACCAGAGCTAGTTTCGCCTGGCCAGCGAAACTGCCAGCGAAACTAGCCTCTGATATAAATAATCTTAATAAACCCTAGTTCTCCTATTTGCCTCATTTACACAAAAACACACACATTCTTCTCTGGAAATCTGGTCAGCCGAAAACGATCAAGAGAAACCAAGATCTCAGCCCCAAGACAACATCCATTCGATTCCCTGATCGAATCGTGAGTCCCAAAACCTTCCTTTATGCCATTTTTATGTGTTTTCTATGTATTTCTTCATAAAGCATGCTTAAACCTTCATGATATCATTAGATCTTCTGTAGGAATGCTTAGGAATGCTAGATCTACCATAAAGTTGATAACTTTACGTGTAAAACTGATCCATGATAAAGATTTGTGCCATTTTAGTCATTTTAGGTTTTTAAATGCATTTTGGTGATTTGATGATGAAAACCCATGTTTTAGGTGTTAAAGCTTACTGATTTATGTTGGTAAATGGTTATGTATGCTAGATAATGAATTGCATGTAATATGGAAGCTGTTAGATTGATTTTTAGGCTGATTTATGTATTTTTCGCGACCAGCGAAACTGTAGTGTTCTCTGGGCGAAATTGTCCAGCGAAACTATGTATATCTTCAACCAGCGACACTATGCAGCGAAACTGCAGTGTCGCCGGGTAAACCAACCAGACCAGCTTGAGCGAATCTACCGAGCGAAATTCCCTGAACGAAAGTTCAAACCAGTTTCGGGCGAAACTAGGCTAGCGAAACTGTGCCAACAGTTTCGAGCGAAACTAGCCTAGCGAAACTGTGTCATCGGGTATTGCCTAGCGAAAGTGCTGCCCGTGCACACAGCGAAACTGACTAGCGAAACTGCTAGCGAAACTGAGACCAGAATTCAAACTTGTGCAATTTGCTTGAATGATATGCCATGACTTACATGATTATGCCATGATGATACATGCTATGATTTCTGTAATATGTGAACCCTTATTTATGATCAACCATTGGTGTCGTGTGTCTGTATGTCGAGTCATAGTTCCAACGTGCTATGTTATGGGCCATAGTGACATTAAGTAAAGATTAGACACAAAACTAATACTTAAGACCTAAACGTGTTCATAGGTCTTCGTTAAGCAAACTTGGATATATAGCAGGGGTAGCAGTGCAACCAAAGGTGAGTGTCACTAACCCGATTACCGTGAACCCGTTTGGGTCACACCGAATAATTAAAAGTAAAACAATGCTGACAAACTCGAGAGTGCTAGGCACCTCCCTGATGAACTTGAAAGCTTGGAGTGCTCGGCACCCACTTGATGAACTTGAAGTGCTTTATGGGAAGCACTTGTGAATTACTTAAACAACGATTTCTAAAATGAAACTGGAAAAACACTTTTGAGATTCATGAGAATCCGGTAAACTGTTTTAATATGGCTAGTGTAGGTTAAAGTCTAAACCACATGATATCACATGATTTCTAAGGATGCCTTGAAAACTTAAAAGTCCTCAACTAAATTGTACCATTAATTGTAAAGCGAGGGGATGTTGGGTAGATCTACTGGAGTTTGACAAACTCCGCCCCGTGGCACGGGGAGTGCACGGAGGTACAATATCAGCCTATTTGACCGTGATCCCGAGAGGACACGGGGGAGGCAAAACCGCGATGACGTAGGTCCGCAGTACTAGATGGCACGGCCACTACAATAATTTACGGTCAGCTTTGGTGCAAACTTCCTTAGTGCATGGAACAACGGATTAGCTACCCGCGATATCGGTTGAGCACTTTAACTTTACAAAACTAGTTCATACCCGATGACGTAGGTCACGGGCAATTCCTTTATAAACTAAGACATAACATTTAGCATTGCTTTTCACAAACAAATACTATGTAAGTATACCTTGATACAAATTATGATTATGAGACCGGGCCAATGCATGACAAGCCCACTGTGAACTCACCAACCGTTAGGTTGACACTTGCGTGGTTTAAACTTTTGCAGATCGCTAAGGAGTATTCCGGAGCAGGTTGGCATGGCACGTGAAGACAACTTTATTTCTGTTAAACTTAATTGGAAATTTTAAACAGAGAATTTGTAAAGCACGTGGTTAGTGCTAAGACAATACTTATTCCGCTGCGTTTGTATTTGAGACTTTACTTTATAACTGGTTTTTGAACTAACTCTGATTCATTAGTATTTGTAACTAATGGTTGTGGATCCTGGTCTAGCCGCCCCCCCCCCCCCTTAACGGTATAAACTCCGTTGGTGGTTATTTGGGGGTGTGACACGAAATTCCTATCTTACTTGGAATTCGTTGACTTTGACATGTTGACTTCTGTAGTCGAAGGTCCTGCTGTGTTTGAAGTGGAAGAGGCTACCATTGCTGGCACTGCAGCTGCTGTTGCCGCTGGTGCTGATCCTCCACCTAAGAAGATGATTACCAAACCAAGAAACAAGTTGGATGCTACTGAAAAGGTTCAATTGAAAACTGACATGCGTGCACTTGGGTGCATTAAGATGGCTATCAATGATGAGTTGCAATACCAATTTCGTGCTGCCACATCGGCTCATGAAATCTGGGAAGGGTTGGAAAGAAATATGAAGGCAACCCGGCTACTAAGGAAAGAAGATTGGATAAGATCAAGTTAGCGTTCAACACGTTCTCTCATAAGCAAGGCGAATCATTTGAAACACATGTTAATCGATTCTGCCGCATAATCACTGAGATGACAACAAAGAACATCCAACCTGAAAACAGTGCCATCATCAATAAGTTCCTTCACTTCTTTCCTCAAGAGTTTGCTTCATATGTGACTTACTTGCTCGACAGTAATGATCTTTCTACTGCCGACTATATGGATATGATCGACAAGGTTCGCGAGTATGAAGTTCGAGCCGTTGAGCGCAACGGAAAGTCTCTCATGGGTGCTGTGACTGTTAGGAGTTCTTTAATTGCTCCCAATGCTGCGTTCATTTCTCCCGACCTAGATGATGAGTTCCAATTCTCTGTTCCCGCAAGTCAAAGCCCACCTGCCACTACTTCTGTTCCAGCTGCTCCTCCAAGTGAAGCTGTCATTGCTCCCGTCACCGGTGAGACTCCAAATGTGACTTTTGTGCAGCAATCTCCAACTGGTTACTTCGTTCAGCAATCATCTCCTGCATCCCAACCGAACACAAGCATGGATTCCGACTTATGCAATGCTTTTCTAGCTTGTATGAATTCTCAGATGTCCGGAAGTCTTGAGTCCATGACCGTCTGTCAAGAAGACCTTGACCAAGTTTCTACTGATGATCTCGAAGAGATCGATATCAAATGGCAAATGGGTATGATAGATGCCCGAACTCGAAAGTTCTTCAAGAAGACTGGGAGAAAGCTTTTTCAAGCTCCTTCAAACACCAACATCGGCTTTGACAAGTCAAAAGTGCAATGTTACAACTGTCAAGAAATTGGTCACTTTGCACGTGAGTGTCCTAAGCCAAGGACGTGGAACGGGCAATCCAATTCTGGTGAAAGTAACCAAACTCATCAAAAGCAGGGTGGTGGTGTTGCCCAATCTTATCAGAAACAAGGCAGCTCGTCATTCCAGAGGCCACAGGGCACTAGCTCAAATGTCTCTCAACGAGGATCATCATCTTCTCAACAACCACAAAGATCGGATGAAAGCAACAAGGTTTTGGTATCGCTTGAAGACTCTAACTACAACTGGACCTCCTCGTCTCAGAATCCGTCTTCTAGCCAGACCAACTATGCTCTTGTAGTGAAGGAAAATGATGGAGAGATAGATGTGTCTAACACAATTGACCCTCTCTTTCCAACTAACTTCTGCTTAATGGCTGGAATTGATGATCTGACTGAAGACAATACTCAAGACACTGGAACTATTACTGAGGTGAGCTCGTCTGAAGTTGAATCTGAGGCAAGTAAGAGGCTTGTAGAACTTCAACGTGAAACCATCCCTGATGAGGTAAAACTTGCTTTATGTTCTGATAAATGTATTGAGGCTGTAGCTCGCTATCGCGCTTACAACCTTGAGTTGGTAGGTAAGGCGAAAGAGAGTGAGAGCCAAGTTGAGAAATTAAAAGAAAATGAGAAAGACTTTTTGATTAAGATCAAGTCTTTACAAGATGACATTGAGGTCATGAAGCATACGGAAACAACTCTAACAATACAAATAACTGATCTTTTGGAAAAACTAACTTCTCTGAGGACGAGCTATGCTCAGGCTCGAGAAACCATTGATTTGTTAAAACTCAATCCGGCAACACTTGGCAATACTGTTGGCCGTGATATTTTTGCTAGACTTAAAACCGCACTTGGCTTGACAAGGGAAATTGATGATAGTTCGGCAGAGCATCCGCTTAACCATAACTATTATAGAGTTCCCGAGTTAACCAAGATTAACTCAAAGAGTCACTTAAAATTCATTAATCCTGAGTTGGTTCCAAGTGCTTCCGAAATCCAAAAGATGGAAGATCAGCTCTCTACCCACACGAGTGGATCTGATCTCCCACCAACCGATGTCGCACTTCACTTTGATGAAGTCAATTCTGATGTTTTAAAAGGTGTTGATACTAGTCTTTCTGAGACTCTAACTAAAGAGGCAGCTGAACATGAATTCCTTGATTTGTTGAAAACATCTGTCGTGGATGGTCAATCGTTTTTTGTTTGACGACAACTACAAGATTTTAAAAACCACTGTTGCTCCAAAACGAGCTAAGACCACACGAAGGCGAAAGCCTAGGCAGAATTCCAACAAGGGATTCACTGATCAGTCTGATGTGAATGAGGATGAGTTCAATCGTGCATTTGCTGAAATGGCACTCAAACATGGTAAGACTGTCATGCACACACAAGCGGGTCTTGTGATCACCGATGGTAAGGTGAAGTCTATACCAAGTGCCTCAACTGGAACTCACTCTACATCAACACCACATGCTGGGCAATCTCCTCATTCAAGCAAATAAAAAGTTGTTGTTGAAAGTTCTGCTCCCACTGGAGCTGTTGACTCTAAAGTTGAATTGGTAAAGAATGTCAAACCAAAGATGAAGGTGGTGTTTGTTTTTCTGCAAAAGCTCTTCCTGTCCACTTATGTCTGCGCCGCGCAGACCACGCGCGGACATTTAGGTCTGCAGACTGTTTTTTTCTCCGAAGACGTTTCATTAAAAAATGTCTGCGCAAGCTCTTCTTGGTGCAGATATGACCTAGCCACTTCTGACATCTTCTAACATCTTCTAACCTTCTTTTTAAACTGTTTTTTCATTAAAAAAATATTTTTAAATAGTTTTTTTAAGTTTTTTTCTAAAAAAACTTTTTAAAAGGTTTTTAATATTTTATACAACTTTTAAAAACTTATTTAACCATTTTTAAAAAAAACGCCTTTTAAAAAGTAAAAAAAAAACATTTTAAACAATTATTTTTAAAAAAGTTTTTTTAAAATGTTTTTTTAAATGTTTTTTTGTTTTTTTTTTTAAATTTCGTTTTTAAATACGTTTCTAAAAAGTTATTTTCAAAAAACATATTTTAAACAATTATTAAACAAAACGTTTTTAAACATTTATTTAATAAAAAAATAGTTGTTTAAAAAACATTGTTTGAACAATTTTTATAAAATATTTTTGAAATTTTATTTAAAAGAAATTTGTTTTAGAAAAAATTTGTTGGTTAAAATATACGGAAGAAAATAAAATGATTAAATGGTAATTATCTATAAGTTTAAAAAATGATTTATTTAAAATTCTGTTTATTTTAGCAGTCTGCAGAAATTAAAAAACAAACACTCTTCTTCTTACAGACTGCAGATGTTTAGTCCACCTCTTCTGCTACAGATGTCTGCAGATATGGTCCGCAGACTGCAGACAATTTACCTCTTAAAAAACAAACAGCACCGAAGAGTGTTCCAAAAGTAACTGGTACAACCTCCTCACCAACTGTTGAGTCTGCATTGATCGTGGTAGAGCCTTCTGCTCCAATGACAGAAAGTGCTGAAGCTGTTGTTGTGGAAAAGATGAAAAGAACAAGAAGAAGAAAGAAGAAGGTTGTTACTGATGATGAGAAGACTCCTGCTGCTTCACCTGTTGAACCCACATCTGTGGTTCCTGTTAATGAAAATGTTGCTTTTGTTGTTCCAAATGCACCATCTGTGCAAAATGGTTGTGCTATCTGTGGCAATCCTCATCACGATGCGAGGGTGTGTATCTACAACCAAGGGTACAACACCTATGGCAACGCACCAATACCACCTGTACACTACTATGAGCAACAAGCAACTGCTGGTCAGAATACACACCTCCACTCGAGAAACTATGGTAATTGCAGTGAAGACTTCTTGGACTTGCGGGATGATTCTATGTTCCAACAGTCTTATCCCAATCAACCGTACATTCCGAGTCAAGCCCCGTATCTACCACAAGGCTTAGGGGGAAGCTTGTATTCAAGTCAGCCACACATCAGACAACCACGGATGAATGCACCAAGTCTGACTCCAATCAGGTCATGGAACCCAAGGCCAAGACCCGGCTTTATACCAAGGCCATTTCCGTCTCAAAGGCCAATAAAAGCTCCAAGGCCTGCAACCACCTTCATTCCACCTTCAGTTATTCCATCAGCTTCGTCGTCTTCATCCGCACCATCTTCGTCAACTGTGAAGAAACCGGTTATCAAGAAGACCCAAGGTCAAAATGACCGGGGTCCCTCCTCAAACTAACCAACTTCTTTACTTGTGCAGGGACGTACCCGGAAAGCTGTAAACACATGGTACATGGACAGCGGGTGCTCCAGGCACATGACAGGGAACAAGGACTTGTTGTATGATGTCAAAACAATATCTAACGGTAGTTCTGTTGCCTTTGGGGGAGATGTGTATGGCAGAAGAATAATAGGAAACGGTCTCTTAACAAACGGAGAAATTTCATTTGACAAGGTCAACCTGGTATCGAATCTGAAGTTCAACCTACTCAGTGTGTCGCAAATCTGCGATAACCAAATGCCAATGGTGTTCAATGATCGCGAGTGTCTAATTCTGAAGCCTGGTCTCAAGATACCTGAAGATCAGATCTTGTTTCGAGCACATAGAAGAGGAAACTTGTATGCTTTGCATATGGCGGAAGCAAAGCCAACAAATTCAATCGCTTGTTTTCTAGTAAAGGCATCGGAAGAAGACTCAACCATATGGCACCGGCGAATGGGTCACGTCAACTTTAGGAACATGAATCGACTCGTAATAGGAAAACACGTTATTGGGCTACCGGAGAAAAAATTCGTCCATGTCGATAACTATGTTGCGTGTTCCAAAGGAAAATAGCACAAGACGTCTCACAAGCCGAAGCCACCTGGTAGAACAACGAAAATTCTTCAGCAACTCCATCTGGATCTTTTCGGGCCAGTGAACATCACGAGCTTAGGGGGAAAGTCTTATTGCCTCGTTGTTACTGATGACTACTCCAGATACTCATGGGTGTTCTTCCTGAGAGAAAAATCTGAGACAGCTGAGATACTGAAGAATTTCGTTACTCGCATTGAAAACGCCAGCAGGGAGCGGGTCAGGATAATCAGATCAGATAACGGGACGGAGTTCAAGAATCAAACATTTGACGCTTTTTGCAATTTGAAGGGCATCACACGACAACTCAGTTTACCGTACACGCCACAGCAAAATGGTGTAGCGGAACGGAAGAATAGAACCATCATTGAGTCTGCCAGAACCATGCTTGCAGATTCTAACCTTAAACTCTCTTTTAGGGCAGAAGCAGTGAATACTGCGTGCTATGTTCTGAACAGAACGCTCTTGGTCAAGCATGCTAACAAGACGCCATTCGAACTGTTTTCTAAACAAAAACCTGTTTTAACAAGACTGAAACCGTTCGGATGTCCTTGCACTGTTCTTATACAGTCTGATCAGTTAGCCAAGTTTGCCCCTAGGGCAGATGAAGGTTATTTTGTTGGATACTCTATGTCCTCAGCGGCGTATCGAGTATACAACAAAAGAACTCAAGTGATCATGGAGTCGTGCAATGTTAACTTTAACAAGCACACTCGGATCACTCGAGAACCTGATTCAGATAGCATGTATGACCTTGACTCTCTTTCTTCTACTTTTAATATTGTTGATTCTGGTGTTTCAGGAAATACCATCTCAGATGATGATGCTCGTGAGGGAGATTTTCTAACCTTTGACACATTTGCTCCGGTTTCTTCATCGATTTTGCTGAGGCGGAGTACATCGCTGCTGCATCATGCTGTTCTCAAGTTCTCTGGATCCAGAATCAATTGCTGGACTACGGTTTGAATTTCATGAGTGCTCCTATACATATTGATAATTCTGCTACTGTGTCTATAGTTAAAAATCCAATTCAGCATTCTAAGACTAAGCATATAGAGATTAGACACCATTTCATTAGAGATTGTGCTGAGAAGAAACTAGTCACCTTAGTTCAGATTGATTCAGAAAACCAGTTAGCTGACCTTTTCACTAACTCATTTGATATGTCTAGGTTCAACTTTCTGGTTACCTCTATAGGTATGATCAACTTTGACTAGGACTAGAACTTCTTGCTCTCTGATACGTTAGTGTCTTGCTCTCTAGGTTGCCTTCTTTTGTGAATTATCTATGTATATATCCTAAATCTTGCTTTTCTCTCACTAAAATCACCAAAAAGATTTTACACTTCTTGCTTGTTTTGCATTTTATCTAATTATTGATGTCTGACTTATTTTATCTTATGTTATTGCTTTTGTTACTCTTTTGACTCACTTGAGTCTGTTCCTATGTTGCTTAACTTGTTTTGGCTGAGAAAAATATTTCAGTATGTTTGTGTCTCGAGTCAAAATGATTTATGACCTAAGGAATTTCTTTTCATTCAAACTGACTTGTTTTTGAGTCTGTCTGCCGTGCCTGCATCTGTGGAAGATAAAACCAAAAATAGTGTCAATTCTGTAATAGTTTAGTATTTGTCTATACACATGTGCAGAGAAAATAGCAGAAAAATACCAAAAACATTGAAAAAGATAAAAACCTTGGTCTGTGGTCGGACAATATGTTTGGAACATGATATAATTCTGGTCTTGTAGATCTAACCATAGGATATGATCCAATCGACCGGTAATTCTATCAGTTGATGTGTCGGTAGGCTCGACATACTTAGAAGTAGACTATTTCTGTGATTACACATTAATTTGCTTGAAAATGTGAACCTTGAAGTCTACCAGTGCAAAATTCTTTAAATTTGCCTAAGTCTGAGCTAAGTACGATATGCCAACACACACGAATATTTCTTTAGCATTAAGTCTCTGATATCACTCATCAGCACACCATCTGTTTTGCTTACGCAAAGACCTTGGTGTCGCTTCATCCATCAATAAATCCGTGGCACATCTGCTTTGCGAAAGCGATGACCTTGTGACCACGCGATCCCATCATCACATTCATCATTTATCCGTGACACATCTGCTTTGCGAAAGCAATGACCTTGTGTTCACGCGATCCATCATAACATCCATTCATGAAATCAGCTACTTAACACTAAAGAAATAGGGGGAAATAATATAAGTTGTCATATGTTGAAGAAATTCCATATGTACCAATTTTAAATTCTTATGTGTGTGGGTTGTATTCGAAGTGCAAAAATGGCCCATGGTAGAATTCTGGTGACTTAAGTTGTATAAAAGGTTAATCACATCTTTCACTAATCGGACAAAACATGATAAATATGTCACAGAAATTTGTTGAAAATTACTTTGTCTGAGCTTAAGTGGATAAACAATACCGAAAATCTGACTTAGGGTACCGTATCCGAAAGGTGAATTGAATTATAAATGTTATTGATCACGTAATTGATCGGTATGATTCTAAACATGTCAGACCACGACCATACAAAAATATGTGAATTCTCAAAGCCAATGTGCTTGAATTTCCAAGTTTGGTGAAAAATTGACCAACTTGTACTAAAATTAAACTTGGTATTGGTTAGAAATGAACCAATTTGAAAGCAAATGAATTCTTGAGATCGGGTGGAAAATTGACCCAATTCGGATAAAAACGGAAATTTTGAGTTCGGGTGGAATTTTGACCGATAAAAGTCAAATTTAGGTTCTAAGTGGGTCATCATCAAATTTGTTGAAATTAACAGATACATGTTTTATATATACAAAATTTATCTTCCTGGTAGGTTACTGGTGGAAGGCATGAATTTCTGTATTAAGTTTTGTAGTTAAATTTGCAAATCTTTTAAATTTTGAAAATTTTTGGACTTAGAAATTTTTTACTTATTATTACAATTCTGCTCTTAGCGGACTTGTTTTTGCCTTAGCGAACTTCTGTCTGAGGCAAGTCCGCTAAGCATGCTCAACATGTTTGCCCTTAGCGAACTTGTTTGAATGACTTGTAATTGGTTTGTTTATTTGTAAGAAGTCCGCTAAGAACAAATTGTTCTTAGCGGACTTGTTTGTTTTTGAGCCTTTTGTATGGTGAGAAGTCCGCTAAGTATAACTTGTCCGCTAAGAAGGATTTTGCCTTAGCGAACTTCTCCATTTACATTAAAAGTCTACTGAGGCTAAACTGTTCTTAGCGAACTTGTTTATTCCTTAGCGGATTTCTTTTAACTTAGAAAATTTTTGGTGTCTCAAGTTCAAATTTGGCCATAGCGTACTTGTTTTAGCCTTAGCGAACTTCCTAGCTTAGCGAACTTCTTTTAGGCTTAGCGTACTTGATTTAGCCTTAGCGAACTTCCTAGCTTAGCGAACTTCTTTTAGGCTTAGCGTACTTGTTTTAGCCTTAGCGAACTTCCTAGCTTAGCGAACTTCTTTTAGGCTTAGCGTACTTGATTTAGCCTTAGCGAACTTCCTAGGTTAGCGAACTTCATTTAGGCTTAGCGTACTTCTCTGAGGCCTTAGCGAACTTGTTTTAAATTTTTCTCCCTTTAGCGTACTTGTTTCAGTCTGCTTATACTTAGCGGACTTGGAGACAGCCTTAGCGAACTTGTTTAATTTTAGATATTTTTAAGTTCGCTAAACCTAATAGTATATAAAGGGGACTTGATCGATTTATTTATTCACGCATTCAAACATTCACACACCCGCTCTCTCTATCTCGAATCGGCAACACATTCCCATCCACTGTTCAATCGAAAACCACCTATTCTCTCTCGAATCTGTCGTTCTAGTTGCAATTAGGGTTGATTCGCACACTCTTCTTGCATCCAAAGGTTCGATTTCACTTTTATTTAGGTTGATTTTGGTTTCGGTGATGATGATGAGCCGTGGGTCCGATTCTCAATTTTTTAGGATTCTAATGCATTAAATTGATGTAAATTACATATTTGTTACAACTTTACTTGATCCTAATTCACTTGTGCTCAAGTTAAAGGTATGTGATTTGAATCTCTCTTTTATCATTTTGAATCCGAGAACATTGTGTACAAGGGAGTGTATGAATTTGTTTTGAACATGGAAATTCTGTGGATATTCTATAACAGTTGGTTGTTTTTGTTCTAGTTGATTAGTTTGAGCCATGAAGTTTGTTTGAATTGATAAACTGTGAACTTTAAATGCTGTGACCTCAGTTATATAGGACACTTTGGAATTTTTGAATTGTCCATTTTTTGAAACTTTGGTTAGCTTGATAGAACTCAATGTGGCTACTGCCACTTTAGTTTAGTTAACACAAATCTGATTGTGTATATATGCCTGTGAGTTTACTTTTAGCAACTTAGAAGTTTCAATTTGTCTTCTCTCTTGATTGGGTTGACTTAATGAATTCCACATAGTGTTAAAATTATCTAGTCTCCAATCAAAATTTGTTATTCTTTATTGTTCATGTCTAATTTGATGAGACTTAACTTGAGATTCTGCTGATAACTGTTGATTAGCATTGTCACTCATCTGTTGATAGATTAAGTATAAAGTTTCTCAGTTGTGCCTTTAAATTCACTTTGCCTATATTTCTCTGTGTTTGTCTAAAATTTTGATGTCTAACATAGCTTGCCTAATCTCAAAACAGAACTTCTTACTATTGAGAGATTGATCAAGAGCATTGCATCTTTTTCTATTGATCTTAGCAAACCTTAGATCATCAAAAAGGTATGTTGTTCTAATCAAATGGCAATGTGAGTTAAGACTCAAACTTGGCTACACAGGGGCAATCTTTACCTTAATTTATCTGAAGCTTACTTGATTTCTAATATTAATTGCTTGATCCCAGCAGATAACTCACTGAGTCATTGAGATATTCACTGCATCTTATATTAGATCTTAGTCATCCTTAGATCTTCGGAAAGGTATGTGTTTCTCAATACAAGCATTCATGTTATTAATCAGGTAGTGCATCACTTTATTCTAATTATTATGTACTTGTATGTCTCTCTCTGTGTAAATTGACATCCAATTGAGCCTAACACTGGTGGTTTAGACTGGTTAAGAGCCATATGGGTCTGAAACAGGTCAATAACTCAGGTGGAAGGATCTTGGACACAATTAACACTAAGATAGACATAATTGGATATCTTGACATATCTAAGTTAATTTGACCATTTTTGTGAACTAATTGAGAGCATATGTACAAAGGATGTGATCTATGACACCTCTAAGGTTCATATGAACTATCTTAGGTATTTAGGCTCTGTTTGAACACTCATTTGGTCATTTTGACTTTAATAAGTCAAATTTTGCATGAAATTGTTTTTATGAGACTTATGTGACTGTGTTAGCTTGAATGTGAATTTGGTGATTTGGGTATGTGTTATTTGATCCATACATGCTTATATTTGTGTGTTAGGATTAAATTTGACATGCAATGACCCCATCTAATCTGTTAAGCTTATATAATCACATTTTGTCCTTTAAATGATCAAATTGGAACATTTGACCCATTAGGACTTCTTACTTGCTGATAAGTGTTAACATGACTCTGTTGCATCTAGGAAATCTTTGCTAAATGCTGATATATGATTTACACTTTTTGTTGTCATTTCTAAGTATAGTGAATCTGCATGTGAGACCATTCTGGTCTTAGCGGACTTGATTCAGTCCTCAGCGTACTTCATAATCTGCTTAGCGAACTTCTTTTGTCCTTAGCGAACTTGTGCCATTGCTTAGTGAACTTGTTGTAGTTCCTAGCGTACTTGTTCTCCCTTTAGTGAACTTAATGAGTTCTAGAGAACATGTTGTTGTGCTTAGCGGACTTGAGTCAATTCACAGTAAATGTTTATATTTCTAATACACTAGGATTGTTCTGAAGGTTTGACAAGTCATTGCTACACTTATTGCATGCATTTAACTGGTCTTTGAATCTTTAGCTTAGTTATATTCCAACTTTCCTGTATTACTTTTAAAGCACTGTTTTTAATCAAATCAAGGAGTTCACAAGCTCGGGTGGAACCAAGTCCCAATGTGACTTTCCATGAACTGACTTGACAAACTGGGATAACAAAATCTTCTAGAGGTTGATCCCAGATTGCCAAGACCTCCTTTGCTTGATGTCTCTGACTGTTGTTGAGACTAAGTAGTAGAATTATCCTTGAAATTCTTCTTGACCCTCCAACAAATCAGAATTTAGTTAATTTATTTTCTAATTGGGTCATTTTTCAATTTTCATGCAAAACTTTCAATTAAGTCAATGTTAATGGAGATTTAGATCTGGCTCCTTGTTTTTCCAGATTTTATTACATCACACACAACTTCTATTTTTCCTGAGATACTTACATTTGTTAATCATGACATTCCGGTTGCTTGTGATCATTTTGAAGTATATGCACTGTATGAGTTAGTTTATGTCATTAATACTCAAATGAAAAGCTCTGTCACTATCACGGGTTTAGTGTGACATGACATTCATCTAGTATAAAATTAGATATAATATTGTAATTCTATATGTGCAGATGCGTCCCAGGCAAGCTGCTGAAGCTTTAGAGTATGGTCGCCTGCACAACGGAAGGTGCGTGTTTAACAAAAGCTGGGAAGGTGCTGATGAGCAAGCTCTTGACCTCCTGCTTCAATCAAGTTGGGCAACGGCAATGCAGATTAACCCTGTCATCTACAAGGGTATAATAGAAGCGTTCTGGTACAATGCTGAATCTGCAGAGCTTGAAGATGAAACAAGTGTAATAAGGTCAAAGATTCAGAATATTGATGTTGAAATTACTAAAGAAAAGATCAGAACAGTCCTAAACCTACAAGATGCTGACCTGCCCAAGACTTTTACAAGGGCTCAGTGGCAGTCAACACTAACAAGAATGGGATACTCTGGTGTTTTCCTCCTAGACGTCAGCAACAAGGTTCGAAAGACCTTATTTCCAACAAATTGTAAGTTTATCATCAGCTTCTTCATTGCTGCATTTGGACACCGAAAGGCAGCTCCAGATGACTTCATTGATGACACCGCATGTGCTATCCATGGGTTTGTCACTGGTGAGGGTTTCAATCTTTCACATCAACTTCTCAAGTGGATGATTTCTAACCTGCACCCAACTGGAAGACAAAAGAAGTTTCTGATGTACCCTCGATTTGTTCAAGCCATCTTGGATCATTATTACCCAACTCTGGTGAAGCAAGGTGAGACATTCTCCACCAGTTCAATGAATATTGGCTCGTACAGCAAGTACCACAAAGGTAAGTATCAAGGGAATGAGGTACCTTTCTTTCCCGAGATGATTGCTCGATTAGCTCTCGTTAATGCTGAAGGAGATATTCAGATGGGTGAAGCTGCAAAAGAAGCACAAATTGAACCTACTGATGTGGCTCAAGTCCACCATGAATTGGACTTGAATGCCCCAGTTATCACAGATCCTGCTGCTGCTGCTGAAGACCTTGGGAATCTCCAAGGTGAAAATGTTGAAGCATCTGAGCATATTGAACACTCCTTGAGTCCAGTGAATGTGATCTCATCAGAAGCTGAGGAAGGTGATGACACAAGTAGTGATGAATCTAACTCCTCAAGCTCAGATGATAATACTGCTCAAACTGAATAGATTCACCCTCGGAAAAGACAAAGGACTGGAGAATCTTCCAGGGCCTCTACAAATCTGACATAACAATCATCATCTGATGAAAGCTACAAATCGACAGAGGATGATCTAGATGAAGACGACTCTTCAGTGTCTCTCGATCAAGTGGATTCTACATATGATCTTGCAACTGAGACTGAAAGTCCTCCTAAGTCTCCTCCTAAGTTAACCTTAAATAAGCTTACATTTACTGCTGATGATCGTAATCAATCGTCTGAGTTACTCACGGTAAGTGCTGTAAGAAGCAAGTCCTGCACAGAGAAACTCCAAGTCAGAAGAAAGCCCGGTTCCACAGATGAGTATGAATTTGTTGGTTCATCTAGCACTCAAATGGATACAGCTTTAGCTACAACACCTGTTTCTCCATCTCCTGCTGATCACAATGATAGGATTGATATGGATATGAGACCTCTGGAGACCATAGCTGAAGATGCTGTTATTACCACTGACCCCTCTGGTACTGTGACTACAAGCCCAACAGTTTCTGAATCTGAGAAGATGATGGAACTACAAGCTGAAGTTGTTAATCTTCAAAGTCAGAATGATCACCTCAATTATTCTCAACAAGTGGCAAACCAGAAGATCAGTGAACAGTCACTTGTAATTGCTGAACAGGCAGCTGAAATTCAAAGACTCAAGGATTTTTTAAGCAAATCAGGAGAAGATAAACAACATACTGAAAAACCAGATGGTGATGATGTTGGTGATAAAGAAAGTGAGTTACCTGAAGACCAGCCTCAAACTAATCAAGGAACTGATGGCAGCAATTCTCAAGATCCTACTTCTTCTACCACCATGCCTGCTGGTAAAGACTCTACAGGTGCTCAAGACACCTCAAGCCCCATGCATGACAGTGATTTTGAGTTTGATGGAGATATGGTCATAGAAGGAGATGAGCTGAACTCCTCAGACGACGATGAATATTTCATCAACAGTCTCCTTCATGACGAGCCTGTAGATGAAACTCTGGATTCAATCAAGAAGCTTGCTCCTGTGCCAGAGAATCTGAAACTTCCAAGATTTTCACAGGCAGCCAAGGCACTTGCTATTGAGGGAACTTCAAATGCGGAAGCTGCTGATGCATCTGATTTAAATCTTCAACTCTCTCTTGTACCCTCCTTTCAAACTTCAACTGACACATCCACTGCCTTAGTTCCCTTGACTGAAGGAGTCCGTCATATGCACGTTGACCCGGCCTTCCTAGATTTTGCTATGGCCAACTTCAGGGAATACTATGTAGAAAAGATCTACTCGAGAAGAAACTCTTGTGGTATTCTGATCGAGTCAATCGAAGATGACACTGGTGAAGTTTCGTATGAGGAATATCCATATTCTGTAGACTTCGGTGATGAAGAAGACATGAATGAGCTAGAAGAACGTATGCATGTGCTCATGAATGATGCCAATCCACTGAATTACATTGATCTGGATCTGAACGAGAATGAAGATGAAGAAATGGAAACACTGTTTCCCACTCCTATTCAAGTGAAGAAGGAGGTGGATGATATATATGTACAAGTTTCACTTTCTGAGCTTATGCAGACTTCAGCTAAGGCTTCTGCTGTGACATCTCGTAAGTTTCCGTCAACCTAAACGATAATGTATACCTATGTGCTAACTGTAGGTCCAGAAAATCTCCTAAAACACGATATTGATATCACGAACGAGTGCGGAATCCTCGTAGGTGATTGATTCAAGATAGAGAAGAGAAGAAAACACGAAGAATACGATGATTTAACGCTAAAAACTTGATCTTTGCACACAAGAAACCTTGTCGGGTACAAAACAAGAAATCGTAAACTTGAACTCTCTCTCTAGTTTATGATTACGATCATAAACACCTCCTTGGCACTCCTCTCAATCATAAACTCGCCAACCCCTACAATGGTAAACACATGGGGTTTATATAGGATCCCTAATGGACCTTAAACCCTAATAGTAAACCCAATGGTAAACCCCAAGCCCAATAGTAAACCCAACCAAACTAGTCTACTAATCTAAATAAACCCTCTAAGCCCAGCCCAACTAATTTAATATTACAAGCCTCATAATCTAGCCTCTACAATCTTCCCCTAGGCTTGTGATATTAAATGTCTTCAATGTTTGAAGTTCTTCTTCTTGACTGGCTGGCATAGATGTTGATGAAGATTCTTTCCGCAGAAATCTTCAATGGGTTTCATGACGGGCATTTGGGGCTTTCTCTTGATCAGCATCAGCTCGAACTTCTTTAAATGAACAATCAATGAAATGGAGGACTCTCATTGACTTTCTTCTCTTGAAAGAACAGGTTCTTGCTAAATCTTCGGTAACTGCCTTGAATCTCCAAAGATTAGAGGGTAAAATTTTGAATGCCTCTAACTGTGAAGAACTTGATTGTTGATCTTCAAACTTCATGATCTCTGACTGCTCTCTGCATCATTTTCTTCATTAAAGATTGACTTGAAATCATCAGCTTCCCCTAAACTTGTGAGCATTTTCTTTGAAAAACTTTTGAAGCTTTTGGAAACATGTAAAGACACCAACAACTTCCCCTGAACAGTTGCTTTTCCAGATGGAAGTCTTGTCCGGCTGGTTCTTTAACTTTGAGCAGCAGCAACATCTTTCTATCATCAACCTGTCTGACACACATTTGAAAAAAATATACTCCACCAGACATTTGATGATTGGTCTTTGGGTTAGAAGGTAATTATCATCTGTTCAGTTGATTCAAATTAACAATATTTTAACCAAAAACCCTAATATAGATTACGGGTTTTCTATAAAACTTCCCCTGAACCCAAAGACCTCTAAAAACTTCCCCTTAGCTGATTACTTCCCCTCAGCTAAGGACTTCCCCTGAGATAATACATATCATCCTCGAGTTCCCTTCGGATACTATGTATTATGGAAGTCTTTTCGGATAATACTTATTATCCTCCCTCCTTCCCCTAAAAATTTGTCAAGATCTGACGGAGGAAGTCTTTTCCATTAGATAATAAGTATCATCCTCGAGTTCCATTCGGATAATACTTATTATCCCATACTCCTTCCCCTAAAAATTTGGCAAGATCTGTCGGGGGCATATTGTCATGCATTAAAACCCATAAAAAACACATTTTGACTTCTCAAATCAAGCTGGCCAAGACGAAAACACATAAAAAGGAACTTAACGACTCACACACTAAAGATAAAAATAAACAAATACTTACCAAACCAAACATGAGAAAGTTTACAAGGGATCAAACCGTATGAATCTGACTGAGGAACCCTTTTCAGCTTCAGTTACTTGACTAGTCCAGGTGATTGCCGGTATGTTTGTCCGCTTTAAACTCAAACCCGTTTAATCCCAACCGAATGCGTCATGCTTAATATGGTACAATATTACCGTCATGTTTAATTGTCCCCACACCCAAATGTACACAGCAAAACCTACCCAACCTCAGAGTTTATTGAGGATTCACAAACCCCCAACTTGAGGAACCATGCAACACCGTTATGACTACCACTTATTTCATTAACCATCAGTTGGTGATCAGGTCGGCCGCTAAGCACGCAAAGAAGACCAACTGAGTGATTATTTATTCTCTTTTCTTTTTCATTTTCTTTTTCTTTTCTTTTTCTTTTTCCTTTCTTTTTCATTTTCTTTTGCTCTGTGGTGTTGTCAAGATAGCATAAACATGGCGTGTGAGAGAGTGAATACTAGGTATAATTACCACTCTCAACCCGTTTTTGTCGGGACTCAGTCTTTTAAACCATGCAACCTAGGATGGGAAGCTAAACATATATATCTTTTAAGTTCACTGCACTTTCATTGGAGGTCATAAGTTTAGGTCGAGCCTACCGAGCATATCACCGTGGAGCTTGCCTTTCACTTCCGCCTTACGCGTGTCAGCCATCTCCAACCCGAACATTCATTTTACTTCCCCTAAACTTCTCAAAAACAAGAAACAATTAAACAGCATATGATACCTCCATGTCTGGCAGCATTCATATCACAGTTGGTGGTTCTTATCTTTTTCTGTTTTCTCGCCCTAAGTTTTTTCCCTGAAAAACCAAAAAAAAAAGGCAAAAAACGATTATACACAGACAAATGCTTTGATCCTGCTGGTATGAATGAAACGTAAACAATCGAAAAACTAAGTTTTTCACAAACTTACTATTGAATGTCAATGTCGGTTGTGTGATCTCCGGTTGCGTTCCACTGTTATCTTCGATCTTCATTGATATTTTCTATTCAGGGTTTTCGCTGCGATTTTTCAGGGGTTTTGGCGTAGCGGAATGATCGTGTTTTTTCAAATTAGGCTAGATTACGGAGGTTTATTTTTGGACAAAAATACCCTTCCGTGTGTTACAATATATCTAATTATGAAATTTTTCCTCGATCCGCACAGCAGCCGTTAGATTATTAATCCGATGGTGGTCTTTTGTCCGCACGCAACTTAGGCAATTCGCCTGTTCGTACCAGTATTTATGTATGTATATATATATATATATATATATATATATATATATAGGGTTAGGTTCAAATGAGAACAATTGGTTTTCAGAACTTTTAATAATCATTCTAGGCCACTAATTTTCAGGGGGGGGGGGGGGGGGGGGGTGGGGACCACCCAAATTCATGGGGGGGGGGGGGATTTCCTTATATATAACTAGTGGCTCAGAATGGTTCTCAAAAGTTCTCAAAACCATTTGGTTCTCAAATGATAGATAAAATGGATCTTTGATCTCAAGTTGATAGGGTTAATATTGATTGGAGTAACGACACTGAAAACTTATAATCAAGTTATGATTTTATAACCTTACCTTAAGATTGTTCACTGATAGGAAGTCGACCATCTTTCGGCTCTGGTCAACCACCATCCAACTACTAATCATCTGCGAGGAGTACGAATGCTGAGGGAAGGTGCTGTCAATGATCCATGAAATGGTATAATGCCACTTAGTCGTAGGGCTCCTTGGTCGGGCAACTGTTCACGCTCGACACGCCGTCATGAACCAGCAGGGGAACAACCCTACGTGCCAGATTATTTTATTATAAAAATGACCTTTTACGAGACTAAGCCCGTTCTTTCGTACACCACTCTCGCGCATGCACGTCCGGCGTGACCAGAGCTAAGTTCACAAACATGTACCTTTCGACTTTCATGAAGTGACAAAATATTACAACCCCACATTCTCAACCAAATACTTTCAGCCCGCACATGCGTGGTCAGCCGAGTTTGCTTACATAGACATAAGGACCTCGAACGTATCATGTATCATGGGGCGAGAGTCACCTTTCGGATCATGCATCGTCCCCCGACCGGGTATCACATGTCCGACCTTTGGGATTTCGACTCCTCAAATGGTCTGTGATACGTGAAGCACGCTTGGTTCAGAAAATCAGTCACTTTCAATAAAAAAGGTTTTTATAAAGTCATTAGACACACCTTAAAATAGTTTTATAAAAGCAACTTGAAAACTTGTTTAAAGCATGTTATGTCCAATCAAGTGTAAGAGTTTGGCCAATCATGGCTTAAAGATTTTCGGTAAAAAAGAAGACTTCATAGGCAAAATATTTTCATTTACTAAACTGGTTGTGTTTCTTACAAACCTTACATACTTGAAGATACAAAGGAACCAAGTGGCTCGTTAACTAATCTACAAGTGAGGGGGAGAACAAAGAATTGAGCAATTTGTAAAGTGGAGGAAGACAAGCTTTTATAGGCATAATCTGGAGATCGGCACGGGGCGTGCAATGTCAGACGATCAGACTTTTGTCTTCTTCTGTGTCAGTAGCATGGGGCGTGTTAGGTGGGGCACGGGTCGTGCCATGTCAGGGAGGTCAGAGGAATGGGTCGTGCTGATAAGAAGCCAATCCGGGTCGGGCACGGGGCATGCTCCATAGGGCACGGGCCGTGCTAGAGCAACATTTTTGAAACTCTTGCATCTTGTTTGCTTTTTCTGCTAGATAATGTTTCTTTTTGTATTTCGGCTTTAGAAAACCTGAAAAACTAAAAAGAAAACAAAATTGCTTTGTTTTGATGTTAGTAACTAGGTTTTGTCCCGATTTGTGAGGATATTTCTATCATTAAATATGTATATTTTAGCGTACATCAAATATCCCCACACTCAAACGTTTGCTTGTCCTCAAGCAAAACTTCATAATTGTGGGCTTCGACACATCCCAAATCCTCATTTTCGTGATTTGCCAAGACTTGTGCCTTAAAAGTGATACCTCCTCCGTTTCTCGTATTTTTGTTTCATTAATCTAATTCCTACCTTTTTAATTATTTAACTACTTACTTACATGCCTCACAAGTGGTCACTCATCACTCTTTCTGGGAGATTTTTAGGGTGGACACTCATACTAGGGTAGAAACGAAATAGAGAGCATATGCTTGACATGGAATTAAACTGCCACCGATCTCATCAGAAGTCATAGGATCATCATGAGGTCTTTAAAATGGTAGGCTTAGGGTAAGGATATGATGGTTTTATTTGAAAAGGGGGTAAAAGGCGTAAATAAACGGTATTTTTGTTGGTTTTCAAGAAGCTTCAAGTTTTTTACTATTTTCGAAAAGAATCTTCTAGAGGTAGATAACTCCTTGCTTCTAAGGGGATTTTCCCTTTATTTTGACCATTTTCATAGACAACGGGTATAAAGTCTAAGGTCCGTCTAGACTTTTATGCCTTGTTATTGATTTTGAGAGAATAGTGAAAACTTTATTTATTTTTGAAAAACCTTTTGAAATAACCGTTTAGTTACTAAAGGAAAAGGTGTAAAAATAAAAAGGTTTTAGGGGGTTTGTGGGGGTGATTTGCAGAGGGGGTTTATTCTGCAAATATATTGGGGGTTAAGAAACGAAAGGGTTTAGGCTCAAAGGGGCTTACTAGGGGATATATTTTTGGGTAGAGAATGGGGTGAGAAAAGAAATCCTAAGTGCCTCAATCCTTTGATGCTATGGCCTCTGATTTTGTTCCATCTTGGGACGTATTGCCGTGTCAAGTTCTACCTCTATCGCATTTACCTGGTTTCTCTCAAAGAAATGAAAAAGAGCATGTCTATAGGTGATCATGCTATAAAGGCTCAAATTCTCACTGTCAAGGGAAAAGGGAAAATGTAAGCTCGCAATTAAATAAATTAGGTTTCATATTGTCAATGAAAATTTATTTCAAATCTCTGAGGTATTTGTAAGTTAATGGATAAAAATTTGATAAATGGGAGGAGGAAAAAAACTTTTTTGGACACTTGTCTTAGAAAAACAACAAATTTGAAAAATTTGGGCAGTACAGAAGCCGTTTTTCCAAGGAAGTTTTGTGTAAGACTTGAGTCTGGACATAGCAAAAGTTTGAGTTATATCCCGGATTTACCCAAACTACTCTCATCCCCACACTCAAATTGCACATTTTCCTCAATGTGTGAAGTTATATTTAAAATTAAGGATAATGTAAAAGAAAAGTCAAGGGTTAGGAAAAATTGGGCAGAGTTTCCTCTTAAAACATGACATTTTACCCGTGGAATGATTACCACGCCATACTGTTTTGACCTCCCGGTCCAGTCAGCTGTAGAGCTTGCCATGTACCTGCTTCTAAATTACTCAAGCCACAACACAGTTAAACTAAATAAAAGATAAACTACTAAAAGTACTGTGTCATCATCCAAAATATACATACCAAAAGAAAAATAAAAGTGTATCACGTCACCAACACAGAAATAAAAATGTATCAACAAGTCAAATGTATCATAGTATCATGCCACTATCAGAAACAACCAAACCATACCTGAAGTCACTGAGTATCGTCATCAGAGGTTGATCCGCTGCTGCCTCCACCGCTATGTCCGCCATATCCACCACCATGTCCACCCGATGGTCCCTCCCCGGGCTGACCGTAGCGCCTCCTGAACCTCTCCTGAAGAGTAGCAAGCTCGTCATGCATACTCCCAAATCTCCGTCTGCATCGTCTGAGTGCGATCATTTATGGCCAAGACAGTAGTGTGGGTCTGCTGGAGAGAGTGGTAGAGGTCCATCATAGACGGGAAGTTGGGGCCGTGGGGGTCAGGGTGGTGCTCCTCCTGGTGCTGCTGGTCCTGGTCCTCCTCCATGGGCTCAATAGCCAGTGGGTCCCATACCCGGCGTCTGTCGTCCATCATCCTGAATGGAGGATGGGGCGTGATCCTGAGGAGCCTTCGGGTATACTCCATATCTGCATACTGAGTGGCTGGGGAGCGCTCGAGGTCTCGAGGAATGGGAACGCCATAGGCGTTGTAAATGTTGTGGATCAGACCCCCATGAGAGCAGTGGGCTCCTGTCGTCGGCGTTGGCGGTGTGATGGATGGCGCTGCATAATGCATGGGGGAGGTTGAAAACCATCCCCGTGGTGAAGCAGTAGAGGGCCACCAAGTCCTTTAGATCGATAACGCCGCTCGAGTTGCCTCGGGCGAACACAGACTGAGCAAAGCAACGGTGGATGTAACGATGGAGCGGGTCTCTCAACTTGGTACTCTTGCTGGTGCTTGGGTTGTACCTTCGGGGTCCGTAGCCAATGGTCTCCCAAAAAGCCTGACGGGCAACCCCGTGGGCTGGATGTGCTCGATGTTCCTCGCCCGACATACAATGCCGTGCGTCATAGGCGAAGTATAGTTAGGACAGGAGGGGGTGACCGCCCCTCCGGTTTTTTCGGCCAGAAGTATAGATTTTCGCAATTTTATGTAAAAAAAATTATATGTATTGAGTATCGCAGCCAATGGTTTCCCAAAAATCCTGACGGGCAACCCCGTGGGCTGGATCTGCTCGATGCTCCTCGCCCAGCATACAATATCGTGCGTTTTCCAAGCTAGGCAGCTCATCTTCGTAATAGACCCCGATGTCGAACATGAACTGTGCCATAGTTCTCGAATACCATCGCCTTCCCAATCTGAATCGTACTCCAGCCTCGGCGTTCACGTCCGTCACCCTTTCCTCGAAGTTGAAGGAGGCTAAGATCTCTATGGTGCAATCCCGCACCCCAATCGACATGAACAATCCGAACAACCGTTTCATCGGTTCGGAAATGAAGTCGTTATATCGCTGGAGTTGATTGAGCTGTTTTAGCGTCTCCATGTGAGGCACACGGCCAATGTTATCGACTAGGGGGATAACTTGAAGAAGACGATCGTGGCTTTTTCTCTCCCTTCGGGAGTTAAAGGTAGTCCAGTCGGCCCTGAAAGGGAAAACATGATAATATGAGAATGAATTTCATGGAAAAAATGCAATTTTTGGGTGGTCAGATGGGTTAGCACGGGGCGTGCCTGACTGGGCACGCCCCGTGTTGGTCAGAACTGAAAAATAGCGAATTTACGACGAACAGCACAGGGAGTGTCAGGTTGGACACGAGGTGTGTTGTTCCTCAATAGTTGTTTTCAAATTTATGCTCGGCACGGGGCATGCTCACCCTAACACAGGCCGTGTCGTTCATAAGCTTGAAGGTTCATATACCAGGAGCAGCACGGGGCGTGCTTACTCGGGCACCACCCGTGTTGTTCTTCATGCTCTTCACCATTCAACCGGAAAAATCAAAAGTTTGCGAAAAGTTTGAAAATTTTATACCAATCAACTCGCTATCCTCCGACTTAGAAAACCCCATCAACGATTTTTCCAAAACATTATTTATACCATACGAATCTAAGTTTTTTCCAACTTAGGGTTCTTGAGGAAAATACCAAATTTGCTTTTAATCCGTGATTTTTGACCTAGATTGATAACAAGGATGATTATCTGACACTTATTACAACTATCCTAACACATATTTTCGTCTAATTCGGGTCAGATTTGACAAATTCGAACCTAGCCCAAGTTAACTAAACTAAATATTTTGAAGAAAAAATGAAAAGATTTCGAAATACTTACATGATGGTGATGTGGAGGAGAAGATTCGTGGTCAAGTGGAAAATTTCGCCCAGAGAGAATTCGGAGCACTGCCCGTGTCAAATGACGTCACAAATGGGGAGGAGACCCCTTTTGTTCGGTTTCTGTCGTGAGCAGCACGGCCCATGCCCATCGAAGCACGGGCGTGCTTGCCTTTTATTAAACCGTTTTTTTTTCTTTTAGACAGTTAAAACGTGCCAGGCGGTTGGTTCCTCTGGTGAATGTGCAAGTATTTTCAAACCTTAAATTTTCTTCAAAATTTTATTTTTCTAACTAAAACAGCTTTGTTTATTTACAGGTCGTAAGTCAGGCCTGGTATATTTTTGTTTTGATAAATTTCAAAAACTTATTGTGAAGAGAAATCCTATTAAGTTTTTATCAGGCGAGAATTTTGATAAATTTGAGAAAATGTTTTTCAGATTTTCAAAACAAGTGTGAAATAAATCAAAACACTTACCTGGGCCGAGGGTTACTATTTCTACCTGATTTGTAAAAATAACTTCCCTGGAAGTTGATTTTGTCATCTTCCCTTCTGGCTTCTTGTTCCTTCCTGTGGATCCTTCATGTGGATTCTTCCTGTGGATCCTTCCTGTACCTGAGGTTAGGGTTTTGTTGGCCAGACAAAATCATTTACGGGTGCACTGTAAGTAGGAGACCAAAAATGAAAGGTTGTTAATTATTTATAAGATATGACTACTATATATTAGGATAATAATATTATATATACTAATGATACTAATACTTATTTAATATAATAGAAATTTTTTTGGTTAAGCCGTTAACTTGGATTTTTCTTTGAATCCTCGTTTGTGTCCCCGGCAACGGCGCCAAAAAGCTTGGTGTGCTGTGGTGTATATATAAAATATAACATTAATTTGTGACACCTTTTTAGAGTTCATGATCGTCATGTGAAGTATCGAGTACAAGACAAAGATGGTGTAAGATTGGTTCTGGCCGAACCTTGGGCGAACTCTAAGTTCGGACACCGGCGAACCCGGTCCGAACCTGAGGTTCGGCCCATCAGATTTCTGCACTATAAATAGCTGTCTTGTATAGATATTAAATACTTCTTGGTCATATCTTGTATGTGAAATCTGTGGTGTTTCTCTGTGGTCTAATACAAGTCTCATTGTATTTACTCTTGTGTTCACTCTTGTTTTACATTGATTTCAATATGATTAAGTAGACGATCATACGCTCACGCATTTTCAAGTGGTATCAGAGCATTTGGTTCTTTCTACTGATCGGAAATCACTATTTATTTGGAGTTTTGAGTTAAAAAGTGGGGTTTTTGAAAATTCTTCAAGTTTTTGAGTTCATTTGATCATCTCGAGTGTATTTTTCCTGAAAAATCTTCTTCTAAATCATTTCTATGGAGTTTATCGGAGTTCATGTTCAAAAATCATCCAAAAACACTGAAAATCGCGAAAATGGAGTCGAGAGTGTTCGAGTTCGTCTGAGGTTCGGTGTAACTGAATTGTAACCGCTCCGAACTCTAGGTTCGGATAGGGTTCAGACAGTTTGCTTACAAAGTTCAGGTTCGGATAAGGTTCGGCTGACGTCCGTTGTTTCTGAAGTTAGGGTTCGTACATAGTTTGGCGAAGGTTTGTTTATTTCCGAAGCTCAAGTTCGGCAAGGGTTCGGCATTTCTGTTTCAGTTCGGACAGGGTTCAGACGAAGTTCGGCGAAACAGTTTAGGTTCGGGACCGGTTCGGGGTGAACAATAACCAGAATTTTACAAAATGTCTGATTTTCAGCGTTCGCTACAATTCAAAATTCGATGCAAACTACAATGCAAACCATGCTTAACTATATTGATGAAATTGGAACAAGTCAGAAAGTTCCCAAATTATTGTGATTGGAAGATTATCATAGTTGGGCTACACGAGTTGAAGCACATGTTAACACAAATGATATTGATATCTGGTGAACCAATTCTTCAAATAAAATTCAATAATGATCAAAAGAAAGCATATCAAGCTGAAAAGAAGGCGTATGCTACTTTGACAATGGCATTGCCAAAAGAATTATTACATCAATTTTCTGCTAACTTTACATCATACAGCTTATGGAATGCTTTGCAGAAAAGATGTGAGGGCAATGACCAATACAAGAAAAGTCGTCAAAAAGTTTTACGAAAAGAGTTTGACAGTTTCAAACATTATCATGATGAATCAATTTCGTATCTAATTGCAAGATTTGCACATTTGATTAGTGAAATGAAAATAGTGAATCTTACAAAGGAAGATGCTGAGTTGAAAGAAAATATTTTAGAAGCAATACCAGAAAAGTGGGAAAATTATGCGGTGATGATTACTCATGATAAAGAATATTCTGGTTTGAGTTACAATGATTTGATTCAAAGGATACAAGCATGGGATATGGAGTTGATGGTGAATAAATCACTTCCTGCACAAATTCAGAATCCAGCAGTGTATCATGGTGAAAATGTTTCTACAATCAAAACTGTAAAATCTAATATTCTTAGTTCCGCACCACCTACAACATTCATTGCATGTAAATCTGAAACTCCCGGTTATTCTGTTGGTTGTACTGTTTCTGTTACTAGTTCTCAAATCAGAATGTTTTGTCTGCTCAAACTATCGATGTTTATAATGCTTTAATGTCTGCATTGGTATCTTCATATTTTGGTGTTATTACTGGTTCGGTAAGTAACGCAGAATTGACCAATGAAGGCTATGATCAAATCGATTATGATCATTAGACTGGAAATGTGCTATGTTGGTTCGAAGAACAAAGAAAATTTTTAGCAGAATTGGGAAGAAGAGATTGAATCAAGATGGTAAGTTCGGATTGGACAACTCAAAAGTCAAGTGTTATAAGTGTTCTGTATATAGACATTTTACACGAGAATGTCCAAGTGTAACTGAAAGTAAACTGAAGTCTGGTCAGCATGCTCATGTGGTTTTTCATTCACCAAAACACGTTCATCAAGCTCAAAAAGAATCTGATTATATTGAATTAAACTTAACAAACGTATTTTGGTATCCATATGAATTTGCCTGGAATGCAGATTCTGAAGCAACAATGAAACATGCTCCATTTACTGTTGCATTGACTGCTCGTCATAATAATGATGATAGTATTCTGACTGATTCTGATTCCAATTTGACAATGTCAATGATCAAAAAAATTAAATTCGAAGAATCAAAATGTCTTGCATGTATAAAGTTGGGAAAGAAGAATGCAACTCTTGTGGAAGATTCTGAATTATTGTCTGGAGAAATTATAGTCCTCAAGAAAGATTTGGAAGAATTCCAGAAGAGATATTATGAATTGGTCCATGTTCATGACGATGTTTTGAAAGAAAATAGTCAACTGGCTGAAGCATGTGAAAAAGCTAAGGCTGAAGCATTAGATGCTGCTCAAGATTTTGAGAATTTTTTTGAAAATAGTTATCCGGTTCAACAAAAGTATGAAAAGACTAATGCTCTTGTGATTAAATCGGCGGCTACCATTAAGAAACTTCAGAAAAAGATCTCTATGCTTCAAGATGAAAATGTTCTTTATCGTGATAAAAAATGAAGTTTTGATTAAAGATGTTGAAACTTACAAGAAGAAAAGAGAAAGTGTTCTTGAAGAATTGTTTGCTGAATATGAGATTCGTAAAGTGCAAACATATGATTATGATGAGCTCAATGCAAAGTTTATCAAGTCACAAAAAGAAGTGTTTGATGCTCAACAAAAAATATCTGAATTGAAGTTCGAATTTTTGGAGTTGCAAAGGCAAGTAAAGAATTGCAATTTGTCACCGACACTGCTAAATTTCTTATATAAACAGGATCGAAGTGAGGATAGTTCTAAGAAGGATGATATTCACATGGTTCCTCAACCGGTGGATTTATCTGAGATTACGTCTGCTCCACTTGATCCTAAAGACGAATTGCATGAATATTCGAAGTTTGCCATTGCATCCAAGAAGAAGAAGTCAAAATCTAAGAAAAAGGAAAAGTTTTTTAGTGAAACTCCGAAGTTTAGCTCAAAGTCTATTTTTCTAGAAAATGAACAAGTTTTTGATAAAAATGGTTCAAGTACTTCATCTGCAACTGAAGAAGACAAAGTTTTGGTTGAGAAGAATAAACTGAAAGACATCAAAGATAAATTCACTAGAGAAGCTAAGGGGAGAGAAGCTTTTGGTTCTTCTTCAAGTTTTTCAAAGATACCAGGTTTCAAGCACAAAGGCTTGGGTTATGAGGTCAAGGAAGCACCGATTCAAGCTAAGAAGCCAGAAAAAGCTAAGCAGAATTCAAAAGTTAAAGTTCCAAAGAAATCACCTTCTCTGAAAGAAAAATCTTCTTATTCTGGAAGGTCATCATCTTCAAGGAGTCCATCTCCTAGGTATGATTCTTATGATGATTTCTTTGATAACTTTGATTCTAAACATTCTTCTAGTATTCAAAATTCAAAGAATTTTTCAAATGTGCTTAAATTTCGAGAAAGACTTTGTTATGCATGTCGTCAACCTTGACATCTTGCTGCTGATTGTCCGACGACTGCATATATCCATAACACGGCTAAGTATGTGGATAAAAAAGGTCAAATTTTTTACGAACCATGGTCTCCAACGATCAAATCAACTCGTAAGTCGTCTTGGTCTACACTAAGTACGCCAGTTGATACTAATTCTGGTTCTGATCAAAAATAAAAATCTTTCAAAATATGGAAACCAAAATTTGTTTCAAAGGCTAACAATGACTATGTGGAAGACACCGTGTGACCCAATGCTGTTGAACTGGGTCAATCTCAGAGCAACTAATGTTTTAATTGGTGTCAGCAGGTATTTCAGGAAGACCTTTCGGTGATTGGAAAATTGCTGATTGTGAAATATCTGTGATAACTTAAATTGAATTTCCAAATCAATCTTGTTTTCAAAAATGCTAAACAGCACGTATTCGTGTTGGTTGATCAATTTCTGTTTTGTTTTTTACTCCATCTCATTTTGAGGGGGACTTTGTTTTTGCCAAAATACAAAAATAGTGTGTTGTTTTTCAAATGTTAAAAATGAAAATCTATAAATAGAGTTGTCATTTTTAGGGGGAGAAATTTGAAAAGACAAAAACATTAAAAATGCAAAAATCCAAAAACATTGAAAAATGAGAAATTGTATCCGACATGATTGGGAAATGATGGTACATTGGCTTACATCGTCTGGCTCATGGATAAAATTGATGAAAAAGCCATAAGACCATTTGATCGATGTGTAAGGTAGGCTCGGCAAATCAGAAAGTATTCAAATGTGATATACACTAAATTTGATGCTTGATTTAGTGGACAACATCTTGATGCATATCTTACGATATATCAAGAAAAAGATATGTGAAAAATAAATTGAGAAGTCACTGTGTATACATGTGTTCATTTTGCAAAGATTTAAACTTGTTTGATTTTCTTTATTTTGTCAAACGATCGGACTTTCTCTGCGTATCAAAAGATCGACCTGGTCGTTGTTCGTTTGACGTTCTGCTTTATTTTCTTTGGTGTTTCGTATAACTCCTTGGACTTTCTCTGCGTGTCCACAAGACCGACCTGATTGTTGTTGAGTTATACAATTTCAACTTGTTTTATTTTCTTATTTTGTTAAATCCGAGGCCTTATCTGCGTATCGAAAGATCGACATTAAGGTAGACGATTTAACGTTCTTATTTCTTTTTGCATGGAACACAGTTGACTATATCATGTATACAATTATTATGTGATAAATCACAAAAATGTGATAAGCAAAACGTATCTAGGTAAGTCTGATAGTGTGGGGTACACTGGTCAAAGAAAATCTAATCAATACTTTAACATATCCAGATGTTATGATTATGCCTGAGTTTAAAGTTGGACAAATTATATCTGCAATCGATATGGTTTTTGTGCTACGATGATCGAACTTGAAGTGTAGTTCAGCATGTTATGTTCAATATGATCCCAAGTCATGATCTTTCTCGCAAAATACAAAAATAGCGTCTGATTTTGCATTGCATATATATTTCATATCAAAAAGTACCCAAAATAATTTAGGTGTGTTTTGATATAAAGTTTCTAAAAATCAAAAATATTTTATTTCTTATTTCCTTTCGATTGATCAACACAGAATACGAAATCAATTTCAAAATCAAAATCATTATATCTTGGAGTCTCGAAGAGACGTTTTGCGCCAAGATTATTTATGTTGGCAGGTTTCGAAGTGGAAAGAGAACATCATAACTTCAAGTCTTATGAAGATTGTTGATAAAGAGATTACACACGATGTAATATTAAGTATTCCAGATTGAACTCATCGTCAAGTTTAAGGAGAATTTGATTGAAGATACAAGATACAAGTTTTAATGAAGGAATTGATACTGCACATGCCGCGGGGAGTTTGTTAATACCTAGTTCCTGATCTTCATGTGAAGTATCGAGTACAAGACAAAGATGGTGCAAGATTGGTTCTTGGCGAACCTTGGGCGAACTCCAAGTTCGGACACCGGCGAACCTGGTCCGAACCTGAGGTTCGGCCCATCGTATTTCTGCACTATAAATAGCTGTCTTGTATAGAGATTAAGTACTTCTTGGTCATATCTTGTATGTAAACTCTGTGGTGTTTCTCTATGATCAAATACAAGTCTCGTTGTATTTACTCTTGTGTTCACTCATGTTTTACATTGATTTCAATACGATTGAGTAGACGATCATACGCTCACGCATTTTCATTTAGCATCTGAAGCTTTTAAATTTATAGTACATGATTTACTTGAAAACTACCATTTCACCACATTACACGGGCAAGTGCACCCATCGTGAGCAGTATAGTAGTGGTAAGGTCGGGGTCGATCAGGACACAATGGAAAATGAGAGCTCCCAATACTCAACATTTGTTTACATTTAACCAAATTTTGTCTTTAGGGAAAATAGTTTTTTAGTATATATATAGATAAAATGGATCTTTAATCTCAAGTATGATAGGGATAATATTGATTGGAGTAACAACATTGAAAACTTATAATCAAATTGTGATTTATAACCTTACCTCAAGATTGTTCACTGACAAGAAGTCGACCGCCTTTCGGCCGACGTGGTCAACCACCATCCAACTGCTAATCGTCTGCGAGGAGTACGGATGCCGAGGGAAGGTGTTGTCAGTGATCAAATGAAGTGGTATAATTCCACTTAGTCGTAGGGCTCCTTGGTCGGGCAACCGTTATGCTCACCATCATGAACCAGCAGGGGAACAACCCTGCGTGCCGGATTATTTTATTATAAAAGTGATCTTTTTAAGGGACTATGGTCCGTTTCTTCCGTACACCACTTTCGCGTATGCACTTCCGGCGTAACCAGAGCCAAGTTCACAAACACGTACCTTTCAACTTCCGTGAAGTGACAAAATCTAACAAAACCACATTCCCAACCAAATACTTTCAGCTCGCACTTGCGTGGTCAGCCGAGTTTGCTTACATAGACATAAGGACCTCGAACGTATCATGTAGCATGGGGCACAAGTCACCATTCAGATCATGCATCGTCCCCCGACCGGGTGTCACAGGTCCGGCCTTTGGAATTGCAACTCCCCAAATGGTCTGTGATACGTGAAGCACGCTTGGTTCAGAAAATCAGTGATACACTTTCAATAAAAAGGGTTTTTAAAAAGTCATTAGACACACCTTAAAATTGTGTTGTAAAATCAACTTGAAAACTTGTTAAAAGCATGTTATCTCCAATGAAGTGTAAGAGTTTGGCCAGTCATAGCTTAAAGATTTGCCAGTTAGTAAAAGAAGACTTCATAGACAAAATACTTTCATTTACTAAACTTGTTGTGTTTCTTACAAACCTTACATACTTCAAGATAAAAAGGAACCAAGTGGCTCGTTAACTAATCTAAAAGTGAGGGAGAGAGGAAAGAATTGATCAATTTGTGAAGTGGAGGAAGGCAAGCTTTTATAGGCAAAATTTAGAGATCGGCACGGGGCGTGCCTTGTCAGACGATCAGACTTTTGTCTTCTTCTGTGTCAGCGGCACGGGGCGTGTTAGGTGGGCCATGAACCATTCCATGTCAGGGAGGTCAGAGGCATGGGTTGTGCTGCTCAAAAGCCAATCGGGGTCGGGCACGGGGCGTGCTTCATGGCGCACGGGCCGTGCTAGAGCAACATTTTCCAAACTCTTACATTCTCTTTGCTTTTTCTGCTAGATAATGCTCCTTTTTGTATTTCAGCTCTAGAAAACCTAAAAAACTAAAAAGAAAACAAAATTGCTTTGTTTTGATGTTAGTAACTAGCTTTTGTCCCAATTTGTGAGGATATTTCTATCATTAAATATTTATATTTTAGTGTACATCAAGCACAATGCGGGCAGCTGATTGTTTACCGATGGCAAACTCCTTTGGTGCAGCAGCCTCAAACCTGAGCCGCTACTCAACCAATTTCTGCTCATAGTGACGAGTTTTTCCTTCAGCTATCTCCCCCTAGATATGGATGGTATCCCTGGCCTCATCTAGCTCCCTCTGAACCGTTGCCAGCTTGGCTTCAGTTTCCATGAAGGAAGCGCTGAAGTGCGCAAGACCCTACAAGAAAAAACAAGAATTAGGAATCTCAGCCGGGTGCCGGATGCCATTAGTGTTTGGGAATCCTAAGGTACGACTTACCAGTTTTTTCATTGTTTGTAGGCTAAGAAGCTTGTTGCTGGTCTCAGCAGGGCCTAGTCCCTCGAAGCTTTCCAGGTACACGATGTTTCAGAGGTCTTCCTCTTCTTGCCTTGGGTCTGCTGGTAGGCGGCTTGATACAGGACACAGGTTCAGCCTTCTCCTCTTTCACCACTAGGAAAGAGCTCAAGTCATCAAGGGAGAATTCCGAACCAGATTTGGGGACTTAAAGCATAAATACAAAGGAATGTTAGTAGGAGGAAGCCCATGACTGTAAACAGAAAAACTTTAAGAATCCAAACACATACCAGACATCTTAGCTTCAGTGTGTTCAAGGGAATAGCTATGTTCACTGGTCGCACACTCAATAGCGAATGTTCTTTCGACAGCTGGAATCTCCAGGAATCGAGTGAGCTTCTTAACAGAGTTGTCGCCAACAGAAACGAGCTTCTCAAACTTGGGAGCTGCAAAAACAGAGGAAAACAAAAATAAATCAAAATCAGCGTTTCACAGGATTCTCAGTTATGTTATATAGGGCGGCATCCTACCCTTCAGAATCCATTTCATTGGCATCGTGTTGCCTTCGGGGATTGACTCGCGTTTAACAAAGAAGAACTTCCTCTTCCAATCATGGTCGCTGTGAGAGGCACGAGGAATCAATTGGGAATTGGAAGAACAAGCTTGAAGAACGAATCGACTGCAGCCATGGGTTCTCAGGTTGTATGCAGAACAGACCTCGGGGATTCCCATGTCTAGGTCTCTGGAATTGTTCAAGTTGTAAAGAGAAAAGAGAATGCGCCACACCATCGGCATCGTTTGAGAATACGAGAGGCCGGTGATTTCGAAGAACTTGTTCACAATCTCAGGGAAAGGATAGGCCATGCCAAGAAGAAAGGGGTAGTAAAGGAAACAAACCCAAGTGGCGGAAACGAAGTCAGCTTTGATACGGAGGTCAAATTTACGAATGATCGCCGACTCGAGGAACAGACTGGAATCCCTTAGCAACTATATATCGCGGTCATTAAATTTGTAGGTTTCTTCTTCGCAGATGGGAAGAATCCCCTGATCGACGAAATCGTCGACATTGAGTGAGGTAGAAGAAGAAGTAGACCGGGTAGCTTTTTTTGCCATCGTTAGATTGAAAAGAAAGAAAGAGAATCTGAAACTAACCTGTTAATGGCAAAGGAGCTCAAAGGGTTTTTGTTTGAGAAAGATGAAGAGAATAAGCTTAACAATTCGGGTATTTATGGGGAATCATGATGGCAATCAAATCAAATGGGAAGCCGTGAAAAACGTCATATCGCAACTATAATTACCATCTTGACGCCGTTAGAAAGAGGGTTTTCAAATCTCGACAGTTGTAAATTTTATCTACAACTGCCGAGATTCAGGGGAAATTGTTAGGGGTTGATTTTCAGGATGCTTAACGGGAAGCTCAGACAGTCAAGGAATCCTAAGATAGCGTGGGAATCCTACTAGTACAGGTATCCTGAATATTTGATGTTCAACTAACATCTATTTTGCTTTGTGTTTATTACTTGCAGGGACGTTAGAGACTTAACTAACTCCAGTAGAGTCGGCATCGTTAACGAAGAACGTGGACTAAACGGATGGAACAAGCTTCAACGGCCAAATATAAGTGGAGAACGAGATCCCAAGAATCCTGGATAGTTAGTTAGCATTGTAACTATTATATAATCAAGGACTCGATCGGTTTAGGGACACAGAACTCGTACACACTATAGCCCTGATAGTACTGAATCATTATAACACTTAGTCCGATAGATCAATCCTCCAAAACACTTTTATTATTCAATTTCTTATCAATAAAAGTGCTAAGCAGCAAGCTCTTTAGGCTGGCTCCCGAGGTTTTTTTTGCCAGGATTCCTAGGGGCAACTCAAAGGATTCTGGATTTTCCCTCGTTACATCCTTCTGTCGATTTCTATAATTTAGCATATTGTAATTCTAACCTTAAAGCACACTACCTCACAATAGTAATCTTTAAGAAAACAGAAATATTACAAGCTTCGAGTTCTCAAGAACAAGCTAAGATTTCAAGAAACAATTCACCTAGTTGCAAGGGCCTTTCTAATCAGTAACCAGAAAGGCCCATTGAAGCTCGCCACGGCTCCAATACGGTCATCACAGACCCAGTCATGGCAAAACCCACCAATGACTCACCCTCAATCTCAACGGCTCCCACTTACTCGTATCACCGAATCCAGAGACTTTAGAGGAAAGAACACTCTCCAATATCAGCAAGTATCTAGGAAAGATTTTTCACATTCGGATTATTGGTCTTCCGAACCCAACATCGATTTCAAACTATTACGGAACAATCCTCCCGCTCCCACTGTTACTAAATGCCCAACAAGGTTGAGACCTCCGAATACGCTCAAGCTAACATCCCTGAAGCTCCAGGATTCACGCTTGCAAAATGAATCCACTTAGCACTAGTCGATTTAGTGAGCAAAGACTTTACTACTCAGAAGTTGGTTCATTTCTTCTAGCGATACATAAACGAGCATCTTTCCAAAGTCTAAAAAGAGATTAACCAATGCTTCATTGAAGTGGGTAAAATGAAATGAAACAAACCATAATCTTGAACCCAAGAGACTTCATTGCATTCCACTGAGATCTAATGCATCAAACCCAGACATATTCCCAAAAACATAATTCAAATACATTTGGACGTCGACTCTAAAAAAATGTCCACACCTTTACAGCCACACCAAGTCAACTAAGCTCAGCTCCCACTGTCCCAGTTACTCAAACCCATTGCTAACCAACACTCATGAGGAGAATCACAACTCGTACTAAACTAGTGAAACATCTTCACCTAGCACAAGATTCCAGATCCCTTTAAATGTCGAACCACTGATCACCACCGAACAAGGAATAACATCCATAATTCTAGATCGGCTAATAGGAAAAATGTTATAGCATAAGTAGAGCTTTCACGAAACGAAAGCCGTACCAAGGATTCTATGACCGTACACACGATTAGTTAATGCAAACCCTAACTGAATGATTTTCCGAATGAGCATTAATCAACATGATTTGCCACTAATTTATTTTCCACTTGTGTCGTCAACTAGCATGTCCACTAGTTCCATTTTCTCCAGTTTATTCCTCTGTTAGTACCACATCCAAGTTCCTTGACAAACCAATCAACCGAAATCTGAATTGGTTAACCATCCGATGACCACCATCCCGTCTTCAGCCATAGCAATGACAAATAAGAACAAATCGAAAACACTGAACAGACATAGCAATGGCACGGGCCTGAACTTAACAATTGTTCTACTGAACACTGTAAATCAAACCGGCCCGCTCCTACAAAACCTTGTAGCAAATCAAACATGATGAAACAAAAAGTCTTGCCCGAGTAACAATGAAGTGATTATGAATGAAGCTTAGAACAAATCATAGATTTAAATGAGACATAGAAGAAAGAGAGGTTTTATTAAGAAATGTCACATGCGATTACACATAGTTAAAGTATAAAAGTGACAACATCCTTATCTCAGCTAACTAATCGCCTATTTATAGGATTTAAGCGGCTTTGAATCCACTTGCGTTCATCCAGCCCTTGCTCCGCAAGTGCCATTCACGTGCCTATATAACATCCTCAGTGCTTGTGCCATAGTACCTGCAATATTTGACTAGGATGGGACTTAATTATGGCGGCATCGGATGGGAAACACATCCGACACCTAGATAGTATCATCAAGTCCCCCTAGTCTATTAACTGCAATTCTGTCAAATAATGTTAATAGACTATAAATCCATTCCAATATCCAACCATCGCTACGCTTACTAATTTTGTACAGTACAACTCACTTACTTTATTAACTATCAATCATGTCAGTTTTCCCATCAAAGTTTCCTTTTTTTTTATTTTTTTTACTTTTATTTTCATTGTCTTATAAAAACCGTTTTACCCCTGTATATATAGAAAATTACTTTAGTCTCACCATTCTGCACCCCTTCTCCTTCAAAAATTTCTACAAAAAACCTCGACCGCCATTACTCATAATCTTCAAGTTCATGCAACGAAACTCAACAGGTCAGGTTTTCCCCTTCCCCTTTTTTTTCTTATGGCATCATCTTCCACTAAATCGTCCAAGCAAGATATGCATTTACGCTCTACCGTCACTTCAGAAACCCTAAGCAAGATATGCATTTACGCTCTTCCACTAAATCGTCCAAGTACCATATCCCTTTATCACTCCACCCTGTGATTCCTGAAAAGAAAAGGACCATCCATCCTCTTCCTAAAAGGCAAAATAGGATTGTACTTGGACACCATAAAGTCGGTAAATTACTAAATCCCCTTTTTACCCTTCTTGATCGAAACCCTAAGGAAGTTCATATCTCTCAATGCAACCCCCTTGGCCTTACCACTTTAAACCATTTTGAAATTTCGTGTTGTGCCTTGAATCTAACCCCAAGTTTGTTGTTATTCCGAGCATTTTACCGTATAACCATGTCTGGAGACTAGTATACGTTTGAGAAAAGACGGTCGCTCAACCCTTTGCATGATAAGAAATTACCCAGTACTCGAAACATAACTTCATTTTTTTAAACCGTACTTGTATCCCTCAAGAAATCAAATGTAGGAAGAAAGAGGACACTGTTCGTGATGAACCTCCGAAAAAGGAATAAATCAATTCGGACCACTTTACCCTTATTAGCAAGTTTATCCATCCGATTGGGAAGTAGCCTGAAGAAATTCTAATAGTCGCCCAAATTAGCCAACACATCCCTTACTCGCACTTGCGTCCCACCCTTCTGGTGGACGTAGTGGGAGAGTTTCCTCACCATGCACCAACTTTTCCTTTTTGTTTTTATTTGCTGAAGAAGTAACATATGAATTAATTTGTTACCTGTTTTGTTTTTTCAGAGATGAATTTGGCTAATGTATTGAAGTTGAAAAGCTTTTCTTCTGTTCAGCTCGGAAGTGCCAACCTTACCGACAATGCTACTACTCCTGCCACAAGTCCTCTTGTTACAGAAACTGTTGTGATCTCTACCCCACCATCAACTCCTCCAACTGAAGTTAATTCAACCACCTCTCACATGGTTACACCTGAAGCACTTCCTATCCAACCTTTGCATACCAAAAGGAAGAAGCATGCGGCCAAACCTACCTAGAACCCTGCTTCAGAAGCTGAGAAACAAAAAAAAAAGAAAAAGGAAATCCCCTAGGATTCAAAAGACATACAACATTGCTTCCACCATAGAGGTATTATCTGATCATTTGGAAGGAAAAATATCGGAAAACTAGGATCTTTCTGATCATGAATCCCCCATTACTCATACTCTCAGTCCTCCCAGCTTTTCCCACCTTGTTTCAGACAACTTCAATGTAAGTGATTACTTCACCAACTCCCCTTTTGAACCTTCTGATTCTCTCTCCTTTCTAATTGCAACTGACAAAGGAAAACAGGTTTCTTTTTCGAATGAAGCTCCTCCTTCAAACCCATCATCCACCCAAGTACACACTCCTATCTCCACCTTGCCTCAATCTTCGTCCTCCTTCCGTCCATTTGTCAATCCTCTTGCCGATTGGTTAAAAAAGGAAATGGAGGAAGTGTCTTCAAGGACCACTTCACAGGAACATCTAGACGAACTATTTATCCCTTCCTGTATTTTCACCAACCGAGACAATTTTTCTGACCCTATGATTGTCAGAAGCCTTTTCTTCCATCAAAGCATCCCCCCCCCCCCCCACATGATACCATAGCCCTTCAGGAGACCCCCACAATCGACTTTGCGGACAAGGTTATCATGAGCTATGCTGAGAAACAGAATTTGATACCTGAGCTCTACTGTCGATGGATTAATGTTGAAGCAAAGGCCGAGAAAGTCTTTCCCCTGCCGCTCCATCTACCAGATCCTTATCCCTTCCAGGTCCACCAGCCAATGTTACCTCTCTTAAAATGGAAATCTCAAAACTCTAGCAAGAAAAAAGTTGATGTCGAAAACTCCATGAAAAGTGCTTAAGAAGAAAACCAAACTTTGCAGAGGTCTCTAGCTGATTTGAAAACCACCACCGGTTCCACCATCGACCAACTGAAAGCTGACACTTCCAAAACCCAACTGATTCATAATTCTCTGGATGGTAATCGTACCTTATAACATATCAGTTTTATTAATGTTTTTTATTAATTATTATCCTTTCCTGCGCTTTACATAACTGAAATAGCTTAAAGCGAAGGAAGCAAATTATCAGGACCAACTGAAGGATCTGTAGGAGAAACTTAACAAGAGCTATGAAGAATTTTCCCAGAAGCAAATAAACATTTCCGATGAGAAGGCAATGCTGCTCCACACATGCGAAGCTTTAATACAAGAGAAAGTGTGGTTACTTACTTCTAGCATTAAGAGTTTGGCAAGGAACATCCTTTCCAGTTCATCCCTCCACAATGCGATCAGAAACATGATTAACGCTACCAACACATGTGGCTTTAACGAGGGTATAAGATCTGGTTTGCACTTTTTGTCAGGAAACGCAAATGATGCAGAGAAAGTTCCGGGTTTTGAATCTACTGCTGACAGCTCTTTTGCCTTAGCGAACCAAGCCTTTTAGGAGTTGTCTTTTCCTATCATCGAGTCACTTGCGTAATTGGTTGAAGCCTCCTCTGATACCATCCAAGTGACTCTTAACGACACTCCAGACTCCTCCATGTGTAAGTAACCATCCATCCTTCTCGTGCTTTGCTTAAGAACATATGAACTTTTCTTTTGGTGATGTTATCAGGGCATGTACCCTTGACAACTTAACTTTCTTTTGTTTTGGAAGGGTTCGTGCTGGCCCTTCTCTTGTGTGAATGAATGCTGCTAGTCATGTATCCATTATTATTATTTCTTTTTTCTTCTTGAACTTTCCTAACAGATTCGCTAGTAAGGTTTATAGCTTTCAATCACTTTTTAGGACTTGGTTTAATTTTTCCTTTTCATTGAAGGATATTTATAACTTGAGCCCATTTATGGTTAGATGTATTTCACAACTTCACCTTATAAGCTCAACAGCTTCTTAGGAAAAGTATTTTCCCGAATTGTGCTCAACTGAGCACCAGCATGGATGTATATTACAACTTAGCTGTTTATTGAACATAAACAGTTTAGTCCAGGTTTAGTTTATTTAAAACTTTAACCATTGCAATCGCAGAGAACCATTCTTTCACCTCTTGCACTTGCTTTACCTACAACTTTCATATCATATTTGCATAATCATATTATAACTACATATTCATTCATCCCATGCTATGGCATACTCTTTTTTTTTAAACAAAAACAACTAAATATATTACATTTATGACTTATAAAAGCAATAAACTGAAATGCACAAACTTCCTCCACCTTTACATATAGTACTTCCCGAGATGAACCCCATTCCAAACCCTTGGCACTTTGCTCCCATCACTATTTCCCAACACATACGACCCCTTATCCAACACTTCCAGGATTTGGTAAGGACCCTCCCAATGTGGAGACAACTTTCCACTTGGTAATACCCTACTTGCTTCGTTGTTCCTTAACACCAAATCCCCTTCCTTAAACTGAAAAACCCTGACATTTTTATCATAATGTCTCGCCATACTCTTTTTTTATATTTTGCTTCCTGAATAGCAGCCGTCTCCCTGCGCTCTTCCAAAACATTCAAGTTTTCTCTTAACCTTTCATCATTATCACTGATTTCCATCATCGTTCTTGTTGGTACTCCCACCTCTACCGGGATAACTTCCTCTGTGCCATAGGTGAGACTAAAAGGAGTCTCCTCATTACTTGTTTTAGGCATTGTTTGTAGTGACCAAAGGACATGCGACAATTCATTAATCCATCCACCACCTATCTTATCCAACCGGGCTTTTATCCCTTCCACGATACTCCTATTCATCCTTTCAACCTGTCCATTCTCCAGAGGATAAGGTAATGAAGTATACGTTTGTACGATGGACAATTCCTCATACCAGGCTCGAAAAGGATTGTTAGCGAATTGTTTGCCATTATCCGACACGATATGTAAAGGCAATCCAAAACGACATATAATATGTTCCCATATGAACTTTTTAACTTTCTGACCAGTGATCGATGCCAGAGGCTTAGCTTCTACTAATTTCATGAAATAATCCACTGCTACTATTAAAAACTTTATTATGCCCGCTGCCTCAGGGAAAGGACCCACAGTATCAACGCCCCATTTTTGAAATGCCCATGCCGACACTACCGGTGCCATAGCATGTTTTTCCTTTAGACTTACCGGCGCATGTCGTTGACATTCATCACATTTCACTAGTTCGCTTGTCACAGTCTTGTGCATCCCTGGCCAGTAATAACCTAGTCCAACCAATTTAGTTACAACCAGTCGTGCACCCATGGGACTCCCACAAATTCCTCGATGCACTTCCTGAGTTACGTACATTGCCTCTTCCAAAGTTAGGCACCTCAACAATGGTCCCAAAAAGGTCTTCCGATACAGAATACCGTCTTGAAATTGATACTGAAATGAATTGACATATACTTTCTTGGCCTCGTCCTTCCCTTTCAGAAACACATTATCCCGAAGGTACAACAAAATAGGATCCATCCACATACCTTACGAAAATTGCACATCCAATATAGGGGACACTAAAACAGACGGCTGCTCCAAAACTTCCACCCGAATTTCCTTTACCAAATGTTTGAATGTCGTGAATGCCAACTTAGTTAACACATCCGCCTTTTTATTTTGAGTTCTTGGAACATACACTACTTCACAACTCCGAAACTCCTTTATTAACTCCTTAGCCCGAGCCAAATATAAGACCATAGTGGCCCCTTTGCTTTGTAATCACCATTTATCTGATTGGCCACAAGCAAAGAATCTACATGCGCTAACACCCTCTCAGCTCCCAACTGCTTTGCAAGACGCAACCCTGCTTTCACAGAAACTTTTCCTATAAATTGCAAAAGCCAAAACAACTTATATACAAGAAAACAAATTACAGTTTTTTAGGATTAATCGAAACCTGCCAGAAATGCCTCATACTCCGCTTCATTAATAGAAGTAGCAGAATTAAATTTTAATGAATGTGTCAATTCATCACCTTCCAGACTTATTAACATCAACCCTGCTAATCAACAAATCTTTTATCACATGCACATTTAAGTAAGGAAACACATGTTAAAATAACCAACATATCATACCTGCACCAGACCCATCACTTCCAGAAGAACCATCCATGTATAATTGCCACAAAGGCATAACCTCTTTATCTTCCATACCACAATTTTCCTCCTCCCCCTGCGGTATCTCCGCCAAAAAGTCTACCACCACTTGTCCTTTCACAGCCACCCAAGGCTTAAACATTATATCATACTGCCCTAACTCAATGGCCCATTTTACCAACCTTCCTGACATTTTTGGCCTCTTCAATATTTGATTAATGGGAAAAGAAGTAAACACTTCCACACAATGAGCTTGGAAATACCTCCTCAAATGCCTAGTCACAACTACCAATGCCAACACTAACCTTTCCAAAGGAGGATACCGTGCTCATAGTCCTTCAACACCTTACTAACGTAATATATAGGCACTTGCTTCTTAACCCTCTCTACCAAAAGGACTGCACTCACAGCCCCACCGAAGCAGAAAATATACATCTGAAGCCCTTCCCCTACTATCGGGGCCGTCAGATTCGGAAGTATCATTAACACATCCTTTAGCTTAGAAAACGCATCCTCTGCCTCTTGCGTCCAACAAAACCCTTGCCCTCCTGAACATTCCTTTAACACTTTCATAAAAGGTAACGAAATATCCGCTTCTTTAGCCAAAAATCTGTGTAAAGCAACTATCCTCCCATTCAAAATTTGCACTTCCTTCACAGAACTTGGAGACTTCATTCGTATAATCGCAACAACCTTATCACGATTCGCTTGTATACCCTCCTTAGAAACAAGCACTCCTAAAAACTTTCCCGATTCCATCCCAAAAGAACACTTCTTTGGGTTTGACTTCCTATTAATAGAACACAACCGATCAAATGTCTCCCTTATATCACACAACATTGCTTCCTCGGTTCTACTTTTGATAACTATGTCATCTACATATGCTTCAAGGTTCATTCCAACTTGAGGTTGGAAACTTTTATCCATCAACCACTAACACGTAGTACCTGCATTTTTTAACCCAAAAGGCATTTTCTTGTAACAATAAGTGCCCTCATGCGTAATAAAGGCTGTTATATCCTCATCTTCCACTGCCATTTGAATTTGGTGATAACCCTTATACGCATCCAAAAAACAC
>JBCNJP010000006.1:26918038-26939824 GCA_039602395.1 Deinandra increscens subsp. villosa | reverse complement strand
AGCCCACACACCACCCCCACCCCTCCTTCTTTCTTTTCCGGCCAGACACAGAAGCCACCACCGCCACTATTGCTGCTGTCTGCGACCGACTGCTGCTGCCTGGACTGCTGCTCCGCTGCCGCTACTGTGCAGCATGCAGCCGTGAACCACCCCACCGCAGCCGCAAGCTGCTACCTATGCTGCTGCCGAGAGCCGCCACGGTGCTGCTGCCGGAGCCACTGCTGTGCTGCCGTGACCCACACCGCCACTAACCCGCTAGCTGCTGTGCCACTACGTTGTTTAGACCGTCCGCATGAATCTGATCCCTACGGTGTCTTGACAACTAACCGTTAAAACCCGAGCTTTTTAACGATCAAAACACCTAAACTTTCTTTTTTCTATCTCTTTCTCTTTATTATTCTTAAACCTTAGTGTTGTAAGTTTTGAAAATGTGGTGTCTTAATCTATGGAAATTAAGTTTTATAACTTGCTAATCTATTTTGATCATCTTATATTTTCTTAACACATAATGTGGTGTAGTGTTATAAAGACATATGGTTGAACTTATTAGTTAAATGATTTAACTAAATCACTTGAGTGATTTTTATGATGATTTCATATTATTGCATAATTAGTTATGTTGTTATCATCTTGCATGGATTATGATATGTTATAATACTATTGAAATTGTTATTGTTAATTATCTAGTTAGTTAATCATATATATTCATGGATTAACATGAACAAATAGTCGTGTTAGTGACATACCTGGAACTTAATATGGACATTAGAAAATGTTACCTTAACTTTTGGACATAAAATCATAACTTAAAACACTTTAAATGAATTTTTATGGTTTAATAACAAAATTGGTAATTTTATAAAAATGACTTGGATAATGTAAACCATGAAATCTCACGATGGAATTTATTATATAAAATGGACACATTTTATAAAAATATAATTTCTAATAAAGCAAGAGTTAAATGACTTGTTTTGGATTTTATAAGAGAAATAAAATGGATAAATATATATATAAATATGTTTTTATATCAAAAAAATGGTAAAAGATCATAGTTATGACCAATTGACTTGAAAGGTATAAAACACTTTGGATTTATACAAAAATGGAAACATTTTATGTTAATGAATTTCTATAAAAAGTCTTTCATTTAAAACCCTAACTTTGTTTGATAAACAAAGTTATTTAAAAAAATGATTTTATAAAAATAAAATCAAAAGACTTATAGAAACTATGAAAAACATATTTTTGATTATTTTAAATAAATCAAAATAATCAAAACGTTTTAACCGGATCAAATGTTTTATTTTTAAACGTTTGGAATTGAAACGAAATCTTTAAACGATTTAAAAACGTTTTACGACGTAACGAAACGTAAATAATTATTTTCAACAAATAATTATCCTTATGAATTTTAGAAACCCTAATTTGAGTTAAAAATCATTTTGGTTTGTAAATATAATTATTTTAATGATAATTATATTTATATTAACTCAAAACCCTAATTTTCATAACATGAGTTTAAATATTAAAATAACCTTTAATATTTAACCTACTTATGTTCAATCATTAAATCTTTAACTTGTAATAATTTAATAAAATTATTTCGACAAGTTAGAATAATTATTTCGATAATAATTATCAACTCTAGTTATATATATTATAACTCAACGCGATTAATTATTCAATCGATCGAGCGAACATAAAAATAATAATAAATATTATTATTTAAAACGATGTTCAATACTTGATTGAACTGATCTTCATGATACGTTATCGCTTGTTCATCACTTTGTATTTAATTTACATATAATGCCTTAATACGTGAACATTCGTATTTGCTGATTTTGTAAACTGATTAACTAACGGGTTTTCAAAACGCTACAAACAGGATTATACGTCAAGACTTGACCGGTATCATTTGGGTAACGTTCGTTACTCAAATGATTAAGTGGACTCGTATGCATGTTGTCTTATGTTTTATTAGGACGTTACTTGCTAGTTGCCACTCGGCAATCCATCATCATCACTGAATCAAGTGAGTTTCACGGCCCCTTTTCTTTACAACTGTTTTACACTTATGGGGGAGAAATCATGAACTGATAAAATGCTTTTTACTTAATGTTATGGTTTACCTGTTAGCCGTATGACTACATGTTCCATTCTGTATCCCAAACAACTGGTACTTTATCGTTATAAACGTTAGTACAACTGAAATCCCACTATTAATTGAATTCGATTAGTTCTGCTCGAAACGATAACTAGTGAATAGATCTATTTGGGTTGACAACCCTGCCCAGATTGGTAGCTCCAATCCTGACTTCGTATATTGTCAAGGGGTACACGTCAGTTATTCTTGCCTGTTCGGTATTCTTGGGATAGAATGCTATGAGTGGGTAATCCGTTAGTATTCGAATTTGAGGTTCATGGTAGGATCTTACAACCACGACAGTAAACCAACGTAACATTTAAGTATGCCGTAAACTGTTATCCCAACATGCCGTAAACTGTTATTCCAACATACCGTAAACTGTTATTCCAACATACTGTAAACTGTTTTTACAAACTTACCATAGAATCATAAACCTGTGAACCTCACCAACTTTATGTTGACCTTTTAAAACTCATGATTTCTCAGGTATCTAAGCTTATCATGGAAGACGTGCAAATGGGGCTTCACTGTAACTTTCGACCCTGCTTCACCGGAGTCGTAGTCCCGACCTATCTTAAATAAACTGATTTATGATTTCAATATCAATCCAAGACTTTTATTCAAATGTAAGACATTATCATTTCACCACAACTTTCCGCTGCAACATAAATGGTATTATGTTTTAAATGACGTTTGAATTTAGTAGAAGTTGTTCTGTATATCTGCGACTATGATTCCGTCTCGCTCACACCCAAATCCGTTGACCGGGGTGTGACAGATTGGTATCAGAGTCGTGGTTATAGCGAACTAGGTTAAACAAATAAACAAAAACCAAACCTGGACTATAACCCGCTCCGAAGCCACCGTTTGCACGCAAGACCAATTCCTTATCATATTGGTTACGTTAACTTATACTTTACATATACGAGTTATTATTACTGCAACTGGTACATTTATATCTTTATTCTAAATATTGATTCCGTGTTACCAGCTATGTTCTCTCATGGAATATTATCGCAGAGATGACTTCCGAAGAGGTCATCTGCATATCTGATTCCTCTGGAAAAGACACAGTCGTGTCTGAGTACACGCATTCCCCTGAGGACTATAAACTGTCTAGCCTAGTGCTAGACATTCTCACCGTTGGTATAGTCCGACAGTCCTCATTTCCATCGCGTTTTCTGAGACCATTGTGACCCCGTCTCTCAGATGACTCCTCGAACCACCCGATTCCCACCGCTGCCGCTGACAGTGCGACCACTACTACTGGTGACATGCATACGATGTCACGAACAAGCCCTTGGAGTGATCGGCGATGAGATCACTAGACTCCCCTCCTGGACCGATCTGGCGACACTAGAGAACCGTCCAACCGCCATGGAGCATCACCAGGCTTCCACACTGGGTGTTATGGAGTCACTGCACGCTCGTATGAGTGGTGTCAACATGGCCTACATCGATCTGCGGTTGGCCAACGAGTCCTTCCAGACGAGAGTCGCTTACCTAGAGGAATTCCCTGGGCGAGTGTTCAGTTACATGAACCTCACTGCCCAGATCACCACCACCTTAACTATGCCCTCTGGACTGCCGCCACTCTTGATAGCTTGACTAAGAATCCAGACTTTAGATCCCCCCTTTTGGAAATGAAAAATATTTACATATTTTGTTGCAATGAGACTGCGAGCCCAGAATGAAGACTTATCCTCCTCTGACTATCGTATATTCTGCCAGTTAATATGGTTAACGGAAACTAGTGTTATGAATATGAGTATGATTTCCATGTGTTATGATTGATGTCATTTCTGTTGCTGTCGTTATATCATTTTATTCATTCACGTAAGTTGTTCCCCTCCGCTTCTTGTTTCTTGGTCGTGCTTGCGCGCGTTAGGTTTTCGTATCATTGATGTATGTCGTGACAGTTATTCTCGCGCATGTAATAACCCCATTCACATATAATCTAGACTTTCCTTTAGTTTGACATTAATAACTTAAGGCGAAAGTATGCCGCCTAGACGCCGAGCCACCAGAGACTTCACCTCCTTCGCCCTTGAGCGCTGTTGAGATCGACAAACCGGTTACTCAACGCATTGCTAAAACCGTCGATGCTACTGCAACCCAATGTCACGCGGACGATGGGGCGCACAGTATGCACGAATTAACCAAGGTTAGAAAACACCAGACTACAATTTCACCAAATTGTGTTCATTGTTTTAACCCTAACATCGTAAGCCCTTGTGAATGTTCATAAAGGACTTTATGAATTAAAGCCTACACCTTTTAGAGGTTCCGTGAGCTGTTCACCCTGTCCGAAGGACCGGTTACACCGGTACAACACCCCTATGCTCCAAATGCAACCTACACCGCACTCTCGATTGTGGTAATGTCTACTGTAACATCTGCAAGGTTAAAAGACATGTAGCACGTGATTGCCCAAATCGCACATGCTACGGTTGCTGGGAAATTGGCCAATGCAAAGGAATGCCCAAAGGTGAAGAATCAAGATGCTGACCATGCTAGAGGAAGAGCTTTCATGATCAATGCCAGAGATGCACGTCGTGACCCCAATACGGTGATGGATATGTTTCTGCTAAATAGCAATTATACCTCTATGTTATTCGGTACTGATGCCGACAGAAGCCTTGTGTCTATCAATTTTAGTCAATTACGTGAAATCGCCCCTGTTACCTTAGACACTAAGTTTGCAATTGATTTAGCAAATGGAGATTTGTTAGGAACCAGAGTAATCTACCCAGACTACCCGCTGACCATTATTTCAGCATCGACTCAATGCCCGTTGATTTAGGAAGTTTCAATGTAGTTATTGAAATGGATTGATTTGCAAAGAACCATGCAGAAATTGTGTCATGAGAAAATGGTTGGAGTGTCGTTAGCATATGGCAAAACTCTGGACGTACAGGGCGAAAGGAGTGGGGCCGAACTAGGTATCATATCGTGTATGAAGACACATGAATTCCTCCACAAAGGATGCCATGTCATTCTAGCTCATGTTACAGAGAAGAAACTGAAAGAGAAGCGTATCGAAGACATTCCTATTGTCTGCAAATACCTGAAAGTCTTTCCAGAAGACTTTCCAGGATTACCCCCAGCACGACAAGTAGAGTTTCACATCGACCTAACACCCGGAGCCGCCCCGTTGCCAGGTCCCCTTTACCGACTGGCACCGTATGAAATGCGAGAGTTATCTAGCCAACTGCATGAGTTGCTAGCTAGATAAGGGCTTCATTTGTCGAAGCCACTCCCCGTGGGGTGCTCCCGTTTTATTCGTGAAGAAGAATGATGGAACGTTCAGGATGTGTATCGACTACTGAGAGTCGAACAAACAGACTATGAAGAACCGTTACCCGCTTCCAAGGATCGATGACTTATTTAATCAACTTCAAGGATCATACTTCCATTCCAAGATCGATCTAAGGCCGGGGTACCATCAACTCCGAGTTAAAGATGAAGATGTCTCAAAGATAGCGTTGAGAACACGCTATAGTCGTTACGATTTCCTCGTTTTGCCATTTGGTTTGACTAACGCACCGGCCGTATTCATAGACTTAATGAATCGCATGTACAAACCATACTTTGATAAATTTGTTTTCGTGTTCATCGACGATATTCTTATCTACACACGTAGTAAGAACGAACACGAGGAACACTTGAGATTCATCTTAGAACTGTTAAAGAAAGAAGAACCGTACGTGAAATTCTCCAAATGTGATTTTTGGATTCGCGAAGTACACTTTCTGGGTCATGTGATCAACGACCACGATATTCACGTTGATCCGTCTAAGATTGAAGCAATCAAATATTGGAGTACTCCCACGACCCCAACTGAGATTCGTCAATCCTTAGGTCTCACTGGCTATTATCGCCGATTCATTGAGAATTTTTTTTTAGATAGCCCAGCCACTCACCACCCTGACCCAGGAGATAAGAAGTACATCTTGGATGATAAAACTGAAGCTGCTTTCCAGTTGTTGAAGCAAAAACTTTGCAACGCCCCAATCCTATCATTACCAGACGGAATCGACGATTTCGTTGTATACTGTGATGCTTCGCGTCAAGGCTTGGGTTGCGTACTGATGCAGCGTGAGAAATTCATCGCTTACGCCTCTCGAAAACTGAAGATTCAAGAGAAGAATTACACGACTCACGTCTTAGAACTTAGAGTCGTTGTCATTACCCTCAAAATCTGGAAGCACTACCTCTATGGGACTCGGTGCGTTATATTCACCGATCACAAGAGCCTCCATCACATCTTTAACCAGAAAGAGCTAAACATGAGACAACGACGATGGTTGAACTGCTTAACAATTACGAATATGAGATTCGTTATCACCCGGGGCAAGGCTAACGTTGTAGCCGATGCTTTAAGCAGGAAAGAACATGCCAAATCGCGTCGTGTTAGAGCATTCAGTATGACCATACGCTCGAATCTCACGTCACAAGTTCGTGACGCCCAAATCGAAGCTCTTAAGCCGGAGAATCTGGAAAATGAATGCCTGCATGACATGGAGAAACAACTGATTGAAAAGTCTGATGGAACCATGGACTTTTTGGATAGACTATGGGTACCTAGCCTCAGAGACTTGAGAAGGCTAGTGTTTGATGAAGCCCACAAATCAAAATATTCCATCTACCCAGGGCTCCAACAAAATGTATGTATGAAGGAGTTATACTGATTACCAAATCAAAAGGAAAAATCCAGACCTTAAAAAGGTACGTGGCGTAGTTATGTGACAGATTGTCATCACGCAAGACAAACCTAGGCAATGGTTAAGACAACTATTTTTCCAATCGCCGAGTTTCCTTATTGCAATAGATATCACTCGAATATTCAAGCCGCCCCTTTTCGAAGGCTTGTATGGAAGAAAGTTTCATTCGCCCCTTCGCTGGACCGAAGCCAGTATTAGTCATCTGACTGGTCCAGTGATAGTTCATGAAACTACTAAGGAGACCTTTCAATTTCTGAACCTTCCAAAAGCCATAGGTAATCTCCAGGAGAACTACGTAAACACTCGACGCGAACCCTTAGAATCTATAAGGGGGTTCAAAACCTTATAATGGATTATGTCTCAGACTGAGATAACTAGGCCTGGAAAGCTAGGTATGCTTAAACCTCATCGGTCCCTTGAGATCCTGGAACGGATTAGACCAATGGCCCACACACCCATCTTGTCTAGAACCGAGTATGATCTTAGACTGCAAGACCAATAGACTGGAGCCAAACCGCATTCCCATTATTGTTATCATTAGAAATCCCTAGAATCAAGGAAGATCCCGTCCGGTAGCGAATCAATCTAAACTTTTCCATAAGCCATTTTGTCCCCGATACATTTCATTTTCCGACAAACTGAAAACTCAAGTATGAGCAAAGCTTAGGCTGATCATGTAAGGCAAATCACAATTGTGGGTGCACACATAATTGTAATTTGAACTGCATGAAAATCCTGGTAGAGCCCATTCATGAGAAATCCTGACTTGTCCAGAAACCTTCATACTCAAAACCTCGTTCACCCATGTGTCAATCCTCATTCTTTTATCAGACTATTGAGGTTTATCTGTCGTCAATCGTCGCAGAACCCTTATCCTTTAAAAAGGGTGATCGCGTCATGTTAAAAGTGTCACCTTGGAAAGGTGTCATCCGGTTCGGCAATCAAGGAAAGCTTTAACACTACACAAACCATTTTATGAAAACATAGTATTTTTATTTTATAAAAGTCACCTACTCAAGTGTTAGGAGGAGTTTTATTTTTAAAAAAAAAAGAAAAAAAAGAAAAAAAAATAATAATGTGATGATAATATCACCACATGTCCAACCTTCTAACCACAAAACCCACCAACTCCATCCTCTTCACTCTTTCTTTTCTTTCGGTGATCAAACATCAAGCAACCAAGCACCACCTTGCAGTCGCCGGACTCATCCTCCTTCCCTTCTCTTTTGATCGGCCAAACAACCACCACACCTCCTCCACGTAACAACAGCAGCAGCAAACAACACCATCATCCGCCACCCTGATCCGCCACTGCTACCACTGCTGTTCGCCCCTAGCTGCTACCGACCGGAGAACAACCACCACCTTGCTGTTGCTACCATCGAACCACCCCATCACCACCCTCTTTCCCTCTCACTTTTCGGCAACCAAATCAGCACCATCATCCACCACAGCGCCTTCATCACCACCGTGAACCACCCTGCTCATCTCCTTCTTCCTCTCGGAAAACAACAACCCACCGCCACCTCTCTCCCTTTCTCCCTGCCGAGGACAGCAACCACCCCGCCACCTTCATCTTTTCTTTTCTCTCGACACAGCCCACACACCACCCCCCCCCCCTCCTTCTTTCTTTTCCGGCCAGAACAGAAGCCACCACCGCCACTATTGCTGCTGTCTGGACCGCTGCTGCTGCCTGGACTGCTGCTGCTGCCGCTACTGTGCAGCATGCAGCCGTGAACCACCCCACCGCAGCCGCAAGCTGCTACCTATGCTGCTGCCGAGATCCGCCACGGTGCTGCTGCCGGAGCCACTGCTGTGCTGCCGTGACCCACACCGCCACTGACCCGCTAGCTGCTGTGCCACTACTGTTGCGTCGCTACTGTCCTACTGCTGTGACCCGTTTCTGTGACCCCCGAGCACCGCAAAACCGAACCGCCAACCTCTCTTTTCTCTCGGTTTAACCTCTCCCCGTGGTGAGTCTTTTAACCATCCCCGTTTACGTTTTTAATACGTTGTAAACGACCCAAATGAGCAACCAAGTCTTGACAACTACCCGTAAAAACTTGGGTTTATAACTTGCTAATCCTTTTGATTATCTTATATTTTCTTAACACAAATTTGTAGTGTTATAAAGACATATGGTTGAACTTATTAGTTAAATGATTTAACTAAATCACTTAGTGATTTTTATGATGTTTATATTTTTGCATAATTATATGTTGATATTTGCATGGATTGATATGTTATAAACTATTGAAATTGTTATTGTAATTTTAGTAGTTAATCATAATATTCATGGATTAACATGAACAAATGTCGTTTAGTGACATACCTGGAACTAATATGGACATTAGAAAATGTTACCTTAATTTTGGACATAAAATCATAACTTAAAACACTTTAAATGAATTTTTATGGTTTAATAACAAAATTGGTAATTTTATAAAAATGACTTGGATAATGTAAACCATGAAATCTCACGATGGAATTTATTATATAAAATGGACACATTTTATAAAAATATAATTTCTAATAAAGCAAGAGTTAAATGACTTGTTTTGGATTTTATAGAAAATAAAATGGATAAATATATATATAAATATGTTTTTATATCCAAAAAATGGTAAAAGATCATAGTTATGACCAATGACTTGAAAGGTATAAAAACTTTGGATTTGTACAAAAATGGAAACATTTTATGTTAATGAATTTCTATAAAAAGTCTTTCATTAAAACCCTAACTTTGTTTGATAAACAAAGTTATTTAAAAAAATGATTTTATAAAAATAAAATCAAAAGACTTATAGAAACTATGAAAAACATATTTTTGATTATTTTAAATAAATCAAAATAATCAAAACGTTTTAACCGGACCAAATGTTTTATTTTTAAACGTTTGGAACTGAAATGAAATCTTTAAACGTTTTAAAAACGTTTTGCGACGTATCAAAACGTAAATAATTATTTTCAATAAATAATTATCCTTATGAATTTTAGAAACCCTAATTTGAGTTAAAAATCATTTTGGTTTGTAAATATAATTACTTTAATGATAATTATATTTATATTAACTCAAAACCCTAATTTTCATAACATGAGTTTAATATTAAAATAACCTTTAATATTTAACATACTTGTGTTCATTCATTAAATCTTTAACTTGTAATAATTTAATAAATTATTCCGTCAAGTTAGAATAATTATTTCGATAATAATTGTGAACCCTAGTTATATATATTATAACTCAAAGCGATTATTTATTCAATCGATCGAGCGAACATAAAAATAATAATAAGTATTATTATTTAAAACGATGTTTAATACTTGATTGAACTGATCTTCATGATACGTTATCGCTTGTTCATCCTTTGTATTTATTTACATAAATGCCTTAATACGTGAACATTCGTATTTGCTGATTTTGTAAACTGATTAACTAACGGGTTTTCAAAACGCTACAAACAGGATTATACGTCAAGACTTGACCGGTATCATTTGGGTAACGTTCGTTACTCAAATGATTAAGTGGACTCTTATGCATGTTGTCTTATGTTTTATTAGGACGTTACTTGCTAGTTGCCACTCGGCAATCCATCATCATCACTGAATCAAGTGAGTTTCACAGCCCCTTTTCTTTACAACTGTTTTACACTTATGGGGGAGAAATCATGAACTTATAAAATGCTTTTTACTTAATGTTATGGTTTACCTGTTAGCCGTATGACTACATGTTCCATTCTGAATCCCAAACAACTGGTACTTTATCGTTATAAACGTTAGTACAACTGAAATCCCACTATTAATTGAATTCGATTAGTTCTGCTCGAAACGATAACTAGTGAATAGATCTATTTGGGTTGACAACCCTGCCCAGATTGGTAGCTCCAATCCTGACTTCGTATATTGTCAAGGGGTACACGTCAGTTATTCTTGCCTGTTCGGTATTCTTGGGATAGAATGCTATGAGTGGGTAATCCGTTAGTATTCGAATTTGAGGTTCATGGTAGGATCTTACAACCACGATAGTAAACCAACGTAACATTTAAGTATGCCGTAAACTGTTATCCCAACATGCCGTAAACTGTTATTCCAACATACCGTAAACTGTTATTCCAACATACTGTAAACTGTTTTTACAAACTTATCAAAGAATCATAAACCTGTGAACCTCACCAACTTTATGTTGACCTTTTAAAACTCATGATTTCTCAGGTATCTAAGCTTATCATGGAAGACGTGCAAATGGGGCTTCACTGTAACTTTCGACCCTGCTTCACCGGAGTCGTAGTCCCGACCTACCTTAAATAAACTGATTTATGATTTCAATATCAATCCAAGACTTTTATTCAAATGTAAGACATTATCATTTCACCACAACTTTCCGCTGCAACATAAATGGTATTATGTTTTAAATGACGTTTGAATTTAGTAGAAGTTGTTCTGTATATCTGCGACTATGATTTCGTCTCTCTCACACCCAAATCCGTTGACCGGGGTGTGACATCTGGCCACCGTAGCTTACGCTGGCTTCAGCATGAAAATTTCACCGTAGGTCAGATTTTGGCTACCTTAAGCTATGGTGGCGGCGTAGCTTACGATGGCCAAGCTTACAAAGTGTCATTTTGGCCCCTTCATTGTATTTTAATGTTTGTATAACTGTTCTAATGCATCAAACACTAATGGGTTGGTGGTAAAAATGCAGGTAAACGTAAGATATAGCTGGATTCTCCGAGTTGATCAAGAACCGAACGCTTGAAGTTGTTTTAATAACGAATTATAGTTGGTGATCTTATTATGTTTTCAAACACTTGATGTCATTTTGAATGGTGGAACATGTTTGAGTCCGTGTGGTGTTTTAAATTACTTGGAACCGTATTGAAAACATGAAATGCTAACTTTTGTATCAATAAACGTTTGAAACACCGCTCCTTTATGAAATTTTCTGGGACCAAATTCCGTTAGCGTTTTCTTTTAATGATAATTTTATTAATTGAAACTCGGGTGTTACAAGTTGGTATCAGAGCCGTGGTTTGAGAGAATTAAGCACTCGTGTGGTGCCTAAACTCAAACCCCGTGCTCAAGGTACGAGTCAAGTGTTCGGTTCAAGTTTGATCGGGAATCCGGGTAAGTAATTTGAGGTGTTTTATAGTGACCAATTCGATAACGTATAAGCGAGTATGTACTGAAAGCCACTAAGAAATCTAGAAGTTTTCATATGGTGGTCTAAAAATGTGGAAAGCATGGAAGAGTGTTAAACACTAGAACCGTGAATCGCGTTAAATGTAACGGACGGATAGAAACGGGTTAATGCTAAGGCAAAGAACCTCGTATAAATCTGTCAGGTTGATTGGAAATTGTCCAGTTAATCACATAAACCTTGCTATAGGCAAAGGGAACTTGAAATGCAGAGCTAACATGTTGTTATCTCTATATATGTAGATAAATGGCTGATCCAAACGCTGAAGCTCTTGCGGAAGAGCAAAGAAGGGCAGAATTGAGGGCCCAAATTGCCGAGGAAGTGGGGACTGCGATTAACGTGGCTCTCCCCGATATGTCCACACTATGCAAGTGGACCTACTCAAAACCATGAACGAAAAATTTGATGAATTGAAAGCTGCTCTCCTCAATCAAGGGGAGAAAGAAAAGTCCAAGAGGAGATGCTCGTTTAAGGAATTTGTTGCTTGCCACCCTCCTCAATATATTGGGGAAGTCGATCCGATAGCGTGCCACCGTTGGATTATAAATGTTGAAGTTGTGTTCCGAAGAGTTCATTGTGAACCCGAGGACCAAGTGATATATGTTACGGGTCTACTTACGGACCGAGCTAAGGATTGGTGGGATGCTAAGTGCCAAGAAAAGGGAGAGGCGGTGGCAAATGCCATAGGATGGGAGGAGTTCAAGAAGTTATTTATTGAACATCATTGCCCACCGGCAAAGATTAATGAGTTAAAGCAAGAGTTCCTCAAACTTGAACAAGGGGAGACTCAGACTGTTGATGACATAACGGGGGCCTATCTCGATCGGGTCAAATTTTGTAGTGATGTGTTGCCCACTGAAGAGGCAAGAATGTTCTTTTACCGTAGTAAGCTGAAGCCGAAGATCAAGGAGTTTATACCCCTTGCCCAGTTTAAAACGGTAGAACAAATGAGCAATGCTGCTCGTGCGCGGGAACTCGATATGAACCGCCAAGAAGCTCGTGATAGAACAAGTGCAAGTGGAGGAAATCCTAATCCCCCAAAGAAACCAAGAACGGGCGAGTCTCCCAAGAAAAAGCAGGCGAAAGGGGGTAGCTCCAAGTGTAGGATTTGTAACAAAGGCCATTCGGGAGAATGCTTGTTCTAGGATCGTCCATGTCTTAATTGTGGCAAGAAGGGCCACGGTGTTTCCAATTACCCATCCGAAGTCATTAGGTGTTTCAATTGCTATCAAACGGGGCACAGGAGGCCCGAATGCCCAAAGCTCAAAAGTGAGGGGGCAAAAGCTGGAGGAAGGACTGAGGCTCCAAAAGCCACCGGTAGGGCCTTCCAAATGATGGCCGAAGAGGCAAAAACTGACCCGAATGTGGTGGCAGGTACATTTTGCGTTAACTCAATACCTGCACATATATTGTTTGACACCGGTGCTAATGGATCGTTTGTTGCTTATGATTTTGTTAAATCCCCTTCTTTTAAGATTGAAAAATTGCGTGTACCCTTAGAGGTAGAGATTGCTAATGAAAAATCTTTATTTGTTTATGATGTATGTCGGGAGTGCAAACTCTCCATTGCCAATGAGGACTATCCGATCGACCTCATACCCATAGCAATGAGGTAGTTCAAGGTGGTGGTAGGCATGGATTGGTTATCCCGTAACCATGCAAAGGTGATATGCGACCGCAAGGCGATAGAGATCACCTCACCAAGTGGAAGCCAAATTACCATTTTTGGGGAAAACCAAAGTTCATCGATTCTATGCTCGCTACTTAAGGCGAGAAAATATATGCTGCAGGGGTACAAGGCATACTTTGCAATGATAACCGATGCTAGAAAGCAAGAACCGTTGATAGAAGAGATACCGGTGGTGCGGGAATTCAAAGACGTGTTCCCGGATGACCTACCGGGGATCCCACCCGAACGAGAGGTGGAATTCCGAATCGACTTGGTACCGGGTGCTAAGCCGGTGGCCAAGGCACCATACCGTTTGGCACCGTCTGAACTACAAGAATTGATGACGCAACTTCAAGAGTTATTGGATAAGGGGTTTATTCACCCGAGTGTCTCACCTTGGAGAGCCACGGTCTTATTTGTTAAAAAGAAAGACGGGAGCATGTGGATGTGCATAGATTACCGAGAGTTGAATAAGCTCACGGTGAAAAACCGCTACCCGTTGCCCAGAATTGACGACTTGTTCGATCAATTGCAAGGGGTGAAGTGGTTCTCAAAGATAGATTTGAGATCGGGCTATCATCAATTGAAGGTTAAAGAAGAAGATGTCCCCAAAACCGCTTTTAGAACAAGATATGGACATTACGAGTTCCTGGTGATGTCCTTTGGATTGACGAATGCGCCCGCGGCCTTCATTGATCTCATGAACCGTGTATGTCGTCCCATGCTGGATAGGTCGGTAATTGTATTCATCGACGATATACTAGTCTATTCCCGTAGCGAGGAAGAACATGCCGAGCATTTGCGGGAGGTATTAGAGAAATTGAGAGCGGAAAGATTATTTGCAAAATTCTCTAAATGTGCCTTTTGGTTAAAAGAGGTACAATTCTTGGGCCATGTGTCACACCCCGGTAATTATTGTGTCGGGTGCGAGCGAGATGGATCACAGTCAAGATTACATAGAACGACCTCTGGATGATTCAACAACTAGAGTCGTTTAAAAAGTTAAGTTAATTCAAAATATGGAGTTTCATTCAAAGTTGCAGCAGAAATAGTAGTGAAAGTATATTTGTCTTAATTGTTACAAAAACAATCATATTTCAAAAGATTTGAGAACATGACGCCGTTAGGCGTTATGCAATGAAATCTTCAAAAGAGCAGCTCAGTTTGACTATGACTCCAGAATAAGAAAATGCAGGTCCTAAATGATATGATGTCCTGAATGCAGCACGTTCAATCACCTGAGAATTCATATACTAAAACGAGTCAACATAAAGTTGGTGAGTTCACAGGTTTAGATAGCATGCAAGTAAAGTTTGATAAGCAGAGTTTGATATAATCATTCCATCGTTTGACAATTCGTTTAGATACTGTTTTATAAATTACCATGAACCTTGAATTCCGAAACTAACTGATTACCCACTCATGATACTATGTCCAACAGTACCGCATGGCCAAATATAACTGTATGTACCCTTTTGACTATTAACACGGAGTCAGGATTGGAGCTACCAATCAGAGCAGGGGTGTTAACCCGATAGATCTATCCACGAGTCATCGTTTCTGTTTGTAAATTAATCGGATTCAACTAATAGTGGGGTTTCATCATATCATGAACAAGCATGATACAATATGATTTGGACTAGAAAAGATCATGTAATCAATAAGGTAACAAGTAATCTATTTGTCAGGCAATGATTTATGTTTGTAATGAATTCTCCCCCAAGTATTAAAACAGTTAAATGAAAGGGGTCGTGAAAACTCACCTGAATACAAGTAATTCAGTATGGTAGGCAAGTAAGCAGTCCTATGCAATGTTAAAAGACAACTTAGAACATAGAAATTGGGTTGACATCTAAGCCACTCCAATTTGGTTGGTCAAGTCTTGGTGTTAGGGTAACCCGTTAATGTGATATGACACTGTTGACCTTAAGGAAATATTTATTGCAAATAAATATTTATTACTTGATAATCAAAATATTAATCATATCCACGATAAATATTAGTTTAGAAATAGTTTATACTTCCAAGTGATTATCCTATGAGTTCATAAGCCTTTTAAAGGAAGAAACGACGGTTTTAGGTCAAAACGTGCTTTTTGCCGGTTTTAGCCATACTTCACGGTTTTTCTAAAAATGACTATAGCAATTGACCAAATAATAAATAAACATTTATTTTCATCATAATGGCCATAGGAAATCAGAATGTACAAGTTCAAGTGTTCACTTTTCTAGTTTTGTCGGTTTTGCCGGTATGTGTCCGATTTAGCCGGTTTCGATCCTGTGACTCGTTCTAAGGCTTTGTAAACTACCAAAACACTTTGTAAACTCATTATAAGTCATATAAAGTCCCTAAAAGTGTTCAATATCAGTTGTAACCTTTATTTGCATATCTTTACAAAAACGAGGTTTCCGGGCCCGTAAAGTGTCTGTTTTTGGTCCCGTTTTTCCCCCAAATTTAGCTATTTTCAAAAGGGATCTTGTACTAGGGTTTTTATGACTAAAAACATATTTTAAATGAACTTTAAGATGGGTCAAAGTTTCTGACCTAAATTAGCCCTAATTTATCTATAGTTTCCGGATCTTTTTAGTAGGTTATTTTTATAGATTTAGCCGTCCAAACATATCAATAAGTCGTATGGTGCTATCCACAACCTTTTAACATGTTAAAAATTTCGGACCTAGGGTTCCAAGAGTCATAATTTTCGGATCTAGTGGCTTGTTCATAAAACCAAGGCATATCATACACATACTAGCATATCAACACATGTTTTTCTATAGATCTATATAATGTAACACACGAGGGGTTCAAAATACATGAAATCACTAGTAAAAACACATGATATACTAGATCTAACATGAACTTAAACAAAGTTTTAGGTTACTAGAAACATAGAAGAAAATGCAAGTTTAATGTCACCATTTTTAACCAAGACTTGTGTTTGGAGTTCTAGATGATAAATGTAACTAGTTAACATGAATAACTAGTGAAAGATCAAGAAAATATCATCTACTAACTTGAGAAAAACATGGAGATTGATGGAGGATGGTAGATCTTGCTTCTTTGTTGCTCCTTGTAGCTTTGATCTTCAAGTGAACTTGTGTTTGGATGAAGAAAACCTAGAGAGAGAGTAGAGAGAGAGAGGGCCGACGGGTTTGGGGAGAGGGAGAGAAAGAGTGTGTGTTTGATGGTGGGAGGCAAAAGAAAGTTTGTCTACGGTTTCCTCTTTAAGTTGGTTTATATATGATTGCACAAAAGAAGGAAAGAAAGGGTTTGGTTTAAATGGAAAGGTGGTGGTGGTGGTTTGTGGCTCAAACCGTGAGGTAGAGAGGGAGCAGGGGGGGGGGGGCGGTTCTAGGGAAGCAAGGAGAGGAGGAGAGAAGTCAAAGGGAATCTCTTGTACATGTAGGGTGGGTGTGTAAGAAGTTTTAGGGTGGCTACATGATGATTATGTTGGTTCATGGTACAAATGAATAGTGCATGGTTTAATTAGTAGAAGATTAGTAGTAGGTTAAGATAAAGGGGGTGGATTACTACTAGAAATCGATTAATGGGAGGTTCGGGTGTCGGGTTTTGATCACGAAAGACGATATGATCAAAGGTGACAATTGGAGTTGATCATGCATGGAAATGAATGTGCATGAAAGATAATAAATCATGGTTGAAGAAAATAAAGGATCCAAGTCTTGTTTAAAGTCAAAGGGTGTTAAATGGTGAAAAACGTTTACGTTGATTGTTTTATATAAAAACCTAATGGTTTTTCGTTATAAAAATACTAAACGTTAAAATGATTTATTATTTGACGTAGTCGGTAAATAAATGGATAAACGTTATCGTTGAATGATTATTTTACGTCAAATAGTGACATGAACTTTGAACGTATGCAAAATACTACAAAGGTGACGAGATAATATAAAAACTCTTTCTATATTACATCACATATATTGTTGTGAAATGTTTCTTATTATTGAAGTTCCACCGATCATATATATAATATTCTTGTTTTCAAGGTCGATTGTCGTGATATTAAATTAGGGTTACACCAAGACTAACGGATAAATGCATATTACGTTATCTACGGTAACTAAAACACAGATTTATGCGCACAGAAACAGTTAATTACACGTATTATTATATGATTTGACTTAGGAAACTTACGGGTTGTCACATTCTCCCCTAGTTGAAGGAATTTCGTCCCGAAATTCAGACTGTGCCGCCTACAGGAGCTGGGTTGGGAAAAAGGTGCGGGTACTTGGCTTTGAACCTGTCTTCGCGTTCCCAAGTATACTCGGATCCGCGCCGGGAGTTCCATCGAACCTTAACAATGGGGATTCGACTTCGTTTCAGCTTCTTGACCTCGCGGTCGACTATTTCAGCAGGTTCTTCCACGAAGTAAAGGGTTTCGTCAACTTGAATTTCATCGAGGGGAATGACGAGTGATTCGTCGGCAAGGCACTTCTTCAAGTTACAGACGTGAAAAACGTTATGTACACTACTAAGTTCGGTTGGCAGTTGTAGTCTGTAAGCTACTGGTCCGATCTTTTCAAGGATCTGGAATGGACCAATATATCGGGGGTTTAGCTTACCACGTTTGCCAAAGCGGATGACACCTTTCCACGGGGCAACCTTCAGAAGAACTTTATTACCGACTTCGAATGATAGGGGTTTCCGTCGGACGTCAGCGTAGCTCTTTTGACGATCGCGGGCGGCTTTCAAGCGGTTTCGAATCTGCGAGACCCTTTCGGTGGTCTCGATTACTAGTTATGGGCCGGTAATTTGGCTGTCTCCAACTTCAAACCAACAGATGGGCGATCGGCACTTTCGACCATAAAGTGCCTCGAATGGGGCGGCTTGAATACTGGTGTGATAACTGTTGTTGTATGAGAACTCGCATAGGGGCAAGTGTTCATCCCAGTTTTTACCAAAATCGATTGCGCAGGCACGCAACATGTCTTCCAGAGTCTGGATTGTTCGTTCGCTCTGGCCATCGGTCTGGGGATGGTACGCAGTACTCATGTCAAGTTGAGTACCCAGAGCTTCATGCAACGATTTCCAGAAGTTAGACGTGAAGCGACTATCTCTGTCAGAGATGATTGAGACAGGAGTCCCATGGCGGGAGAATATCTCTTTCATGTAGAGGGCGGTTAGTCGTTCCATGGAATCCTTTTCCTTCATGGGTAGGAAGTGAGCTGATTTCGTTAAACGATCGATGATAACCCAAATAGTATCGTTACCATTTCGGCTCTTCGGTAGCTTGGTGATGAAATCCATCGCGATACTTCCCATTTCCACTCGGGGATTATCGGTTGGACAAGCAAACCGGATGGTTTCTGGTATTCGGCTTTAACTTTGGCGCACGTTAGACACTTACCGATGTAAGTGGCAACTTACATCTTCATGTTGGGCCACCAGTAAAGTTCTTTCAGTCCATGGTACATCTTGTCAGCACCAGGGTGGATTGAGTACTTGGATTTGTGGGCTTCGTTCATGACCAGGTTTCGGAGGTTTCCGTACATAGGTACCCAAAGTCTATTCATGAAGTATCTGGCGCCGTCAGGTCTCGAATTGACGATCCATACCTCGTAGGCCTTCGTTTCTGATGTTCTCTTCTTTAAGAGCTTCCAGTTGGGCGTCACGAATCTTGGAGGGTAGACCGGTGTGGATGGTCAATGCAAGTGATCTGACACGAAGTGACTTCACACGATCTTTACGGCTCAAGGCATCAGCTACGACGTTTGCCTTTCCAGGATGATACAAGATTTCGCATTCATAATCGCTGAGCAATTCGACCCATCTTCGTTGCCTCATATTCAACTCCTTCTGGTTTAAGATATGCTGGAGGCTTTTGTGGTAGGTGAAGACCTTGCATTCCGTGCCATATAGGTAATGTCTCCATATCTTGAGAGCGAACACTACGGCTCCAAGTTCTAGGTCGTGAGTGGTGTAGTTCTTTTCGTGAACTTTCAACTGACGTGAGGCATAAGCTATGACCCTGTCGCATGCTTACCAAGGCCTTGATGAGATGTGTCACAGTAAACGCAGAAATCGCGGTTGCCTTCAGGTAACGCCAGAATGGGAGCGTCACATAGCTTCTGCTTCAACGTTTGAAAAGCTTATTCAGTCTTATCATCCCAGATGAATTTCTTCTCCTTCTAAGTCAGAGTGGTCAGGGGCTTGGCTATTTTGGAGAAGTTCTCGATGAACCTACAGTAATAGCCGGCAAGACCAAGAAATTGTCGTATTTCCGACGGGGTAGTTGGAGGGCTCCAACTTTTGATCACTTCGATTTTCGCAGGGTCAACATGAATTCCACGATCGTTGATCACGTGGCCTAAGAAATGTACTTCTCTGAGCCAAAATTCAGACTTTGAGAACTTGGAGTACAGTTTCTCCTTTCTAAGCAATTCTAGGATGAGTTTGAGATGTTGTTCGTGTTCTTTCTTACTACGGGAGTAGATCAGAATGTCGTCGATGAACACGATGACGAACTTGTCGAGATAGGGTTTACATAGCCGATTCATGAGGTCCATGAATACAGCAGGCGCATTGGTTAACCCGAAGGGCATAACTAGGAACTCGTAGTGGCCGTAACGAGTCCTAAAAGCAGTTTTAGCGACATCTTCATCTCGAACCTTTAGTTGATGGTAACCGGAGCGTAAGTCGATTTTAGAGTAGAAGCTTGATCCTTGGAGTTGGTCAAACAAGTCGTCGATCCTAGGAAGGGGATACCGGTTCTTCATCGTTAACTTGTTCAGTTCTCGGTAGTCGATACACATACGGAATGATCCGTCCTTCTTCTTGATGAATAGGACAGGGTCTCCCCAGGGTGAGAAGCTCGGTCTGATGAGTCCTTTATCAAGAAGTTCTTGTAATTGATTCGACAACTCCTTCATTTCGGATGGAGCTAGACGGTACGGTGATCGGGCAACTGGTGCGGCTCCAGGAACCAAATCGATATGAAATTCTACCTGTCGAGGTGGAGGTAAACCAGGTAGATCGGATGGAAACACGTCAGCGAAATCCCGAGCGATTGGAACGTCTTCGATCTTCTTCTCCTTGGATTTCTTGGAAGATACATGTGCTAGAAGGGCAGGGTAACCTTTTCGGAGGCATTTCTGAGCCTTCATGCACGAAATGTTATGGAGCTTTGTGTTGATACGATCTCCTTGAATGGTCAAAGTTTCATTGTCAGTCAGGGGAATCTTGACTTGCTTCTCACGGCAAACTATTTCTGCACGATTAGCGGATAGCCAATCCATTCCAACTACTATATCAAAGCTTCCAAGATGAACGGGTAGGAGGTCTATGCTGAACTTATGTCCTAGGAGGTCCAGTGAACAATCTTGGAGCATTTCACTAGCTTCTATATGTTTACCATTGGCCAATTCGATTATATACTTAGTGTCTAATTTCATAGGGGTGATATTAAAGATAGAGCTAAAATCACTAGACACGAAGCTTTTATCGGCATTGGTGTCAAATAAAACGGATGCATAATGTTCGTTTAACATAAATGTACCCGTAACGGTGTGCGGTTCTTATCGTGCTTCAGACGCATTTAGCACGAACGCTCTTCCACGTGCAGCTTCAGTCCCTGGCTTCTTCACCTTGACTCGGACAGTCCCGATAGATGTGACCTTTAGCTTTGCAATTCTTGTAGTAAATGTTACTGCAGTCTAGAGTGTGGTGCAAGTTACACTTGTTACACAGGGGCAGGTTGCCGGTGTAACCATTTCTCTTTGCATCAGCGGTAGGTGCAACAGCTGCGTAAGCCTTGATGGCTTTTGGAACTTCAGCAGCAGGAGTCTCTGCAGGTTTCTTCTTCTTCCAGTCATGACCACGTTTGCGTTTGTGGTCAAGTTTGACGCTGCTAGAGAAGGTGGGTGGAATAACGGTAGACTTAACTTCAGAGGCTTTCTTGGCGAACATCGCACCTTGGCGGGCGGCTTGGTAGGTCAGGATGTGGGCCAAACGCACGGCGCTCTGGAGGGTAGCGGCATTAGATGACATGGTATTTCCCTGGATGAGAGGGGAAAGTCCCCAGATG
>JBCNJP010000006.1:26902046-26917538 GCA_039602395.1 Deinandra increscens subsp. villosa | reverse complement strand
ACATGATGATTATGTTGGTTCATGGTACAAATGAATAGTGCATCGTTTAATTAGTAGAAGATTAGTAGTATGTTAAGATAAAGGTGGTGGATTACTACTAGAAATCGATTAATGGGAGGTTCGGGTGTCGGGTTTTGATCAAGAAAGACGATATGATCAAAGGTGACAATTGGATTTGATCATGCATGGAAATGAATGTGCATGAAAGATAATAAATCATGGTTGAAGAAAATAAAGGATCCAAGTCTTGTTTAAAGTCAAAGGGTGCTAAATGGTGAAAAACGTTTACGTTGATTGTTTTATATAAAAACCTAATGGTTTTTCGTTATAAAAATACTAAACGTTAAAATGATTTATTATTTGACGTAGTCGGTAAATAAATGGATAAACGTTATCGTTGAATGATTATTTTACGTCAAATAGTGACATGAACTTTGAACGTATGCAAAATACTACAAAGGTGACGAGATAATATAAAAACTCTTTCTATATTACATTACATATATTGTTGTGAAATGTTTCTTATTATTAAAGTTCCACCGATCATATATATAATATTCTTGTTTTCAAGGTCGATTGTCGCGATATTAAATTAGGGTTACAACAAGACTAACGGATAGTTGCATATAACGTTATCTACGTTAACTAAAACACAGATTTATGCGCACAGAAATAGTTAATTACACGTATTATTATATTATTTGACTTAGTAAACTTACGGGTTGTCACACCATGTGATCGGTGCCGAGGGTATTATGGTGGACCCATCTAAAATCGAGGCGGTGACGAAGTGGGAGCGTCCAAGGAACCCGACCGAGGTCTGGAGTTTCCTTGGGCTAGCGGGGTATTATCGGAAGTTCATTCAGGACTTCTCAAAGATAGCGTTACCAATGACTAAGTTAACTCGAAAGGACACTAAATTTGTGTGGGGTGTCGAGCAAGAGGAGGCGTTCCAAAGCCTTAAGCAAAAGTTAACCCAAGTGCCAGTCTTAACCCTTCCGGAGGGCACGGATGATTTGGTAGTCTACTCGGATGCGTCGCTAAGAGGTCTCGGGTGTGTCTTAATGCAACGAGGCAAGGTGATCGCATACGCTTCTAGGTTGCTAAAGAAACATTAAATGAACTACCCGACGCATGATTTGGAACTAGCTGCGGTGGTATTTGCCTTGAAAGAATGGCGGCATATTTTATACGGCGTGAAGTGCACCATTTACACGGATCATAAAAGCCTCAAATACTTCTTTGATCAAAAAGAGTTGAACATGAGGCAACGAAGGTTGCTAGAAACATTAACGGACTACGACTGTGAAATCCACTATCATCCGGGGAGGGCGAATGTTGTAGCCGATGCCCTTAGTCGAAAAGGGGACTATGCTCTGATACAAGTGCAATCGTTGAAATTAATCGTGACCTCGGAATTGCTCTCTAAAATCAAGGAAGCCCAAGTTGAAGCTATTAAAGAGGAGAACTTGAAAAAGGAGAGACTTGTGGGTCAAGTGAAAGACTTGGTAGAAGAAGATAGTGGACTTAGAACCCGATTCGGTCGGGTTTGGGTTCCAAACCCTTGTGAAGTGAAAAAGCTCTTGATGGACGAGGCCCACAAGACAAAATATTCCGTTCATCCGGGAACGACCAAAATGTATCACGATTTGAAGCAAAATTATAGGTGGCCCGGTATGAAACGGGACATAGTCAAATATGTGAGTAAATGTTTGACATGTTTGCCAAAAACGGCCAAGGGTTTTGATGCTATTTGGGTGGTGGTGGATAGGTTAACCAAAAGCGCCCATTTTATACCTATACGTGAGAAATACTCCTCCAAGAGAATGGCGACCGTGTATATCAACGAGATCATATCACATCATGGAGTACCGATATCCATTGTATCGAACCGGGACACCCGGTTCACCTCCAAGTTTTGGCGGGAATTCCAAGCCGAAATGGGCACGAAATTATTGATAAGCACGGCATACCATCCTCAAACAGATGGGCAAAGCGAGAGAACGATCCAAACTCTCGAGGACATGCTTAGAGCATGTGCAATTGACTTTGGGGGGAGTTGGGATAGTCATCTTCCCCTAGTTGAATTCTCGTATAATAACAGTTACTATGCTAGCATAGGGATGCCCCGTATGAAATGCTTTATGGAAGGAAATGTAGAACGCCTGTGTGTTGGGGGGAAGTGGGCCAACGCGAACTTGCTAGTAAGGATGTAGTCGAGTTGACGTCGGGAAAGATCGATATGATATGAGCCCGGCTAAAGGCGGCCCAAGATAGACAAAAATCATATGCCGACAAAAGAAGACGACATATTGAATTCCAAGTGGGTGATTTTGTGATGCTTAAAGTTTCCCCATGGAAGGGTATCATTCGATTTCGAAAGTGCGGTAAACTAAGTCCTAGGTTTATTGGACCGTTTAGGATATTGGCCCGGGTGGGCAAGTCAGCTTATCAACTCCAATTACCGGACGAGTTGAGTGCAATCCACAACACCTTCCACTAGTCAACATCATCACATAAATTTCCCACTTTTCGGGTAAAGCTTCCAGAATTTTCTCTTTTAATTCATCATTATCTTTCTTGACAGCTACAACATCATGTTCATTTATCAAATGTGAAAATCTTGCAATCAAATCTGGGATTTTCTCATTCTCGCAGTGCCCAAAATTATCAAAATCCTTCTTCAAAACTTTCTTTCGAGTTTTTTATATTGGTCATGACCCTCACACCTTTCTGTAATCGCATCCACAATTCCTTAGCTGTTGTATATTGCTTAAATTGATGCATTAGATCTTTTGGTAAGGCCATTGTAAGATAACTATATGTTTTCTTTTCTCTAGCAAAAAAATTTCCGTTCGTCCACATCAAAACTACTAATCATCTTCGGCTTGTTGGGACCTATCACAGATACTCATATTCTTTCTCAATCGGAATCCAACTATCAATATCTTGAGAATAAATGTAGTATTCAAACCGACTTCTCCAATTGTGATAATCTTCCAACCGAAGGAACTTGGGAACTTTTTGAGTTGTTCCTATCTCGTTATCATAGTCCAACATGGCTTGCATCGATGTTTGGCTAAAAACGCTTGATAATCACTCATTTTGAAGTTATGATACTGAACGCAAAAACTTCAAACTCAAAAACGGAGGTCTTCCAAGTATAGATCTCGTCGAGACGAAGTTTTGGCCGGTATTGGGTTTCGTAAATCAAAACGGTTCTCAAGTTACGTCAATTTTAGTGAACGTCACAATTCTGCCCACGTACCAAAATGATCTCCGTACTAATGATCTTCAGCGTACCAACCGCGTACCAAAAATCTTTCCACGTACCATGTGACACCCGAGAATTCCAAGGTTAACTTCCGTTAGACAAACTCCGTTAGTTACGTTATAAGTGTTAACTTAGTAACTAATGCTTAACTAGGCCGAATACGTCCACGTCCTTTGGTTGATCACCGAACCCGCCCATATGTGCTATGTGTTCATTTATTGTTGTCATCATGTGCAATGTGATTTAAACGCATGATTTAATATTATGAATAGCATGACAAATTGTAAATCCTTGATTATGTGAAAATTGCCTAAGTTGTGCTACCAGCGAAACTACCGGGCGAAACTGTAGTGTCGCCCGGTAGCCAGCTAAACTAATCAGTTAAATGTGACCAGAGCCAGTTTCGCCTGGCCAGCGAAACTGCCAGCGAAACTAGCCTCTGATATAAATAATCTTAATAAACCCTAGTTCTCCTATTTGCCTCATTTCATACAAAACACACACACACACTCCATCTTTCTCCTGGAAATCTGGTCAGTCGAGATTCACACCGAGCCATCGAGATCTCAGCCCTGAACCATCATCCATCAAGCTTGGAGATCGAACCGTGAGTCCCAAAACCACCATTTTTATGTTTTCTATGTGTTTTACTTAAAAAGCATGACCAAACCTCCATGGAATCACTTGATCTTCTGATATGTTGCTTAGGATTGCTAGATCTATCATAAAGTTTGCAACTTTACGTTTGAAATCCAACCATGATAGAGATTTATGCTATTTAGGTCATTTTAGGGTTTTAAATGTATTTTGGTGATTTGATGATAAAAATGCATGTTTAAGGTGTTAAAGCTTACTGATTTATGTTGGTAAATGCCTATGTATGCTAAACAATGAATTGCATGAAGTATTAAAGCTGTTAGGTTGATTTTTAGGCTGATCCGTATGTTTTTCGCGACCAGCGAAACTGTCATGTTCTCTGGGCGAAACTGTCCAGCGAAACTATATGTATCTTCATCCAGCGACACTATGCAGCGAAACTGCAGTGTCGCCGGGTAAACCAACCAGACCAGCTCGAGCGAATCTACCGAGCGAAATTCCCTGAACGAAAGTTCAAACCAGTTTCGGGCGAAACTAGGCTAGCGAAACTGTGCCAACAGTTTCGAGCGAAACTAGCCTAGCGAAACTGTGTCATCGGGTATTGCCTAGCGAAAGTGCTGCCCGTGCCCACAGCGAAACTGCCTAGCGAATCTAAGTTAGCGAAACTGTGACCAAATCCAAACTTGTACAATTTACTTGAATGTTATGCCATGACTTACATGATTATGCCATGATGATACATGCTTTGATTTCTGATATATATGAACCCTTGTTTATGATCAACCATCGGTATCGTGTGTCTGTATGTCGAGTCATAGTTCCAACGTGCTATGTTATGGGCCATAGGGACGTTAAGTAAAGATTAGACACAAAACTAATACTTAAGACCTAAACGTGTTCATAGGTCTTCGATAAGCAATACTTGGATTATTAGCAAGTGTAGCAGTGCAACCAAAGGTGAGTGTCACTAACCCAGTTACCGTGAACCCGTTTGGGTCACACCGATCAACTAAAAGTAAAACAATGCTGACAAACTCGAGAGTGCGAGGCACCTCCCTGATGAACGTGAAAACTCGGAGTGCTCGGCACCCATTGGATGAACTTGAAGTGTTTTATGGGAAACACTTGTGAAACTTAACAAACTATTTCTGAAACGAAAACCGTTTTAATATGGCTAGCGTAGGTTAAAGTCTAAACCACATGATATCACATGATTTCTAAGGATGCCTTGAAAACTTAAAAGTCCTCAACTAAATTGCACCATTAATTGTAAAGCGAGGGGATGTTGGGTAGATCTACTGGAGTTTGACAAACTCCGCCCCGTGGCACGGGGAGTGCACGGAGGTACAATATCAGCCTATCTGACCGTGATCCCGAGAGGACACGGGGGAGGCAAATCCGCGATGACGTAGGTCTGCAGTACTAGATGGCACGGCCACTACAATAAATTATAGTCAGCTTTGGTGCAAACTTCCTTAGTGCATGGAACAACGGATTAGCTACCCGCGATATCGGTTGAGCACTTTAACTATACAAAACTAGTACATACCCGATAACGTAGGTTACGGACAATACTTTTACTAAACCACGATACTATGATTCTGATTAACACAAGTATTGCTTTTCACAAATAAAATGTACATAAGGATACGTTCCTACGATTATGATTATTAGACCGGGCCGCTGCGTGACAAGCCCACTGTGAACTCACCAACCGTTAGGTTGACACTTGCGTGGTTTAAACTTTTGCAGATCGCTAAGGAGTATCCGCTGGAGGTTGGCATGGCACAAGAAGATATTTATCTTTGTTTAAACTAAACTTGGGAATTTTAAAACAATGTTTATGTAAAGCACGCGGTTAGTGCTAAGACAATATTTTATTCCGCTGCGTTGTATTTGAGACTTTACTTTATAACTGATTTTTGAACTAACTCTGATTCATTTAGTATTTATAACTAATGGTTGTGGATCCTGGTTTGCTCGCACCCCTTAACGGTATAAACTCCGTTAGTGGTTAATTTGGGGGTGTGACATACCAGATTTTACCACCATACCAGCACCAGACCAGAAACCTCAGCGTACTAGATTAAAACAGCATACTAGAATCGGACCAAATAACAAACACGGACCAGACTGGTACGGAATAACCATCGACGTACCAAGCCTTGAAGATTTCCTTGCGTACCAAAAACCAGCTTACCAGATTCAAATGAAGATGCTCATACGTACCAGACTGTTCTTCGAGCGTACCAGAAAACTCATGTAGCGTACCAACGACGTACCAACATTATCTCGACTGATTTTTGTGAATTTGGACGTATTGGATTGTAATTTGCAGCAGTATGCTTCTGAAACACTCTAGGAACGTTTTGATATCAGTTTTAAGCTCAAAAATCACTCGGAATTGGACAAAAATGATAGAAAACGAAGAAAAACCCAAAGTTTCTCACTCTAGAATCCGAAAATTGACCAAATCATAGTAGTAGAGCAACCAAATGCTCTGATACCACTTGTAAAACCATGGGGAGGATCTTACTACTGCATGATTCAGTAAATCGAAAAACACAAACGAGTAAATAAAGATTGGCTTTATTGATTGTAACATCCCAAAATTTTAAATTGTGAATTTATGATTACTCCTTATTAGAATTTAACCTGGAGGCTAATAAAAACCGCAACATGTGATGACTTGTTTAAAATGTGTAAATGTTAGGGTTAAATGTGTAAGATTCTTGTTTTATAGCATTATTTATAAAAGACCAAACTTGAGGGGTAAAAACTGTCAATTTGAGATTTTTACTTAAACAAAAAGAAGGGAAAAGGGGAGGGGATCGACATTTCTCCCTGGAGAATGACCCCAGCCCCATTCTTGAAGGAGAAATCATCAATCTTTCATCCTAGCTCAAGTTCTGTGAAATAGGTTGAAAGATATCAAAAATTGGAAGTGTTAATCATCTAATAGCTTCAATTTGATCTCAAGTAAGTAAAACCTTAACTTGTTGCATGTGAGTGACTCTTAGATTCATCATAAATCTGGAACCTACAAGTGCTTGGTTAACCTCTAAATGTTATATTGTGATGATAGGAGGTGTAAAAATCATATTTGTATATGTAATTGTTATTTAATTCACAAGTTGTAGGTGGGGGTTCCATGGGTGACGAAAATCAAGTAATGGTTAGTGAAAGTTGTTGATGCTAACTTAATAACTTGCATGCATGATGATTATTGTTGGATTTTGATATGTGTAGATAGGTGAGAAGTGATTCCACCTAAACTAAGTAAAAGGGTAGATTGGAATGCTTAGATAGTGGAATTAAATGAACTTATGTTAAGATGCACATTAGGTGTTCGATGAAATGCTCAGGTGAACTTGAATGCTTGAATTGTGGTAATATGCCTAGACATAAAATCGTATGACATTTAGAATGCTATATGTGCTATGTGGCAACATGATGAGAATACTTGTAAATGTTGATTTGTTAGTTATGGTGAAACTAGTTGTGTAATATGATTAACACTTACGTATTGGGTGTACATGCTGGCTATAATGTTGTAAAGAGGTCCTAACTTGATTAGTGACCCATTAGGAAACCAAGAAGAAGGGATTGATCATCAAACCAACACCGGTGGTAGCGGAGGCTCAAGTTCACGAGGTAACGTATTCCTACATGTTATAACATTGCAAATCGTAATGATTTTATGATCTTATGATTTGATAGTAATCTTGGCAATGAAATGCATACTTGTGCTTGCTAAATGACTCATAGGAGCCATGGTGAGCCAAAGGCTTGCATAAGGTTGCAAACGTGTCATGGGCATTGATCTTGAATGAGGTTGTGGGAGCTAAGTTGAGTTGTCAAGTGATGTCGTTCCTAAATGATACGAATGTTGCATACGTGAACGATAAGACACCATTGACAACTACTTGGGAACTCCTTCAACTCATACAATGCTCATAATTGTAGTAGGAATGTGTATGCAAATGTGAGATGGCCCCAGGTTTGAATGCATTGGAACAACTATGGGCAAGTAAAAGTATTGGGTAAAGCTTAACGGGTCAAATGGGTTTGAAATACGAAATAAACCCGGTAAGTAGCTTGCTCGTAAGAGCCACATAATCTATGTATGATAATTTTGCTTAAAGATAGGTGTACAAGTTGCCTTGGAGGCTGGAGACATGATAGGAAAAGACCCAAATGAATACTTGGAAAAATCTAGTAGCAAAAAGGAAGATTTAACCTGAAGCCACCGTAGCTTACTCTGGCCACCATAGCTTACGCTGGCTTCAGCATGAAAATTTCACCATAGGTCAGATTTTGGCTACCGTAAGGCTCCTGGAGCCACCGTAAGCTATGGTGGTGGCGTAGCTTACGGTGGCCAAGCTTACAAAGTGTCATTTTGGCCCCTTTCTTGTATTTTAATGTTTGTATAACTGTTCTAATGCATTAAACACTAATGGGTTGGTGGTAAAAATGCAGGTAAACGTAAGATATAGCTGGATTCTCCGAGTTGATCAAGAACCGAATGCTTGAAGTTGTTTTAATAATGAATTATAGTTTGTGATCTTGTTATGTTATCAAACACTTGATGTCATTTTGAATGGCGGAACATGATTGAGTCCGTGTGGTGTTTTAAATTACTTGGAACCGTATTGAAAACATGAAATGCTAACTTTTGTATCAATAAACGTTTGAAACACCGCTCCTTTATGAAATTTTCTGGAACCAAATTCCGTTAGCGTTTTCTTTTAACGATAGTTTTATTAATTGAAACTCGGGTGTTACATTGATTCACTTAGAGGTTACAATGTAGAGAGAGAAACACACTCAGAACACACAGTTAAGAAGATGAAGAATGACAGAATTGATGAACTCTCTCTAACACGAACTATTTATAGTAGTCATTAAAAGCAGCGTACCACGTTACGTACCAGTTGATACGTCTATACCAACTGGTATGGCGGACCATATGGTACGGTCACTAATAGATGTTGACTACTTTGACTCACACAGATGCTCTAGACTAGATACAATACACGAGACACAACGTAGCATAGGAATATGCTCTAACACTAGGTAAAGTAAATGTGCAGTCTATGAAGTACGCTGATTGCCTACCACATATTCTCACAGCTCAAGAGTGAGATGAGAAGAGAAAGAATAGATCACATAGAGAAAATGATATAATATACAAGCCAACTGATTTCACAGTGTTGTTTCAATAAGGCTGCAACCCGACGTGTGACACATAGTATGCATCAATGATAAAGGTATAAGGGTTTTGGACACTAGAGGGTCTCTTTTGTTGCGCTCTTAGGCAACTTTTATGTTTTAATAATATATATATATATATATATATATATATATATATATATATGGAGAGGATCATTTGAGAACCAATTTGGTTTGAGAACTAAAAAGAACTAATTTGAGCCACAAGTTATTTACATGTATCCCCCCTCCCATGAATTGTAGTGGTCCCCCCCTGAAATTTGTGGTTGAGATTTAGTTCTCAAAAGTTCTCAAAAGAAAAAGTTCTCATTTGAACCTAACCCTATATATATATATATATATATATATATATATATACTAGCCGTGTGCCCGCGCGTTGCGGCGGCGACAGTGTATAGCGTGTTATTCGTTTTCTGTTCGCTTGTTATGGCGGCACGACAATTACATCGAGGTATTCGTTTCTGTTTAGCGCAATGCGGCCAGATGAAAATTTATAATGCGGTACATATGTGTTAAGAGGCGACAACAACCAACACGGTACTTGTTTTTTATGCGATACATACATGTAACATTTGTTTTTTTAAATCGTTATAAATATGCTTGACCTCCATTTTTTATATCGTTTGCACATATTTCTTTTAAATTGTGCCTACTACCATTAAACCCGCCCGATGCGGCGGCGGCAAAATGGGTAATAATCATTCCAATTGGTAATTAAAAAGCAAGCATAAGATACGCAATATTTTGAATTGTGGAGATCTTGGTAATAGCAATTGCATAAGGTTGATTTCATGACATATTTTTTGTATAGCTTTCAAGAAATTCTATGCATTAAACTCGCGTGTTCAAAAATAAAATGGACTAAAAATATTTATTGCAAGGATATCACGATTGGGGGAATTTTAAAACTATTTCTATGTTCGACTATTATGTAAGGGAAATTTCATATGCAAATCTAAAGTTTATAATTACTTATATTAAAGTAGCTAGCATAACCACATAACATGAAAACCTACAACATTTAATTCACTTGATGTCTTAAGATTACACATGGTAAAGTAGCTACCACAGAAAGAAAAAAAAAACATTACATGAGAAGTCATTTTTATTTTCGTTTCAAAATCTGGGATACATTTCGATTTCATAAGTCAAATTCAATTTTGAGAAACTATGCACTCTTTCCTTTCCCAAATTCTAGGATGCACTTCTAGTTTTCCGAAAAGCGCTTCAGCTTTACTAACAGCCATCTTGGTTGCCATGCTTATCTAATAGTAATTTGAATATGTACAACAAAATAAGAAGTGGAACACTGGTGTTTTAATAAAAGCATCCAAACAGTAAGCACCCAAAACGAAATTTCTTTAGGAACCTTAGATGAGGCTGTTTGTGCAGCCAAACCAAGAGTTGCAGCCAAACCAAGAGTTGTAGCTAGGCAATACAAAAGTATGAAAGATAAGACAAAAAAAACAAATAAAGACATAAAAACACAGTCACCTAGCGATCAAACCCCATGACAAAGCTACATTGTTTAAAGCACCCTATCAAAAAAAGTGACCTGGAGTAAAAAATTTTCCAACATCAGTGGACAACTGGGAAACAGACAAGCTTCTAGCATTGACATGGTAACAAACTTTTGATACCTAAGTATTTAGTGGAGAGAGCTACAATTACTTTTGCAGGCCTGAATTTCAAATAAGAATATATACTTTTGAATAATTTTATAATTAATTAATTGACTAATGATTATAATTATATAAACTATTTATTTAGGACTTCTTACATAAAATAGCAAAATACTATGACCCAATTCCAGATTTTAGAAATCAACTACACAAATTCTATAAAACATAGCAACAATATATATTTTTTAAAGACTATGAAAATTAGCAATCAACTATACAAACCAAGAGAATGGATTCTGATCAGTATACAACCAAATGCTTCCGGCCTTTGGACTTTTTATAATTTCACCACAAATCAAGCATTTTTATTTTTAATTTGGGTATTGTATTGCTACAAGCTTTTCAATTAGGGCGTTACCACAACCGTAACGTAACTGAAGCAATTTGTAAACACGTACAATAACCGTAAGCAAGAAATTATGGGCGCAATAACAAAATGGACCATTGAAAAGCATCATTATATGAACCACCAAAAGCGTCTAGCGCTTGAAACATAAAAACACCATAGGTGAATAGAGCTTACACCTATAGAAGCATAAACATCAACCGCATGCCAAAAGAGACGTTTACGCCGAAGGACAAAATATGTTAGTGATATCTTGCAATACATGAACTACTAAGCCAATTGGGATTACCATTTTCTACCAATTGGGATTACCATTTTCTATAAGCAACACCTATAATTTCTAAAAAGGGCTTCCCAATACGTCATATGCTACGCCGTTAGGCTGCTGATTTACGGTCTTTTTTGAGGTACGTCTTCAACTTGAACCTTTTATCACCATGGGTTGTCGGTCCACTGTTGAAGCTGCTGATAGTTGCTGCGCAGTTCAAATATTAAAACAAAAAATCAGTAGAAGGCTAGATAGAATATAATGTAACTTTAACATGTAGCCACCTTAGCATATATGTACCATCATACACACTATGCAGGGCAAAAAATTGATGACAAATGGAATCAAAATTTCCACCTAACATAATAAAACATTACACATGGAATCAAAACAGCTACCTAACTCTAAGCACACATCAGTAAGTGCAGGATTACATAGCAGTGAAATTGATAATTTATCTAATTTGGACAGGAAAAAAATTAATACAAAATTTCAGTCCGAGTCTTTTCATCTACAAGAAAACAAATAACAAAGTTTCATAAAATCAACTACATCCACTTAAGCTAAAATAATTAATCAAATGTCCTAAAACAAATACAATCACATGTATTTGGATCCAAATAAAGGCACAAACAGTATGTTCTGATCAATGAAGAAAGTCAGTGTGTTCCACCTAACATAATAAAACATTACACATGGAATCAAAACAGCTACCTAACTCTAAGCACACATCAGTAAGTGCAGGATTACATAGCAGTGAAATTGATAATTTATCTAATTTGGACAGGAAAAAAAATAATACAAAATCAGACCTAGTGCAGGATTACATACATGTATTTGGATCCAAATAAAGGCACAAACAGTATGTTCTGATCAATGAAGAAAGTCAGTGTGTTCCAAATAATAACAAAACCTTACTATCAATACAAAGAAACGGAATACTTATTCTGATCAATTAAGGTTACTGTTGTGATTCCATGTGTGGTGATAAACATACTGTTTCATTGGAATAAGGGCACAAATAGTGTTGTGATACACATACAATATGTATTTAGATCTAAATAAAGGCACAAACAGTATGTGTTGTGATACACATACCTCTAACCAAAATTACAAAGAAAGCTTTTGCGGCCATCCTTATTCTGGTCCATACCTCTAAAACTGCAATTCATTTAGCCAAATTACATGAGTGTCACACCCCGGTCAACGGTTTCGGGTGTGAACGGGAATGGAATCATAGTCGAGGATACATAGAACATTTTCTAATAAATTCAAACTTCATAAAAAAACATTACTTCATTTCAGTTGCAGCGGAAAGATAGTGGAAATGAAAATGTCTTACATTTGGAAAAACATAAAGTCTAAATTGATAATAAAAACATTTAACGGTCTATTTGGATAATCGGGACTATGACTCCAAAAGCAGGTCCGATAGCATAGTTAAGCCCCATTTGCATGTCTTCACGAGATTGCATCAGTTACCTAAGAAATCATGAATTTAAAACGGGTCAACATAAAGTTGGTGAGGTTCACAGGTTTATGATTTATCAGTTAAACATTTGTAAAACAGTTTTCGGTATACTTAAATATTATCAGGGTTTATTGTTGTGGTTGTATGATCTCACCTGAACCTTGATTTCAAATACTAACGGTTTACCCACCCGGCATCTCTTGCCCAGAGATGTTAAACAGTGCAGAATAACTGACGTGTACCCCCAGACAATCCGGAGTCAGAACTGGAGCTACCAGTTAGGGTAGGGTTGTCAACCCAAATAGATCTACTCACTAGCTATCGTTTCGTACAGAACTAATTGAAATCAATTAATGATGGGATTTTCGGTTGTACAAACGTTTATAACGATAATGTACCAAGTTGGGCAATCAGTAAGAGAACAAGTAGTCATACGGCTAACAAATAAACCATAATATTAAGTAAAAAGCATTTAATCAGTTTTCATGATTTCTCCCCCAAGTATAAAACAGTTAAAAGGAAAAGGGGCCGTGAAACTCACAGATTCAGCAGATAAACGGTAGGTAAGCAGTGTAGATAACAGTAGCACGAGATGCCCTAAATAAATTAAATAGGCATATGCATAAGGTCTACGATCCTTTGAGTAACATGAGTTACCCAAGTGATACCGGTCAAGTCTTGACGTTATTCCCGTTTGTATTTGATTGGAAAGCCCATTATTAGTATTTATTGTACAAATAAATACGCGTTATTAAGTTTATATTTATGTCAAATAAATATAATGTAAAAATAATCAGATAAACAGTTTAAACGAGTCATGAACATTGGACCAAAATAATAATGTCAATTATTATTTTTAGGATAATTATTTTGAAATAAATAATTATGAAGACAAAAAAAATCTTGTAAATAATTGAATAATTATTTAAGACTTTTTATATTTTAAAACATTTCTATAGTTTAATAATATTTCAAGTTCATGAAATATTTGTTTGAAAACGTTGATAAAAAAATATATTTATGGTGACGCTTGGATTTATAACGTTCCATTTATTAAAACATTTACGTCGTTTCAATAAAACATGTCAAGTTGTACGTTCTTGCGTATATCGCCGTGCGGTCCCGGTTTTATTACTACGCAACGTAATACTTATTTTAATTACTTTGATCTCTCAAAGTAATGAAAATAAATCCATGGAAATATTTAAAGTCAATGTTTGTCTTGATTAATTTTTATAAAATTTCTTTTATAAAAAAAATGTCCATTTTAGCAAGTTTTAAGAAAAGTTAAAACTTGTAATAAATCCAAGTATTTAAATCTATTTTCCATGTCCAACATTTTTAGTCTATTTATTATGTGTCATGTAACTAGTTAATATAACAAGGTTTATATTTATAAGTTAACACATAAATGAATAACATGAAGTATAAATATATCAACTAACATAAATATGTTAGGACCAAAAATAAACAAACGATCTACTAACATAATATATGTTAGGACATGTAAAATAAATCTACTAACACTAATGCATGTGTTAGGACCAAAAATAAATAAATAAACAACATGTAACAACTTATTAGTTATTATGCTCATTTAACAAGATATGAAGTGGCTTGGATTTGCAAACAACCAACTTTGAAATCCATGGATTTCATTTTAGATCTAGGTGCACAAAGCTACTATCCATAAGGTTTCACCTTGTGTTTCACCATCTTGGATCTTAGAAGAAAATGGGGATTAAGAGAGAGTGGTGTTAGTTGTTGCAAGCAAGCATTCAAAATAAAAAGAACATGATCATTAGTGTTAGATTTCATAAGTGTTAGGGGGTTTAGATTGTCAAGACTTGGTGGTACATTTGGGTGGTGAAACAATGTAAGAAAACATGGGAAAAGGGGTTAGAAACACTCACAAGGAGTGGAGAGGAGAAAACCGATGAAAAAGGGGATGAGGCGGTGGCTCACGGTGGTCCGGCGCGGCGGCGTAGCGGCGGCGGAGGGCGGCTGGCCGGCGGCGGCAGGGTGGTTGGCGGTGGTTGGTGGCCGGTTTCAAGTGAGGGAGTAAGGGAGAGAGTGGTGTGGATGTGTTGGGTGCAAGGGAACATGCTTGAGCCTAAGCTCCTTTTTATAGCCTTGATTAAGGTTAATACCCACTAGACAATTGTGTGTTGTCAAGTTCTCATGCTTCCTAGCTTTTTTTATTAGTTGACATAAATTTTATAAAAGTCTAGTAACTTTTATAAAATATATAAAGGTTAGGAGTTTATAAAAATTATAACTTTTTAAAATATAGCACAAGTTTAATTAATCCAAATGAATGGTGGTTTTTATTTTTATAAACGTTGTTAACCCAAATTTTATAAAAATATTAGTGGGTTATATTTTATAAAACAAGTGGGTTTAAACCAAGTAATCATTTTGTTAATAATTGGGTCGAAGCCCAATTGGAAATGGAAGGGGTTATGGGCCGAAGCCCATTTTGGTGTAAATGGTGGGACGGGCCGAAGCCCATTAATATTTGGTGATGGGCCGTAGCCCACTTCGGGTTTGGGAGAGGGAACCGGGCCGCGAGAGAGAAAGGAGGAAAGGATTTGGGCTGGTTCGGCCCAATGTATCGCGGGT
>JBCNJP010000006.1:26846103-26901546 GCA_039602395.1 Deinandra increscens subsp. villosa | reverse complement strand
AAACCTACGTTTAAGAGAAAACCTAGCCCAAAAGAATGTAGATGTTACTTCTGCAAGGAAAAAGGACATTATGCTAATAGATGTCCTAAGAAATTTAATAAAAATTTTAAGATATTTAAAATAGATGAAGACGTAGAAAAAATGATAGATGACGGAGACTTCATACCAGTAATGGATTTCCAAGATATAGATTCTGACGAAAGTATATTTATTTTAACCGAAACCGAGTATACTTCTTCTGATGATGAACAAATTTGATATTGCCACTACTAGTAATTCAGGTGATAATATAATGGATTTTCAAGAAGAACAATTCGGCGAATATAAACAAGAAATTTTAATAGACAAGAAATAATAATAATAATAATAATAATAATAATAATAATAATAATAATAATAATAATAATAATTAATAATAATAATAATAATAATTATATAATTATAATAATATTAATAATAATAATATTAATAATAATAATAATAATAATTATAATAATAATAATATTAATAATAATATTAATAATAATATTAATAATATTAATAATAATATTAATAATAATAGATGTTGATGATGACGATTATCCGCGGTTTTATTCTTCCTGATTTTTGTACTTAAATTATTATTATATTTGTAATAATAAACGTTGAAAATTTATATTCAATTAACAACCACCTAGCAAGAGCCAGTTTGGTTTACAGGAGAATCTTCCTTCTAACATGCACCCACATCCAGTTTTTGAATTCAAGACATTTGTCAAATGTCAACTTTGTCACAACTCACAACAACTACATTCGACATTAAAACCTCCTTATAAATAGTCCCATCTACTCATCTAATTATATCGATCTCACAAACACACGACCAACTTAACAGTCATCTTATGACCATGAACATCCCCATTTTCATCCTAGTCCTCACCATCTCCATTTCACCTTTCTTTTCCTCAGCCTTGTCTAACGACATCGACTGGTGGTGCGAAAAAACGCCAAACCCCGAGCCATGCAAGCATTTGATGAGCACCAAACGAAACAAATTTGGTCTCACTTTGCGCAAATCTGATTTTCGCAAAGTGGCTTTGGAACTAGCCATGGAAAGGGCACTTCACGCAGAGAGTCACACAAAATGGCTCGGCCAGAAGTGCCGTAACGAGCGTGAAAAGGCGGCATGGGCCGACTGTTTGACGCTCTACGAAAGCACAGTTTTGCAACTAAACCAAACCCTAGACCCCACAACCAAGTGCACCGATTTCGACACACAAACTTGGCTCAGCACCGCGTTGACCAACCTCGACACCTGTCGGGCCGGGTTCGTGGAGCTTAACGCTTCAGACTACATGTTGCCCCTCATGTCGAATAACGTTACAAAGCTTATTAGCAATACTTTGGCTATGAACACTAATGGATCAACTACACCACCACCCGTGGAGAGTTACAAACATGGATTTCCGACCTGGTTTAAGCCTGGCGATCGAAAGCTTTTGCAGGCGGCGGCTCCTAAGGCCAACGTTGTGGTGGCTCAGGATGGCTCGGGCAACTACAGGACGGTGAAGGCTGCGATTGATGCGGCGGCGAAGAGAAGCGGGAGTGGGAGGTTTGTGATCTATATAAAGAGGGGTGTTTATAGAGAGAACGTTGAGATCGGGAACAAGATGAAGAATATAATGCTTGTTGGGGATGGGATGAAGTACACCATCATCACCGGCAGCCGGAGTGTTGGAGGCGGCTCCACCACCTTTAACTCCGCAACCGTCAGTAAGTAGCTACCTACCTTTAACAAGTTGACTTTTTAACCAAGTCATATATGCTTTTGGGTTCGATTGTCAACAAACAATATACATAAAACTAGATGATTTCTTGCTTACCTAACAAGAAAGCGAAAAAAAGTTATAAATCTAAAAAAATTCATGGTTTTGGGTACGTTACTTCCGATTAACATGTTTATTTATTATTCTATTTTCTAAATGTATTTATATCATAAAATAATTATATTGATATTTTTTTAAATAAGTAAATGTTAATTGTTTTACATATATTTGTACTTTTTGTTGTAAAACTGTAACTTTAAAACATCACGTTACATGAAAAGGTTAAAAAAAACTTGTAAAACGTAGGAGGCATGTTTAGCTTGACCCATGCAAAAGTATGTGTATTGTGTTCGGGTTCGTATGTGGGACGCTATTTTCGGGTTCGGTCTGGTTAACCAACCAACTCATGATAAGCACAACATATATATTTATAGCAGCCTTACGCACCAGTAGAGAAAAAGTTAAAGTAATTGTTTGAAAAAGCTTGTATCGAAACTTTGAAAGGTCTCAAAACTTTGACAAGTTAAAATGGTTGTTTGATTAATTTTTAATTTTTTACACGGTCGTTTAGAGATGATATGGACTTAGAATTTAAATGGTGCAAGTCCCTTACGTTTTCTATAATTACATGATAATGTTTATAAACAGTTGTAACCGGGTCTGGATTCATTGCTCGAGGCATAACATTCCGCAACACCGCGGGAGCTCAGAACCACCAAGCGGTGGCTCTACGGTCAGGCTCCGACTTATCAGTCTTCTACCGCTGCGGTTTCGAAGGATACCAGGACACTCTCTACGTCCACTCGCAACGACAATTCTACAAAGAATGCTACATTTACGGCACCGTCGATTTCATCTTCGGCAACGCGGCCGTAGTATTCCAAAACTGCATGATCTACGGACGACGACCCATGGCTTCCCAAAAGATCACCATCACGGCCCAAGGTCGAACCGACTCTAACCAGAACACCGGGATCTCTATTCACAATTCTCGAGTCATGGCTGCATCCGACCTAAAACCGGTCTTGGGTTCATTTAAAACGTTCTTGGGCCGGCCCTGGAAGCAGTATTCTCGAACGGTCTTTTTGAAAACTTATATGGACAGTTTGGTGGACCCAGCTGGATGGTTAGAATGGGACGGGAATTTTGCTTTGAATACTTTGTATTATGGAGAATATAGGAACACTGGACCGGGTTCTTCGACGAGTCGGAGAGTGAAGTGGCGTGGGTTCCGGGTTATTGCCAACTCAAACGAGGCTTCGAGGTTTACGGTTGCGAATTTCATAGCCGGTCAATCGTGGTTGCCGAACACGGGCGTGCCGTTTAGTGCTGGACTTTAAGTTCTAGTTGATCAACTTAATTTGGTTGGTTAATTCATTTGTGTATTTATGTTCATCATCTCCTTTCTGTATATTTGTTAATTTATAATAATTGTTTTCTTTGTTACAATTTCTTTCATTCATGTAATAAGAGTTTCTTCGATATTATTTGACGATTCTTCGTACGTACTTAGTTTGCCATGTGTGATCATGGTGTATGCAAGCAACGTATACCGTTAAATATTCGGTTAAGTTTCTAACCGGATATCTTTGGGGTAAATGATTTACCCTTTTCAAATAGTCAGAGCTTGAGTCTTTGCGTATTGCGTATAAGGTTATACACGACGTATAGAATTCTCTCTTTCTGTCTGAATGCATCAGTACAATGAGTCAGTTCTATACATGGCGTACTGAAATATACGTGAAGTATATGAGGCCAATGTGTTTTTTTTTTGTTAGTCGTGGGTGTTTGTTAGGTACACTATACGTGGCGTATAAGTTTATACGTGATGTTTTGTGAGCAATTATTGGTTGTAGGTAGAACATCTATATGTTGTCTATTGGTGTATACAAAGCATATAGATGTTCTACATACAAAAACAAATGCTAAATATTGGACAATTTCGTTCGAATAATTCACCACTCAAATTTCTCAAAAACTTCACCTTTTAAACTTCTTAAACAATTAACCCCCAAAACTTCCATTTCTCAGAAAGATCAATGGCTTCCCACAACAAACGTTTGTGATCAATTCGTTCAATTAATCATGCAAAATTTGGAGTATGAAAATTGTTGGATATTGAATGTCCAGACCTGAAAAAATCACAGACCCGACCCGCGTGTGACCTGTAAGAGTTACACCGAGGGAAACGAGAAAAGAATACGCTTAAACTGTTAACCGATATTCTACGAAAATGAAATTGACGTAAATATTATATTTATATGATTATAAATAATTTTTTGGTATATTAATAATAGTTAGCAGGAAATATGATTATTAAATTGTTAATAATAATCATCGATGGAAATAATAAATTGTTATTATTATTTGTAAATAAATGTTAATTAAATAAACTAGTTTATTCTATTAGTTTATAAAAATGGTGGATGGATAATGCAGTTTAAATAAACTTAGGCCTCTTTTGTTTTTTAAAATATTTATGTCTGAATCTAATACCATTTCTGAATGTTAAGAGGTGTTCAAATGTCTGAAAACTAAATCATTAAGAGGTGGAGGCAGGAGGTAGATAACTAGTCGGCGGAGACGGAGCCTGGTCACTGGAGACGGAGCTCTAGTCGCCGGAGAACAAACGACTTTTTTTTTATGGTTAAGAGGTTCTAAGATGTTCTAAAAGGTCTTGATGGTTAAGACGTTATTAAGATGTGAAACCTCTAAATAACTGAAAAATAACAAATGGCACTACATCTGAATACGTCTGACCAAATCAGATGTAACCTCTATTCGGAGGTTTTTTCATAAAAGAAACAGGGCCTTAGTTTTTTTTAATGATAATTATCCAAGACTCGAATGGATAAATGAGAGGTTTAAACAGTTTATCTACAACTGCTTGGTGGTTTTAAAAGGAGATTAGATTGAGAGTTTCAAAGGTTAGACATTTAATCTCTCCATAACTCTCAATTTGTCGGTCCCTCCCCTCTCATAGCCCTTCGCCGGCCCACGCCGTCGTCACAACTTCCAGTAACCACTACCGTCGTGTTGCCGCCACCACCTGGATCCGCATCGCGCGCAGTCCCAGCCGCGAGCACTGCTGCTCCACCCGACCACCGCCGCACTAACCGCCGCATCGCTGCCGCAATGCCGCCACCGCGCCGTTCTTTTGCCGTCGCGTCTTTTTCTGCTGTGATCGTCTGATCAATCTGCGAGACCGTTTTCTCCGGTGACTTTTTCGTAACTAGCATTTGTCTCATTCAATCTCGTTTTTTCGAACAATTATTCGACATACCGCTCAGATTTATCTAAATTCTGGTTTTAATTTAGATATAATCAGTGGTTGACGTGGGTTTACCTTCTCTTAGATGTTATTCTCGTTCGTCATTTCATTAGTATGTGGTTTCATCTTTTATTTTTTATTTTCCTAATGTACGTACAACTACAACGAATTACATTCCCTGTAATTGTTTCTGATTGCAGGGCTACTTGGAGTTTTTGTGCCCTTTCCTTACCAAGATCTTCATTTTTTCCTTACAGAAAGCTACAGTTTCAGCAATTCGAGGTCCTTAGATGTTCCCTCTTTTTCATGAGGTTCACAGGTTCTCATGTCAAAATCAGTTGGACCAACTGTTTGAAGTTACACCAAAAGGGATACTAATAAGCTTGAGCTCATACAATCTGTGCAAGAAGTTGTTCATTTTCTTGAAAGATTCATTTAAAAAGAACTTTAGGTGTGTTTTCTCAAGTGGTTTGTAATTACTTTTAATTCATATAATAAGAGGTACTCTTCACCTAAAAATGTTTTTATTTGTATTGTGGTTTATGAACGTACTACATCGACGATTACATCAAGTTTATAACTTGACTCTTATTTGGTTTTAATTTATAATTATTATTGAATTTTTCTTTACCATGTTTTTATTCCATATTATATATATATATATATAGGGTTGGGTTCTATAGAAAACCAATATTTTATAAAAAACCAAAAAACCAAGGAAAAAAATTATTTTTTTTAAAACTTTTTTTATATGTTTCTTTCATGATTTTAAGAATATTGTGGAAAAGAAAAAACTTTAAAAACGTTTTCGAGTTTTTTTTAAAAATAAAATAAAATTCGAATTTTAGCTTGAAATTAATATTGCACTATGCAACAATAATATAAAATTGGTTTATGAATGTCAATTCTTTGTTTTTTACATTATTCGCATAAACCACATTCATATTTAAGTTAAGTCTCTTGTTTTTAAGTAGTTTTAATTATAATGCATTATGCAATACTATTGGTACTATTGCATGATGCAATAATAAAAAATCACTAAACTTTTTATTTTTTAAATTTTTTTTCCCATAAATAAAGCTAATAAAATTATAGAATTTTTGGTGAAATTATTTTTAAAAAATATTAATATATGAAGAAGTTAAATAGAAAAAAAGGTTGGTTTTTTGGTTTTCTGGATAATTATTGGTTTTCTATAGATCTTTCCCCTATATATATATATATATATATGTATATATACAAGTAGGACGACCCGCGCGTTGCCGCGGAGCCGACCCATTTAAAAAGGGCGATTAGCCAAGCCATAATCGGTTTAAACCGACGATGAAGTCAAAAGGATGGTCAGCAACGAACCAAAACCACAGCGAGCAACGGCTACAAAGGCCACATGAAAAGAAAAAAACAAACACCGCAACCCGCCGTAAAACACTGTAGGCATTTATGAGAGTAAATGCACAGCGTTGTGTGAACGCTCGCATTATATGGGCTCTAAGATATTCATTCGTGTTGAGAAATTGCTAGATATTTGGGTTAAAAACTTATCTTACTCCACTGGTCACAAATGCAATACCAATACACGTGGCTGTGTACATACCTGGTATAAATAAATTATATGAAGAAAAGACAACCTTAATCATATGCAATTAGATGCCATCCAGCATTATACTTCACCCAGAACAAAATCATATGCAATTAGATTGCATCCATGCATATGATTCTGTTATTCTGTATCTAAAACCAAAATTTGAAACTCAACTGTTATCTCTGCAACACTTCAGACTAAATCTGAAAGCAAACAAATTGCCAAAAAATCATGTTCAAGATCCAACCTATTTAATTATGTAAACAACAAAGCCATGATCACTCACAAAAAGATACAGGCGCCAAACATTATAGACTAAATAGTTATATCCAACGGGTTTGGATTCTACTTTTATGTCCAACGGGTCAAACTGGTAGAAAGAAAAAACGTTTGAGGTCACCAAAAATGAAGCTGGTGAAAATAGCAATAAATCCCAAATATAGTAACATGTGTATTAGCACCAAAGACACTTACTATTCACATCAATGAAGTTATAAAAAACGAAACGGGTCAAAATAGCAATAAGGAGTTTACAAAGGTTTTAGTTTTAACGAAATTACCCACCAAGACAGGAGTTTACAAAACCTTTCTGTAATCATTGCTTTTGACCCTTTTTGATCCCTCGGCTTTTTATTTCTATCTATTTCGGTTCATCCCTCGGACTTTCAAATACATCTTTACCAAAAGGATACATCCGGTATCTTCTAAGTGTCCTCTCCCATTTAGCTTAAGGAGCAGATTTCTTTTGTGTAGACTTTTAGTCCTAACTGAAACTCAGATCATAATATCACATAAAAAAATAGGTCATTACTTTGTCTTTCAATTTTTAATATAGCTCTTGTAATGATATAATTGGACTAAGATACATTACCTTTAAGAGCCATACTCTTTGAGGCCTTTAGGACTTTGGACTCCCTGTGATCTATACCTGTGACTTTACCTAATTTAAAAGAATCAAAGCTGCCAAAAGGATTAAGATAAGAAAGAAGTCTTTGGCATTTATCATCATAGCATGAAGGCAAAAAACCATACATTAAACACAAAATAAACAAACACGTTCTTCACTAAACAAAACATCTTCACCTGCATAGTTGTAAACATGATTCTACCCGCCGCGCGTTGCGGCGGCGCTAGTCTTCACGTTCGTAACATAGCCATTTAAAAAAAAACCATACATTAAACACAAAATAAACAAACACGTTCTTCACTAAACAAAACATCTTCACCTGCATAGTTGTAAACATGATTCTGAAATTACATAAGCATCCTCTAAACCTCGAACTAATCACCTAGTGTACCTGAAATCACTTCTAATCAGTAGCAATATAAACATTATAGTATAATGTTCAAACACAAAATCAAGCTAGCTCATAACTATTAACATGATGGAAATCCAGTGACATGCTATCTCATTCAAGCGGATCTACAAAGAGAAACTGGAAATCACAGGCACATATTCTGTAGGTTAACCTAAAACAATTATGGGATGTGTTGGTTGGAAGTCTTGTAGAATATTATACCAACAATAATTCAACACTTTCTAAAAACCACACTTAATGCTTAAACAGCACACTTAAATTGTAGTTATTATCAAATATATCATTACCGAAAGTTACTTTTCTAATCATATGAAAGAACAACTCAACTTATAACCCCTAAAGAGTAACTGTACTGTTATGGTTTGTAGGATGAAAGAAATCAACGAATAATCGAATATATACGTACCTAGAATTGTTTAATAAATCAAAATGAAACTAAATCACAATTAGAAAATCCTAGAACCTTCGGATATGCACTAATGACTCAGACAAACATCATTACAAACCAAAAACTTAGTTAATGAACAAAGAGTCATATCCAATGACTACATATACCAATAGCAAAACACCTAAGCGGGTCAGACAGATTGAAAGTCACCCAAAGTTTGTTTTAATGCATGCATACTCTTAAATCATTTTGTTTAAAAAAACTTATAATAGTGTATCATAGTGTTTTCAAACCATATTTACCATATCAGCTATCTATAAAACAAAGGACACATAGAAGCAAACAAAAAAGTCTTCTCAGGTTAATCCATCCCAAATGGCCGGTTACAATCGCACTTGAAAAGACATGTTCCAGCCCAACGCCGTTTTCACCTGCTAGTGTTATCCAACCCACCCGTCTTTCCATCTCTATATGCTAGTCAACTTGTACAACAAAGTTAACATCAACAATTAGAAACCACCTTCTATAATCAAATACATAACTATTACCTGACCCCTTTTCTCTGCATCACACATTTGCTGTCTCCTTCTTTCTGGTGTTTCATATTGCTCGGACACATCATCATCGTCCTCAATATCGGATCTCGCTTTTCTCGCCAAACCACCCCCAAATCCACGCTTGGGTTTTTCCAAAATCTTCAGTGTTGTGTAATCAAATTTCACAGAATCATCCTATAACAGCATAGACACGTGTTAGTTCATCAAAGGAAGTTAACCAATGACCAACCATTATGCGGAAGCTCTAAAATTCTCCTTGTAATTAAAAGCACAAAATATTTGAAATGAAAAAAATAAACCAAATCTCTATTTGAAATGATCTAATGTTCTATGGAAATTAAGCAAAAACCTAAAACTTAACACTCTTAAGCTAAAAATGAAAGGTCTATGGCCCCCTATGGTTTTGGCTTCAAAATGTTTTATGAAATTGCATCACATTCATCACCTACATATGCACTTCCGAATCCACATATATGCTTCAAGCTATTTCGATGAAAAAGATCACGGTTTAAGATCACCTAAGAGTTTAAATTGCTAATTTATGAATCAAAAGGGGAGTAGTTAACCCCCAAATTACGATCAAATACATGAGTTTCAAATCCCTTTTTTAATCTACAGAATTGACTCATTTTGTTGAGCCAACAAACAAAAAACCAGACTATCACGTGCAAACACGAAAATCGAAAGTGCGAAATTGCTGAAAAAGTTGGATAACCATCAATAGACCTAAATAATCAAAATAAAAACAATCAAGCAACAAAGTTATGGTCTTATGGAAAAAGTTTCACACCCCCAATTTCCACTAACGGAGTATAACCGTGTGGGGTGTGAACCAGACCAGGATCCAAGACTTTAGTTACAATCAAGCCATAACAGTAAATTAATAGAAGTTAAAGCACGTTTTACAAAATAGAGTAATGTTTAGTTTAAACAATTCAGCGGAAGCACAACCATAGATTACAAGTTTAGTTTAGACAAAATAACAGGTTGAAATATTTGAAAAGCGTTTTCCCCCAAAAGTTGCATAATTGAGTACTGCCGCCATCCGTGCCATCCATGAATCCACCTAACGACCTGAAAAGTAATCAACAATCAAGTGTCAGCTAAAAGGCTGGTGAGTTCACTAAAACAGTCTACACAACACCACGTAGACCAAAAATGCATATGAATAGTAAGGAAACAATTCATACTCTAGTTATACAAGTTGCAAGTATTATCCGTATCAATAGGTAGCTAGCCTATGCTTATGCTCACCTGAACGTTCGAAACCAAAGCTGACAATGTATTTGATAGGTATTTACCTATGTAATTTGCCTTCCCCGTGTCTTTCCCGATCACGGTAGTCCGAGGCTAATATTGGTCTCAGTCCGACCGCCAGTCGGGAGGGTGCATCCTGTGCACCGCTGAGCGGGGGTGTCAATCCCCAGTAGTACTACTCAACATTACCTCGCTATTCTATATTAATGGCCCGATAAAGTAAGGACTTTTGATATTAAAAGCAATTCAGTGAAACATGTGATATATGGTGGATAACTACTTAAGTAAAGAAATACCTTTACCGTGTTGTTTCCATCCTTTACCGGATGCAACTAGAATAGTAAGTGAAACTCACCTTAGGGTGCACTGGTACGCGGCACTTGGTTCTACAGGTTGGTCAAGATCGACCTAATTTGGTAAATATGGCCTAATCGGATTAGAAGTTGTCACCAAGAATAATGATAACACTTAAGCACCTAAACACGTTTCATGCATTCACACAAGTCATACAATACACATAGGAGTCCCAATTTGGGAGAAAATCATGCAATTGCAACTTAAGTCAAAGCTGACCCAGAAAAGTCAAACATCGAGCACCTATCTAGTGACATAGCTAAAACTAACAATACCTGGAATTAACTCTTTAAATTTCACAGGCATATACTACATATCATTTAGGACTTGTTTCAAAAAGAATCAAGTAAAAATGTTGAGAAATGAGAAAGTTATGCATGTCGAAAGTTAGCATTTTCAGCACTTTGTAAAATAGTCGAAGTAAACTTAAAATTTGCATAACTTATTCAAAACTTAGAATTTTTGTACCAAACCTTCCAGATCATACACTTAATATAGAAACATACTTTACCAATAGCAAACTCGTCAATAAAACAAGATTAGCATGCTCAACCAAATTTAAAGGTCTACTTTTCACTGAAAAAGACAGCTTTGAGTACCCAACTTGCAGCAGTGTTTTGAGTGACCAAACGAAGGTTTTAGAAGGCGTGCGAGTAGCCGTTGTAAAGCTAAGACATTATAATTTACTAGGGAAAAAATAATCAATCAGTTTCGATCAAAATTGAGTAAGTTATGGCTGCTGCAAGTTGACCCAAAATTCGGGTCAAAGCTGTTAGAAATTTGGTGCTTGCAAAAGTTATGGTTTTTGAGTTTTAGCATACCATTGATCATTCAACATCTACAAACAAGTTCATAATCATATTAACATGTAATTTCTGTCCTAAACACGTTCATATCAAAGTCATACCAAGATCATAGCAAACTGTGAACATGTAACTAACATACAAAAGCATAAACACCCAAATTTCATAACCAACACCCAATATTCATACATGAACCCACATAGCAGATTTTGAACTCAAATTCCAGCCCTAAACCCGAACTCAAATCTGTCCCAAATAAACATATAACACATCTCAACCTAAAACATGAAATATGAGCATAATAGCTCACCATTTAGCATGTAAACACCGAAAAACACACATGCAACCACAAATTCGGATTCTCAAAAAGTTAGGGCTTACTAGATTTGGGAGAAATCGCAGATTAGAAGGAGAAGAGAAGATGATGAAGCTTCCTTGATGTTCTTGGAGCTTGATTGAGCTTCCAAACTCCAAATTTAGCTCCTAGATGCTTGATTTCGTGAAATGCAAGTGTGTGTGTGTGTAACCGTGAGAAAGAGAGAGAGATGGGATGAAGATGATGATGATGCGTGAAGAATGAGGGGGAGGGGAGACATATTTGGGCAGATTTCTTTAAGTGTAATTTACACCTTAGGCCCCTCAACTTTGTTTTTAAACATATAAGACATAAAAACTCACTTAAGTGGGTTTTTACTAAAAGTTATAAAGTAACAATTCTAAGAAATGTTTTTAAGTGTTTTTAAATCATTTAACATGTGAGATTTAGTCGGGTTATATAAATTTGTCATTTATACAAAAATCCAAATTTTTACACAAAGACCGGTTTCGCATAAAAATGCAATTTTTCATATTTAACACATAAAGTCACGAAACGGATTTACGAACCAAGTTACTAAAGTCAAATAACAAGTAAATATAAGTAAACACGAAATCATTCAAATAATGGGTCTCGGGTTCGCTAACGGAACTAACGGGACTAACGGAAAAAGTTAACGGAGTTAACTTAGGAAGTGACGGTTGTCACAAAAAGAGAAATGAAAATGCGAGTGCCACTATAGGCACACAGAGATTCCAATTCATGTTGTCGATTGTGCAAAAATGCTCACGTTGTAAAACAAATCGAGAGAGAAAATAGAGAAGGGACACCTGAAGCATGAAAGGACACATGTTGATTTAATCAAGAAGGCTTACAAAAGGAAAACAGAGAAGATGTACCTGACTATCTCCTAAGAGAAACTGACGACGGAAGAAGCCTCGTTGGTAGCCATAGTAGTATCTTATGAAGATGTAAACTTTGTCTCCGCCGCACCATGCCTTCGTTCAAACAACAGTTATCGGCCTGAGTTGTGATAGGCAACTACCAAACACGGCTCTGCTCTGATCTGTTCCTCAACCACTGAACCGTCACCGATACTCCACTCCATCGACCCCATAACGTGGCGAGAGTTATGATGACGTGTCATCGTCATCATCAACGCCGTTGGCGACGGTATAAGCAACTCCGAGAGGATGAAGCAGTTCACATCTCATCGTCTCAGCGACTCGGTGATTTTTCATCTGGTCACTCTCTCTTTCTCTCTCGTTATCTGATTAAATGATGAGGCAACTTCAAATTCATATATATACATTGCTAATTGAAGATGGAATTAGTTTACCAAAATCGTAAACGTCGATGTTCTTTAGCGAAACATGACCTTCCTCTTAAATCCGATCCCTAGAAGCCCCTGCTTGAAGAACAAATTGTAAGAGACTCGAAGAACAAATTGTAAAAGACTCGAAACACAATTCAATCAACAAATCGTAAAGCTGGAACAAAATTTCAGATTGGAAAAATGGAGAGAACTTGTTTCGCTGCTGCTGCAGAGAGATTAGGGTTTGGTAGAAAAAAAGGAAGAAATCTACGATAAAGGAAATTCACGAACAGAGGCACGCTCCTGTAGCTCGTCCTCTTCACACTGTTGAAGGAGCAGGTATGCGTGAATCGCCGTCCTTGAGGCATGGCGGGTGGAGAAAATAAGAAAAAAATACAGATTTCAGTGGTACGTATGCATAAAGGACTTGTAATTCATGCTTAAATAGTTGTACCGCGTTGTGCACTGTAGCGGCCACTGTAGGTGGCATCCATTTTCATGCTCTAAATGGTTGTACATTATGCTTTAAAAGTTGTACAATAAAGTTGTAAAATGTATATAAGGTATAATATCTTTACTACTATATAATGTATATTGATAAAAAGGGCATTTTTGTAATTGTGTGCGTCTTAATATTAAGACGCTTACCCATTCTATGTTGAATCTGTTTGTCGATCCATCCAACTGAACAAACAAATTCAAACACCGCCCATAATAGGAAAAACTCCAAACCATCGTTTCCTCACTGTGTATACTGAAGCAGGGAATCTCCAATTAAGGGTCTTCTTCCACTCTCTTTTGATCTTCAAAATCCAAACCATCCATAATCGGAAAAACCTTAAGCGCGGTTCATTTTTGATGTCCACAAATCTGAATTTCAAAATTTGTAAAATTCAAACAGTCAAGCATACATGCCCTCTCCACCGTCTCCTCACCCCTCACCACAAAAATGCTCAAATCGACCTACGACGCTTCAGAACGATGTTTTTCTTCGGAGCGAAATTTTCCTTGAGGAGGCGCTTGAGATTGAAATCTCTTCAGAACGATGTTTCTTTTCCTTCTACACAGGTAAATAATGATAGTTTTTGGGGGTTTGATTTCTCGGTTTCAATTGTATCTCCTCACTCCATGTTTTTAGGGTTCAAGTCAAGAGGAGGGTTGTGAACCCTTTGGTGGCTGCTACGACTTCATGGATTCAAATCTCAAATCCGTCACCTACTAGCGAATAGTACAATTTGGGTAAGATATTTCTTCAAGTCGTACTAAGAAAACAAAATTAGGGCTGGGTTCATGAGTTTCGATTTATAACCTATAATTAGGGTTTCCTTAAACTCGATTTGGGGTTACAACCTTTAAATTTGTATATTTCTTTGGATTTAAGCTTCCACAGGTAGATGAAAGTCTTAGATTCAACTGTTACTTCTGGATTTAAGCTTCTGCTTCCACTTCCACAGGTAGATGAAATTATCAAATTTATCTGGCACTTTTGCTCCTGTTACTTTGTTGAGTTTCTGTTTTAGTTTTATACTCGGGCATCACTGGGATTACAAAGATCCCTCTCATACGTGACCTGTTGTAATCTCTGATTGCATGAATCATTTAGTCAATTTTGATTTTGTGCCTCTGCAGCTGTTTTCGGAAGATGATTAACTGCTAATTTTGTGGCCCTGTAGCTGTTTTTTTCGGTGATGATCGGTGATTTACTTTTAGGTACTTAATTGTTACATAGTTATTGGTGTAAATGTTAGATATTTTACAGGTCCAGAGTTGCTACATTATGTTGTTGGTGTAAAGGTATGTATTTATAAGTCACATCTGCAGGTTCAGCTTTGTAGTTTGAGATGTAGTATTTGGTTTTCCTTTTCTTGATTTTGAAGTTTTGCTTAGACTTTTTATATAACATTTAAAAGCTCATGGGTCTGAACTTTTAGGACTAGCATACATTGAATTTTATTTGGTGATTCATGTTGTTGGTGTTGAGGTTTATATATCTACAACTTGCATTTAGGAGTTTTCATATATTACCGGTTGAAGATTGTTGGTTTGTGTTACTAGTATAAATATATGTATTTTTAATTCGCCTTTGCGGTGTTGATCAATTCAATCAAGTAATACATAAAAACATATAAGGTGAGGACATACCGGTAGGGATTGAGATTATAGATGACGATGATGATGCCATAGCCATGATGTTCCTCTTCCCTTTAGATGTCTTCTATTGATGGATTTTGTGACTAGAGAGAATAGTGTATGTAGTGGTGTTGTTTATGTTCTCTAGTCATATATTTATAAGACATCAAAGGGCAAGAGACCTTTCATATTATGTCATTATTCCCATCAAATAATGACTATATTAATAAGGACTTTATGTCATACATAAATAAGGACTTTATATGACTTTATATCATTTAATTTTGGCAATTATTAATAAATGATCCCAAAGGACACATTCATGTAGGTATATTTCCAACATTCTCCCACTTGTCCGAGTGATCATTTATGATGAGCATTTCTAAAGTTTGGCCAAGTTAAAAACACTCATCAGATTTCGAATTTAAAACTGTAGTAGAAAAATACAGTCATTGAGTTATTCTAAACTCAAGACCCCCATTAATCATACTACAATCGCAAAACGAACATAAGAAATTAAGGACCAAAATGACTAGATTGATGCCCTTAACGTTGATTTATATGTAAAACTGTCTATATGTCACTTAGGCATGCATAACATATTCAGAGACAAAATAAATCAAGACAGATGAGGAATAATTAATAATTAGTTATTCATATTATGACATGATCGGTCATTAGTAAACCTCGTCTTTATTATGAGCTCTTAGAAAAGACTTATGAGGATAGACCTTAAGTTATAGGATCCTTAAGCATATCATGAATGTTTTCAATACAAGGACTTAGTTTCCTCTACTTGTTCTTAAATGAATAATAATCTTGTATCGAAAATTTAACGCAGCTCCTCTCAAAACTGTTACTGTTTTTTAAGAGATTAGGATAGCTGACTTTATCACAATGAGTCTTCAATATGTTATATATGGAGTTACGGAATTATTAGTCTACTGATAAATTTACCAACAACATCTAGTGACAAACATATCATGTCATAATAACTTATGTTGTTGTTATCAGTCTCTTATGACTCATCCATGATCCATGAGATAAATATGTCCGCAGACATAAGGATATACCCCTGAGTTGACATTTAATATCCTTTGAATACAATAAAGTCAAAATTTATAGATAGTCAACTATTTTAAGTTTCTCACTTCTTCTATAGTTTAAATTTTATAGTCTTTCGTTTCTTATAGATATTGAAATGACATCTTAAATGCTTTATGATGCACTAAACTTAGGAAATGATTTTTATCATTTCTTAGTATTTCAGCAATGAAGGCAATATCTTAAAACGAGTATAGACTTGAACATAAGATTTGAACCTTTATTAGTAATCTCCTTTAGTTACTAGAGTTACAAATAAAGAGTAACGTTGCATGTTGTAATGTGTTCAACACATGGTTAAATCTAATAATTATTAGTTTGATCTTGATGTATTTTGATGCTTATTGTATAAGAAACATCTTCAAGACTTTAATGTCAAAATTATGCGAAAATAAGTCGCTTTGACTCATGCAACAAAACTAACATATTACTAGCCTAAAATAATGTATATATAAGGGCAAGTATTGTATTAGTTGCTCCCACTCATCTTAAGGTAGGCCCAATTTATCCACTTATTCTTGATTAAGAATTGTTACATTTATAGCTTCATCAAATTTTAAATTCACTTGTAAATTTGCTTATATTAACCCTTTATATTTACTCATCTTAAAGACTAAGTGTTCTTTAACTTTCAGGCTTGAAACCTTAAGTTTAGTTTATGAACATGTCTTCATGTTAAGTGATTATTAAGGAAAGATATCTTATAAGGCCGTTAAATGTCACTCGTAATTATGAATGAGTAATAAGGACAATGATTATCTCTCAGAGAACCCTTTAGAAAAGGAATTCTTAACTTGTTAATCGCCTTTAGGAAAACAACAATTCATAACGTTTAATTTCTCCTTTCGGATTTCAGTTTAGCTATGGAAAACTAAACTTCTAACGTTATTTTGATTTAGGGAGTTAAGCTCATTAATAATAGCTTTATTCCATCAGATGAGTTGATTGATTTCTAATAATGGCTCTTAAATCAGAGAACGATTAGTAATCTTTCCAATATCCATGTAAGCTTTATTAAGATAGGTTCATAATCATCAAATTTAATAGGAAATTTCATACCTTGATGACCTACTAAGCTGGATCTAACGAGTTGAAGCAGAACATTAATAGTTTCATAGATTTCCTCTTGAGCATTTAAGTCAGGTATATTAGGAGTAACATTATTTCTAAGTGTGTGGAAGTGGATCAGTGTTATAGTAGCGTGGTGTACAAGAGGTGTAATCGGAGTTAAATTCAGAGTTAAATTTAACTTTGTCTCTCCCCCCGCCTCTTGTACTTTTAGGTAAGTCATGAGTAAGGACTTTTCACTACTCCCACTGAACTCAGAAGAGAAGTCATTGATAAGGACTTTGATTGCTCCCACTAATCTTAGAATTTCTTAGGAACTTGGTATGCAACATGCTTAGTGTTGAGGATTTTTAAGGTTTAATTGCGGCTAATAACTAATCATATGGTTTATACTTAGTCTCCTTCATGTCCGTATTTCAGAAGGAATTTTAGGGACATATTAGGTAACCTTGTTTAGCATATGATTTGTTGTTTTTAGAGCCTTGGTATATAGAAATAGATGTATAACTTAGATGACATATTTATTATCATGTTTATAAGGATACTTAGATGCATAACTTAATAATGTATCTTTAGAAGTACCATACATGATCTACTGGTTCACACTAGTATGATCCTAATGGATTTGAGAGTGTTACCATAATTTGTATGTCAATCTTAGTATTTAATCTATTAAATCTAGTCTCACAACCTTTTATGGTTAAGTTGATTTTCAACTTCGTCCTTAAAAGTTTAAGGTGAGAAAATATTTTTCCTTATTTAAGTACAAGAATAAATAATCAGTAAATGAGTGATAAATGTGTTACGCCCAGATATTCCATTTTAGGATAAGGTCCACTAATATATTTGAGTTTTGTTGAGTTAGAACTCTTAGTGGAAACTTATTTATTCCCTTATACACATATTGTCTTTGTTAAGTTCTCACTTACGTGATAACAAAGATTGTGAAAATTTATTATCTAGTTATAAGTTATAAAGATTTCAACCCACGTAAAGACAACTAGCTAGATAAGTATAACCAACAACTTTAAGAGTTTAGGGTAGTAGTGACATTTGTCATAGTCGTTTGAAAACTTATAACCGTCGATGTCTTACTTTAATAATGATACTAGGTTCCAAGTGATCTTGGATCATAATAAGGTATCATAAAGTGTAGTACATTGATAGATTTTCATGGTTTGTACAACTTTGACATTGATTTTGTCCCTTACTCTCATAATAGTGGTTGTTTGGTTTATTCCTAGTGTATGGATTATAAGAGATCTTTATAAGACTAGATTTAATCCACTATGTTAATCTTAAAATTAATGGGCACAATTATCATTGTTGATTATTCTTTGTTAGCCAGTTGTTCCTATAAGGATTTAGAACTGGAAGTTTTCTTGTATCTTATTTTAGAATTTAGAACTATCCTCCTTATTTAATTTATTTTAATTATATAAGGGTTAGTGATTGTGAGGTGAACAAATCCGCTTTTCTAATTTAAGGCATTATATATCCTTTATGCACAATGCTATCAAGCACTCATTTTCCTTCTAGTACTTATAAGTGTCATGACTAATTTTTAAGTAGCATGTAATTGTGCCAAGAAAGGATTCACTAAGAAATGCACTAGAAAAACCTTCAATTTTGAAACATGTGTAAGCCCTTTAAGGATGTTTTATGATGTGTTCACTAAATCATTAACCTAATTTATACTTTGCACTAAGCATATTAGATGTTAAGTGTTTGCATGCATTTAAGAAGTTCATTTGAATTTTTATTACTCACTCAATGTTTAGATTAGGATATCTAAAACATCTCTACTGATTTTGATATTTGAGGAATCTTTATCATCATAAGAGACATTTGACTTTACTCGTTTATAATGCCCTAACTGTAATATATTTATATCGTAAGGCAATGAGAGTCTTTTGTCTTAACAGATAATCAAGATCATTATGATAAGAGGAAAAGTTGTATGGAAACATTTAGTGATTGTAAATCTAGAGTGGAAAATTTATGGAGATTAAAGGTTATATTAGTTTGAAAGAAGATCTAAGAGTGACTATATAGGGTACTTAAAAAAACTAAGGCACAATGATTATGATAAACTAAGGTATAATAGAAATGTATTATCATAAACTAAGCCATAATAATACATTATGATGAACTAAGGCATAATAGAATGCATAATCATAAATTAAGGCATAGTAATAAGGCACAAAGTTTTAAAACAAAAAAGAAGATGTGACATATTCTGTTATAACACCAAAATAACAGACTAGTTAGGTTCTACTTAAATGAATCGGCTTTCGCTTTGGTTACTTGCCTATCACCTAAGCATTATGAACAAATTGAATATAAATTTCTATTTGAACATTGGCTTCGCTTTGGCTATGACCAATACTCAAATGTTATGAGAAAATTTAGTATAAAGTTCTACTCAAATATTGGCTTCGCTTTGGCTATGACCAATATTCAAGTATTATGAACAAAGTAAATATAAGGTTCTACCTGAACATTGGCTTCGCTTTGGCTATGACCAATATTAGGCATTATGAACAAATTTAAATATAAAGTTCCATTTGAACATTGGCTTCGCTTTGGCTATGACCAATATTGAAATGTTATGAACAAATTAAGTATAAAGTTCTACTCAAACATTGGCTTCGCTTTGGCTATGACCAATATTCAAGTATTATGAACAAAGTGAATATAACGTTCTATTTGAACATTGGCTTCGCTTTGGCTGTGACCAATATTCAAATATTACGAACATATCAAATATAAGGTTCTAATTGAACATTGGCTTCGCTTTGGCTATGACCAATATTCAAGTATTATGAACATGCTTTAAGAGATAAATTATGACATATAAGTACAACACATCTCCTTTGGATAGAAATGCAAAATTTATGTAATTTAGCCTAAAGTATTCATGTGTATCACTAAATAATTAGCCTTTGGGTTCACTAATTAACAATACACATGACTACTTTAAATGATAGCATTAAACTTCAATATAGAAACCAAAATAAATTCCATTGAAGTTACAATTAAGTATTTAAGTGTATGATTAATACAAAAGTTCTAATAAATAACACTTATGAATACATTAATAGTCTCAAATAAATATTATATGTAGCATACATATGTAATCATATACCACAAATACTACATTTATAAAACAAACGTACATAAATATAATATTTATCAAAACATATGGAATTTTGAGATTTGAAGAATTTCAATTCACATGGCATCATAACCAAATTCATAATGACACTGACAATTTAGTCAAAAAGTAAAATTTATAACTATATTTGTGCAGATAATAGATGCGAAAATATCACCATGTTGTAAGATAAATTATTATTAACGATTCTAAAAGACTAAAACAATCAGATTCCACTGATGAATATTTTGCGCATGGCTTCAAACGATGAAATTCCAAATATTAGTGAAATCGATTATAAACATATATATTGTTTCGGTTTCGGTTGAAATCACAAAGTAAATAAAGTGATTACAAGATTGAATTGAAATAATCAACATCGCTCTGATACCACATGTTGATCAATTCAATCAAGTAATACATAAAAACATATAAGGTGAGGACATACCGGTAGGGATTGAGATTATAGATGACGATGATGATGCCATAGCCATGATGTTCCTCTTCCCTTTAGATGTCTTCTATTGATGGATTTTGTGACTAGAGAGAATAGTGTATGTAGTGGTGTTGTTTATGTTCTCTAGTCATATATTTATAAGACATCAAAGGGCAAGAGACCTTTCATATTATGTCATTATTCCCATCAAATAATGACTATATTAATAAGGACTTTATGTCATACATAAATAAGGACTTTATATGACTTTATATCATTTTGGCAATTATTAATAAATGATCCCAAAGGACACATTCATGTAGGTATATTTCCAACATGCGGGTCTTAGTTTGTAATTTGAGTATTTCGTTTGTGTTTATTAATCTGATTTGTTGTTTTAGACTAGGCCTTTTATGTGACAATCTTGTCTATACAAGGTTTTTTCCTTTCTATCGATTTAGGCTCTTTCAGGTAAGCAACTCGCTATTTTGTTTGGTGTTTATTAACTTCAATATTTCAAATATCATTTTTAAGCAACTCAACACGATTTTGTTATCATTTTTTGTTGTTGTCTAGATTCTTACTGAATACACGGATAGCAAATCCGGATGGTGTTAAATGTTCTTGAAAAGATGCATGCACATCTAACTACTGTTGTTGTCTCCAAAAATCCCCTATTTATTCAGGTATATTGACTTAATTATTTTGTTAATATATTTTTTATTAATTACTTGGGGATGAAATTTATTATTTTTTGACTTTATTGGTATGGTTGTGTCTTATTTTTTGTTTTTGAGCTAAAATTGTTGGATTGGTGTGATGGTGTCTTTGTTTTTGCCTAATTTTCTTATGTTTAAATGATTACTGCATTCTACTTTAGTTTGAGTTTACTTTTGTTTATCTGATACTTGGAAGGATTGTGTTTGTCTATCAGTTTCAGGTAAGGTCGGTGTGCTCCTAATTTTCACAATGTCAACTTTTTTTTTCTTTTCTCATTTTGTAGGTGGAGATTTACTAAAGCCATTAGAACTTTTGGTGAATTGATTCTTGATAAGGTTTTTACAACCAGGTCAAACAAGTCAGTTTTGTTAAGATCTATGTTGTAATTAGGATTTATGGATTCATGAGGCTGATGGTCAAACTGGATGGCTATATAAACAAGATGGCTCCATCTAAACATCAGTCTTGAGTTTTGACCGTGACAAAGGTCAGAAACCTTCTTCTCAAGTATTGTCAATCAACTTTGACGGACTACCTAAGGTGAGAAAGCTTTTTCTTCTTATCACACTTTATACATTTTTTCTCATCTATATTGTTTTTTTATTACTTAACTTGCTGTTTTGCAGAAAATAAAGGAAGGTAACTGATATATAAAAATTGTTAAAAGATAACTGAGCGTACACTATAATCGGTTGTCTGCAGAGTTGGTGCTTCTTGGGTTTATATCAATTACATAGTTCAGTTGGTGCTGCTGGCTATGAATTTTAATGCGTAGTTTTGTCTGTGTTACAAGTTGTACTTCACTAAAGTGAAGTTGGGTTCTCCACCAAAAGAGTTCAATGTTCACATTGACACCGGTAGGGACATTTTATAGGTTAATTGCAGTGATTGCCCTTAATTAAGTGGATTCAGCGTATGATTCTTTCACTCCCTCTGTATTTGTGTAAATCCCATGTCGAATTTTCTGCTATAATTGTGTTTATTTCCCCCCGGATATAAATCTAATTGTAATTTGCTCAATCAATCAATTAATATGTCGTGGAAGAAATCAAAAGGTGGAGTTTTTTGTGGGTAAATCAAAGGTAAAATGGAACATTCAGATCGGAAGGATTTGTTATGTTTTAATTTGTAATTCTTAGTGATTTGATGGTCCTTTTATACAGCAGCTTGCTGGAGGGGTGTGGTGAATAAATCTGTTGTTCAAATCTTTTTTTTTTTGCTCAATCAATCCGTCACTTCACAAAATATGGATTTCATCAAACGATGGAGCGCCTCACGCTTTTAGAACCAAGGGTAGGATGATAATGGGCATTAGATAAACAAGATAACATATTGAGGGGGTGTTTTAGAAATTCTAGTACTCAATATATTCATTTAAATAATGAAGATTACATATTAATGGGAGTTTTTTTGGGTCTTGATGCATATAGGCTGAAGAGTTTACCCCCAAAATTCACAAAGTGGTAGACTGGTAATCCTCTCCTTCTACATATTTCTTTTACATGATATTATGTGATGTGATTCTGTTCTTTTGTTTATCCACATTGTATAATCTTTCTTTCTAAACCAGATGCATACCACAATTGTTGATGCCATGATATTTTACAAACATCACACATTGTTAGATTGTTTGGACTGCATAACACAGATTTATAATCTGAAAAGGTGAATGCTGAACTTATTTGCTTGATGCTGAAAAAGTAAAATCTATGATGAGTAGCTTTCAAACCAAGGCTATCCAAGATTCAAAATGCAATCTCAGAAGGGACATAAGGTACACACAAATGATTAGTATATTTTTTTCATTAGTCTAGAGAAGGCATACGAGGGCTCTTCTTGGGAAAATAAAAAATATAATGGTTTCTTAGTGAAAAAAAATGTCAGAATCTGGTGGATTTGTGAATTTTACACCAACTTTTTTGTGAATGGATTTCGGGTAAAAAGTTCTTATTGCTCACATTATTGTGTTTATATAGGTCTCAAAGCAAAAGACCAAGGCTGGGGCTTACTAATGCATATGGAATGAAAAGATAATTCGTATGGTGAGGAGTTGACCATGCTAGAGCTAGCTGGCACAAAATCACATGATGCTTTCAGGGGCTATTTAGTAATATTATTAAGCCTGATTCATTTTTCTAACAGAATAAGCTGACTGCTTAGGATCGTTCAGGTCGGATTGCTATAATAATCCCAGTTACTTAGATTGATTAATCAGGAAATGGTCCAATTTGAAGTAAATAGGATATGCTAACCAACACCTGCGGCTTCTATATTTTGAGCTTAAATGACCAATATGATACCTTTTGAGTGTATTTTTTTATCAATATGGTTTTAATTGAAAACAAATATGATAACATTTTGAGGTCTAAGGCATCCAAATTTGTTTTTGATTGAAATAAATATTCAAAAAGTCAGTGGAAACAAAATTTGTTATTTGTTACAAATTTCAATTTGAAATTTGTTGTGGCCCTCTTCTTCTCTACCGAGACACACACAAGCCTCCAGATGTTTAAATCAATGATTACTTTAAAATAAGAACAATTCCACAAATGTGAAACGTTGTGTTGACATGGTTGTTGTTTTAATCAGAGTTGAATGGTGATCTGCTGGGCAGTGGAGCTCGAAAAGGTGGCTGCCCAAATAATTCCCTATTCTAAGCATAGTTTGAATGGAGTATAGTTAAATCTGTTGAAAGATGGATTGGAGATGGGTCTAATTATGGACCTTGAGTTTGGGGAATTTTAATAGAAAGATACCAGATTCGCATCAGACACAATATTTTTCTTGTTTTGTTTTTAATGTGGTTTTGTTTATTGCTCTTCAACGTGCATTTCGTACACTACATGAAAATTTGATAAATTTGAGATTATAAATTGTTTGGTCTTATATTTAGTGCATGAAGCATAAACAATACCACATGAAGTATTATATATAAAATATCCTCAAGCAAAATAAATCCACATATACTTTTAGTTTTAAGTCATATGAGCTCTCAGTTATTATAACGACTTGGGTACTCAAAGAAAAAGAGGTTGGTTTTTTTATACAAGTTATATAAAAGATAATAATCCAGTGGAGGAAACGTCCTTGACAATTGTAACAGTTCAATGAGACTATCAAAACATTAAGAAAATACTACGAATTATATAAGAGAACCGTTGAATTTTGTAAATAGTGTGGTGGATGAGAACCCTTTATGGAGATTCCAACTCGACGCCGTCACATCATATGGGTTTTCATGAAGATTATTCAGGTGTTTGCTATTATTTATTTAATATCTACACTGTTAGATAAATTAAATCGGTTCAATATAACACGAGAGGAGTGATAACTAACAAAAAATAAGTATCGAGATGGTTTATTGTCATTACTGTCGCATCACCTACACAATATAAAAATAACCAAATGCTCCAATTGCATACACATTAATTTCGTCAAAAGAATTTGTTAGTAATCGCACAGTAGCATACTTAGCGCCTAACAATTATAGGAGTATATAAAATACATTGTGATATATCACGAGAAGATTGATAAATAAAAAACAAGTACTGCGTTTGTTGATTGACGCCGTCACTACATCGCGTAGATAGGAAAACGAGTATCGCGTTGTAAATTGCCGCCGCATCGCATGCACTAACATAAACGAATACCGCATTGTAAATTGTCACGCCACCACAATGCACGGGAAAAAAGAAGAATAACACGCTATAGACTGTCACCCGCCTCAACGTGCGGGCACCATACTAGTATATATATATATATATATATATATATATATATTATATATTTATATAGGTGAGTTATTCTACATCCACCAAAAAGTCTACATCCACTACATCCACCATCTTTTTCACAAAAAACACCAAAAAACAATTTTTAACAAATTTTTTTTTTGATAATACTACACATCTAATCGCTATGTTAGCTTTCTAGAACACTTTTTTTTAAAAATTTTTGTGGTGTTTTTTTTGTCGGATTATATATTTTAAAAAAAAAACACCAAAAAACCACTTTTTTTTAATTAATTTTTTTTTCTAAAAACACCATTCTTGTAGACGCATCAAAACACACATTTTTATGGATTTTTTTTATTTTTTTGTATTTTTTGGCGTTTTTTAAAAAAATAATAAAAACGCCATTAAAATTAAAAAAAAGTGTTCCAGAAAGAATATATAGCGATTTGACATATGATGTTTTTTTTTATTTAAAAGAAAGTGTTTTTTTGGTGTTTTTTTGAAAATAGGGAGTGGATGTAGAGGATGTAGGGAATTTGGTGGATGTATTCTACCCTAATTCTATATATATATATATATATATATATATATATATATATAGGTAAAAGATCCGTGTAGACCCCTTATTTTTTGTAGACCCCGTAGACCCCTTATAAAACTCAATAAAACTCATTAAAACTCACTAAAAATAAAACTCAGTTTTGTTAATTTAGTTTTTTTATTTGCGATAAGCTTTTAAGAACAAAAAAAGACAATTAAAAAAAAAGAAAAACGAAAAACATTAAAAATTGAACATTTTAAGACAATGAGTTTTAAAAATCAATGAGTTTAAAACTCAATAAACTCAATAAAACTCAGTGTTGCGTTTAAAACTCATTATTTTAAAACTCATTGTCTTAAAATGTTCGATTTTTAATGTTTTTTGTTTTTTTAATTTATTTATTTATTTTTTTGGTTCTTAAAAGCTTATCGTAATAAAAAAAACCAAATTTACAACACTGAGTTTTATTTTTATTGAGTTTTATAGGGGTCTACAAAATTTAAGGGGTCTACACGGAACCCTTCCCTATATATATATATATATATATATATATATATATATATATATATATATATATATATATATAGGGGAGGCTCATTTGAGAACCAATTGGTTCTGAGAACTTTTGAGAATCATTCTAAGCCACTAGTTTATATATATAGAAAACCCCCCATGAGAATCATTCTAAGTCACTAATTTAGAGCATTATATGTTTGTCATGTGAAGTATCAAGAACATGCGCGTGAAGTGTCAAGTACAAGACAACAACTACAAAATAGCATGTGTCCGAAGTGACCCGAACTGCCAGTTTGGGTGCACACGAACTGACAAAGTGGCAGTTCGGGTGGCAACTAGTTCAAGCATATATGTACAACTATAAATAGATTGTCTTGTATAGGATTCAGGACTCTTTGCCAGATTTAATGTGTGAACTGAGTGTGTATTTTCTCCGTGGTTTAGTAATACAAATCTCATTTGTATTTACTTAGCTCTTTGTGTCTTGTTTTCTATACTCGAATTACTTGTTATGATCATTGATTGAGTAGACTATCCAGCTCATGAATTTTCAAGTGGTATGAGAGCTTTCGGTTCTATTTACTGATTAGATTGTTACAGTTTTTTGAGTTTCTGAGTCAAAAAGTGGGGTTTTTTTTAAAACTTTAGTGCATTTTTGCTTTCATATGATCATTTTTGGTGCATTTTCAGTGAAAAATCCACTTCTACATCAATCCCCTTGAGTATATCTGATTGACTGCTGCAAATCTCGTTTAAAAAATTTCAAAATTGTGAAAATTAAGTTCGTAGGGTTCGATCCTGGTCTTCTGTAGCTATACTGCGTCGAATAGGTACACTTGCCTAGTGGGTCCCATTTAGTTTAGTTGTCTAGGTAAAACTTAGTGTGTCGAGGTCTAGGATTAGATCTAGGTACAATTAGTCATTTTTAGTAACCGTTCCGAGCACATCCAGCTTTTGGCGCCGTTGTCGGGGACACTTTGAAATAGCAAGATCAACTTATGTCGTGTCTTAGGAACTTTGAGTCTTTTCATTTTCGTTTTTAGAGTCTTTAGGTTCTATTCTCGAGTGTATAGTATTAGGTATTTAATTTTTGTTTTTATTTTTATACTTCTTCCGTTTTATGCCACTTATACAAGGTCCACCTTAATATTCACCATTTTCTGATCCTGATCGTGACCTTCGTGAACATTTTCAAGTTCTTCATGCGGACTTCGAAAATTTCATTTCACCACTACTCCCTGCAAACCATCCACTTCTACACCTATTACTCATAACACCACACCCATTCCATTTCCCAATCTTACCATGGCAGCACGTATCACCGTTCACGAGCAAGTGAGCGCTAGAGACGATGACGCTCGGTTCGCCATTGCTCAAACCACAATTTCCAACATCGCGAATTGGCAAGTTCCATCTCACGTCATAAACGCGCTTTCAAATTCCATTTAATTCCATGGACATGATGATGAAGACACACCTGCCCACTTGTCTCGTTTCGTGCGTATCTGTAACATATTCGGCCTCACGGGAGTGTCGAATAATGTTATCGAACTATGCCTGTTACCATTTTCCCTCGCCACTCGGCCCACCGTTTGTCTCCAGACGTTGCCTCCTAGTTCAATCGCCACCTGGGCCGATTCAAAACAATTTTTTTCTTGAAGAAATATCACCCTGCAGCAAAGGCTTCACGTACTTAGGAGGAAATTTATTCTTTTCATATGGAACCCGACGAGTCGTATTTATTTAGCGTATGATCGATTCAATACCCTTCTCAGTAGATGCCCACAACACGGGTTGTTGGAGTGGGCCATCATTGAAAATTTTTAAATTGGTCTAACCTATGCTGTACATGAGGAGTTTAACATTTCAACTAGAGGGCATATGATGGAGAACCTCACAATTGATGAATGTAAAATGCTTTTTGAGAGCATCGCAAACACTGAGCAGCAGACCTCTGGAGATCGAAGAGCCACGTTGGCCCCGGCTAAATCATTAGTTCCATCTACACCTAGCTGGGGTGTGCATCACATTGGCTCCGAGAATATGACATTTTAGGAGCTCGAAAAACTGAAGAAGAAGCTTGACGAAATTCAACTCCACATAGCAACCAAATGTGAATTATGTCATGGTGCTCAATACACCCGCAACTGCCCGTTCACCTCTGCTGAGTAGGTAGACTACATCGGAAGATGAAACCAGTTCGGTAATTATTTCAGTCCGGCTGGAGGAGTGGTCAGGCTGGAGGATGAGAGATAGTAACCCATCGGGATTCAAACCGAGATTGAATCATTATGGTAGAGGAGACAACGGGTCGATCATGAGGGAGATAAAATTGCTGATTACGAACCAAACCCAGATTTTGACACGGATGGCGGCGAGAGATGAAGCGACCCAGAAGAAGCTGATGGATCATGATACATTACTTAGGAATCAACATGCAGCTTTTCTGGTCTTACAGAGATCGGTAGGCGATATTGTCAAGCATGTGAATGAATTGGCTAACCGAGGGGGTCAGTTTTCTAGCAATATGTATAAAAACCCCAATGCCACCGTGAATGCAGTCACCACTCGAAGTAGTAAAGTTGTTGGGAGTCCATCACCGGCGGTAGTATTAATGTGATGTCGTATTATGTTTTTCAGCACTTAGGTTTAGGTGATCTAGCCCCTACGCGCATGAGCATTTCATTGGCTGACCGTTCTGTGGTGAAACCTAGGGGAATAATTGAGAATTTTCTTGTTAAAATTGATAAAAAAATTTCCCTGCTGATTTTTTGATTGTTGACACAGACTATGATGCTAGATGCCCTCTGATTTTAGGTAGACCTTTCCTTAGGACTGCTAGAGCTTTAGTTTACGTGTTTTAGGGTAAAATTACCTTGAGGGTTGGCAATGAGAGTGTGACATTTGGGGTTGGTAAGTCTATTGGTAGTGACAACGAATCCATTTACTTTTTAGAATCTTTTATATCATGCATAGATCGTTACGTTAGTTATGTCACAGGTACAAATTTGGTAGTTGGAAATAGACTTGAAGGTGAACGTATGGTTGAGAATAAGTGTGGGGAGGATCCCGGGGGGTTGGATGGCTTGGATGACATAGTTGAGGAGGTAGATGACCCGCATTGGGAACCCACTGAGTTAGTATGTGAGGTCACGGTTATGGTGGTTGATAAGAGGTTTAAGAAGGCCACACTTGGGGATCTAGTTAGTTTGAATGATGATCCAGAGTTTAGTCCAAGTGTGGGGAACGTGGAGTTAGTTGAATGTGAAAATGACCCTAAATTGACCTTTTGTAGGGAAAAATAGATTTCTTCCGGGTCGATTTAAGCATTAGAAAGTTAAACAATGGTTAGAGTTGATGAGGTTTGTTAGTTTCATGGTTAATAGAGTAGTTAGGATGAACGAATTGGGAAACCGGGCAATTATGGGTAATTTGTTGATGAAAGATGTGAAGCCTAAACCTCCGGATGGTAGGTTAGGAGGCTATTTAAAGTGTTGGAGCCGTGGAGCTGAATTGATAAAGTGCCTGGGTTGTAAAGTTTGTAACTTTCTTTTGCTTTCTGCATTTTTAAGTTTTTGTGTATGTTTTCCGGTTTGTGCTGTTGCGCTTTTTGATGTATGCGGGAATTTTAAGAGGTTCAAAGTTGAGAATATGGGTTTGGAATGCTCTAGGTATGTTGAGGGATGATCTGGTAGGTTGACCATAATTTTGGGCAAAGTTGAGGTAAGGCAAAAAGAGATAGAAGTTTTTAGGGTCCCAAAAATCGAGCATGATCCCTGGAAATTCAGTTCTAGGCGTATCTTCAAGAGGGAATGATTGTTCCAGGCGATACACGTGAGAAGCTTGTCAGGAGCCGGTCACTTGTGTTCCTCGCGGTACGCGCAAACTGTCTTTAGTCCTACGCGATATGCGAGGGGGCGACGAAAAAATAGAGAAAAAAAGATTTGATTTTTTTTTTAATTTGGTTAACCGGTTCGCAAGCTGTTTATTTCCAGGTAAACACCACTTCTAATTATTTTTATTTTCTTTTTCTTTCGTCCCTATTTTATATTTTTGTGTTTCTATTTTTCGTGTTTCGTAATTAATCGTGTTTTGTCGAGTCGAGAGTTTTGTTTGTGTCTTTGCTTTGCAAGCCCGATAATATTCAAATGTACACGATAAACGAGTTAAAGTGGAGGGGAAAGGAGACGAAGAAAGAAGATGAACTAACCTTCATTTATCTATATCAATTCAGGGTAGTTTGTTCTTTTATATTTTTGTTTACATTTTTATTTTCGTGTTTTTATTTTTTGTTGTTTTTCCGGCTCACATTGGGGACCATGTGTCCTTTAAGTGTGGGGACGGGAAGATGTTTTTTATTCTAGCTTTAGTTATGATAAATTTTTTTTTTAGAAAATGTTCTTAATTAAAGCTGCAATTAAAGGGGAAATGATAGTACAATCAGGGTTCAGTTTTCAGAGTAAATGTGCATAGATGTTAAATATTAATTATATAAGTAGTTGGTTATATCTACTCTCGATGTATTGGTAGGCCCAACCGATCTTTTATGCCTAAATATCCTTATGTGTTGATAATAAATCATGATGCTTTAGTGGGTTCCCGCCTTATTTTTGATGTAACTGAAACTGTTAAAAATAGAAGATGGGTATCTTAGTTTTTATATATGTATTTGTGTCTTTAATACAACACATCTTTATCTTTTTACGAGAGTAAATTTGATATGGGTGGTGCTTGCATATTTCCATGTTCCATTGTCATCTATTTTGAGCGTTTATGTTAGTATTGATATGCCGATGCCTATGTGTTTCCCTTCGGGATAACAACTTGAAGGATACGTCTCTTGGTTAGGTAATTAAGTTTAGATTTACATGCTACCCATCGGGATTGCTACTTGGTGGATACATCCATGAATCGATGCTCTAAATTTTAAAATTGCTCAAATAAAATATCCATTCATCATTAGTCCATTATTTTTTAGACCTATATATATAGTATAATTTTATCTTGAGACGGGATTAGGATAAAGTTATGATTTTTGAGTGTGAGATCAATTAGGCTTATTGATAATATAATAAATTCTAATTGATTCATTTGGGGATAAAGGTTGGTGGTTGGGTTTAATTGGATCTCGAACTAGGCTATGTGTTTTGGTTAATTTAGATTGAATTTAAATAATTAAAAGTTAGGAATTGATGCCCCGGTTATGATTCCATTGCGGTATTTTTCGAGGCTGAAAAAAGAGTAAGTGTGGGGATGTTTGATGTGTTGCAAACACATCTTATTTTCCCGTGTATTTTGTATACTAATTAAGCGGGTTTTAAGTCCATTTGAATCAGTTTTCTATGGTTTTTAGTTAAGTATAGTTATTTGAGTCTAAATTAGTATTTTGTGTCAATTTTGTAGGTTCTGGTTGAATTCTCGAGGCCGCACGAGTACTAGAGAAGTTCAAGAGAAGAAAAGAATGAAGAATGCTGAAAAAGGTACCCTAGGCGTATTGCCAAGTGAGAAAGGAGCCCCAAGCCATACGCTTGGGGAAGAAATTCAATAAGAGGTTATAGGCGGTGCCTAGACTAATTTTTCATCACATACGCAGTGCGTGTATTGCCTACTGATGTGTCGGATTTGAACAAGAAAAACGGACAAGTTAAAAATGGTAAATACTGAGTGACCAAACCACACACTAGGGCAAGCGTACCCCTCGTATGCATTATAGTATCAATAAGTACCGAGTATCAATCCACGGACGCGTAATCAGACTCCCGATAATGTATCATAACTAATATTTAACCGATGTATTTGGACTAATTAATTAAAAGTAAACTAAGCAAACAATAAAACAAGCAGTAAACAATGCAAACGACAGAGAATCAGAATGAGAGAGATATCACCTAGCCTAGAATCCACTAAACCCAAATAAGACCCCCGGCAAGACCTATCAACATGAAACTATCACCAAGTGAGAATAACCCAACCAAGGAGGACTATAGACACATCCCGAATGATCAGATAATTCTAAATGAAGCACAGATAGCATAATATGTGAATTTGCACAACGGTTTCACAGTTTCGGTCAAAACAAGCAAAACACGCATAAATCGGGAGACACCAAGAGAGGTCTCTCTAAATGAATCCTAATACATGCAATGGCTCTAATTTCGATTACCTGAGACCTAGAAACCGCTAAACACGAATAAGTAGGGTCAAATCTTGCGGTCACAAGCACTCTAACCTACTAAACAATGCCTAGACAATAACTAGCATAAGAAACGACTCGGTCAAGTCAACCTCAAATGGATGCACACAAAATCAACCACTAATCAATGATATATCATCATGTAGGAGGTCTCCGGATCATGCATAAACCCAAAAACCAATTTAAGTCTAAGGATCAACAATAAACTAACTAATAATGGTTGTAGTTCTACAAGCCCTATCAATTAGTTCACACAATACATCATTAACAGCAACTAATCAAGCACACATGATCATCTCAAGCAACCAAAACTAGAATCATGAGCAAAAATCACATAATCATGTTGAAAATTTAAATCGAAAAGTCAAAATGGGTTTAATTTAATCTAAACTAGGTGATATGAATGAAATCAGGCACAAATCATGTCTCTAATCATCAAATCAGTCAAATCTAAGTAAAACATGAACAAACAATCAAGATCTAAGAAGAAAAGAATCAAATCGGATGAAGAAATTGCAAACCGAAGCTTCCAATCCTTCAATCTCCTCTCTAAAACCTTCAATAAAGCCCTTGATCGCCCAAAATTCGTCTCTGATCTCGTTCTCCTCTCAAAAACGTGCTCTCTGGTCGAACTCCCTAAACCCTAGGCTCAAAAATTGCTTAAATACACGTTTTAGAATTTTTAGCCGATTGCCTAGTAGTCGCGGACTGCCAAAATTTAACTTCTGGGACTGGCAGCCGGCGACAGGCACTTTACTGTTTTCTGGGAACAAAACTCGCAGACTGCCAGAATTTCAAACAAAGGAGTGGCTGTCTGCGACTGGCACTTTTCTTCTTTTCCAAGCAAAAACTCGCGGACTGCCAGAAATTAATGTAAGAGAGTGGCTGTCCGCGACTCGGCTACTATAGCAAAATTTCAAAAACTTCTATCTTTTGCTCCCGGGCTCCGATTCACATCCCGTTTCCGCCATAAATCATCATAAATTATCCACCATCACTAGATTTCCTGAAATCCAATATATGAACAATTAAGTATCATAATCTCATCAAAACTCGATAAAAAAGCCGGTAAAAATGCGGGATTTGTAATTCCAAAACATATATAAGATGCGTTGCATCACCTACACTAAGAGTCCCTCAACCGATACGCTTGGAGGGGAAAAAACCCACAAAAAAGAAAATTTGATATAAATTCGATGTTTAGGGTTGCATTCGATACTTCTCACTTTCTAGCCGATTTTGGGAGTTTCTTGGGACGATTTTGAAGAGAGAGGAAGGTTGGGATCAATAGGAGACTTGGAGAATGGCTCATTCATCATCAATTTACTTAACCGGTTCTCGATTTCTCTTTTGATCTTGTTCGATTGTTAAACCCAAACCATGTCTACCATTAGAGTTTGGATTTTTATTCTTGTTTCTGGTTTGAATATGGTGGTAGGCTAGACTTTTGTTACCACCTAGACCATTGTGATGACTTTTTGACATTAAGTACTTTATTTCGGTTTATGACAAATTTGATTGATGTTGACACACTATTAAATCCATTTAATTTTCTGCAATTGATGCATATGTGTGCTTGAATTAGGTTTATAGTTATCCATTGATCCTTGTTTTGCTTATGGATGTCTTCTAGTTTGATTAGAGTAGTTAAACTGTGTGACTGTGTGTTTGCAATTTGATTCTTGTGTAGCTGTTTATTTTATTCTTGTGTGCTGCCTTTCTATACAAGCTCAAAAGGATGACAGTTTTCGGGTAGTCGGGTTGGTTAATGAACTAGGATAACATCGTCTAAAAAGGAAGTGCCCTAGGAATTAGCTAATTTGCTAGTCGTGTTAATTGCAGTAATTAAAGGTAGCTCCTACTACTCTAGGGTTCCCGAGATTGTTTCGGAGATGGTTAGGCTTAGTTGAAGTGGGAAGTACTCAAAAAGTGAACCCTTGTTCGAGCTTTAGATTTTTTTGTTAGGAAGGACTTAAAATGTGAACTAACCGCCATCAGAGTTGTCATAGCCGAGTGAAGTTGTCAGTGTTGATTAAGATTCTAGGTCTCGATGGTACCTTTCTCGATCTTGTTTTCTTCCTAAGTTTCTCTGTTGTCGGTTGTTAGTAGTTAGTTAATAAAGTTATTTTAATTCTCTAATCACAATCAAATCAATTTACTCAATTTCCTATTCATTTCTTTAGTTAGTCTTATCTCATAGTGTCCCTAGGGTTCGATCCTACTCTTCTATAGCTATATCTGGCGTCCGGTAGGTACACTTTCCTAATGGTTCGATTTAGTTTAGTTGCCTAGGTAAAACTTAGTGTGTCTAGGTATAGAATTAGGTCATGTTTAATTAGTCATTTTAGTAACCGTTCCGAGCACATCAAGTTTGTTCAATGGAGGGAATGTTTTCCGTGTGAAAGGTAAAAGGCAAAATCAGCAAGTTACTGCTTTACATTGGTTGTTTAAGTAATGTGAGGTATGTGTGATACAAAACCCAATTATGTATGCTTAAAATGATAAACTTTGAGGATTAAACTAGATGGCTTATTTTTAATTATTTGTTACTTTATATTGTATTCTTAAAAATATTAAAAAAATAAAATAAAAATAAAATAAAATAATAATAGAAAAATAATAACATTAAAAGGTTTAAAAATTATGAAACAGGGGAAGAGTTAGTATTGGTGGCTTTTTAATTTTTAATTGTTTGTTTTCTATGAGAAGGTGGAAAATTATATAAATTTCTGGCTATTGTTGGCTGACACGCATAAGGCCGAAGTGAAATGCAAGCTCCAAGGTGATATGTTTGGTACGCTCTGTTTCCAGTCGCAAAAGGTATGTGTCAGAAAATTAAAGATAATGTATGTCATTTGATAGGAAACACACACTTAGGTTGGTGCATATTTTATTTGACTGCATGTATATGTTCCCAATACACATGCTTGAATCCAAAAGTATAAAATTGAGCTCAAAACTCGGCGTCCCATTTGTTTTGTAAAAGCAAAGACCTGGGGATGTCAAAGTCATTAGTCGGACTCTCCTCTGGTTTGCGTGAGCAAAGACCTGGAGGTGTTTTGATCGATGTGCTCGTAGATCACTATATATATATATATATATATATATATATATATATATATATATATATATATATATATATATATTATTAAAACATAAAAGTTGCCTAAGAGCGCAACAAAAGAGACCCTCTAGTGTCCAAAACCCTTATACCTTTATCATTGATGCATACTATGTGTCACACGTCGGGTTGCAGCCTTATTGAAACAACACTGTGAAATCAGTTGGCTTGTATATTATATCATTTTCTCTATGTGATCTATTATTTCTCTTCTCATCTCACTCTTGAGCTGTGAGAATATGTGGTAGGCAATCAGCGTACTTCATAGACTACACATTTACTTTACCTAGTGAAATTGCTTGAGCGTGAGGATCTTCTACTTAGTCGTATATGAAATCAATGTAAAACGAGTTGAAACACAAAGAGTAAATACAATACAGGCTTTGTATTAACCACAGAGAACCACAGAGTACACTTAGAGAAAGTATATGACACGGAAGCCCTCTAAAACTATACAAGACAAACATATTTATAGGCTGGAAATACGACTGGCCGAACCTCAGGTTCGGCCAAGCCTCGGCGGCTCCGAACCTGGAGTTCGGCCATGGTTCGGCCAGACCTAAACTTGAACGTTCCGTCTTGTATTCGATACTTCACATGACGATCAGGAACCATGTATCAACAAACTCCCCCTCGGCATGTGCAGTATCATTCCTCTTCTCAAAACTTGTATCTTGTATCTTCAATCAAACTCTTCCTCGATCTAGACGATGAGTTCGATCTTGAATACTTGATATTGCAACGTGTGTAGCCTCTTTATCAACAAACTTCAGAAGACTTGAAGTTGTAATGTTCTCTTCCACTTAGAAACCTGCCACATAAATAATCTTGGCGCAAAACGTCTCTTCGAGACTCCAAGATATATTGATTTTAAAAATGATTTCGTATTACGTGTTGATCAATCGAAAACAAATCAGAAACAAAATCTTTTTGACTTTTAGAAACTTTATATCAAAACACACCTAAAATCTTTTTGGTATTTTCTGATAAGAAAAGTAAATGCAGTACAGAATCAGACACTATTTTTGTCTTTTGTGAGAAAGATCACGACTTGGGATCATATTGGTCATAACATGCTGAACTACACTTCAATTTCGATTATTGTAGCACATAAGCCATGCCGATTGCAGATATACTTTGTCCAACTTTAAACTCTGACACAATCATACTCATAACATCTGGATATGTTAAGATATTTATTAGATTTGCATTGACCAGTGTACCCCACACTATCAGACATACTCAGATATGCTTTGCTTATCACATTTTGTGATTTCATTTGTGATTTTAATCACACAATGATTGTATTCATGATATAGTCAACTGTGTTCCATGCAAAAAGAAATAAGAACGTTAAATCGTCTACCTTAAGGTCGATCTTTCGATACGCAGATAAGGCCTCGGATTTAACAAAATAAGAAAATAAAAACAAGTTGAAGTTGTATAACTCAACAACAATCAGGTCGGTACTCCCGTACACGCAGAGAAAGTCCGATGAGTTATACGAAACACCAAAGAAAATAAAGCAGAACGTCAAACGAACAACGATCAGGTCGGTCTTTCGACACGCAGAGAAAGTCCGATCGTTTGACAAAATAAAGAAAATCAAACAAGTTTAAATCTTTGCAAAATGAACACATGTATACACAGTGACTTCTCATTTTATTTTTCACATATCTTTTCTTGATATATCATGAGATATGCATCAAGATGTTGTCCACTAGGTCAAGCATTAGTATTTAATGTGTTTATCACATCTGTATACTTTCTGATTTAATGCCGAGCCTACCTTACACATCGATCAAATGGTCTTATGGCTTTTTCACTTACTTTATCCATGAGTCAGACATTGTCAGCCAATGTACCATCATTTCCCAATCATGTCGGATACAATTTCTCATTTTTCAATGTTTTTGACTTTTTGCAATTTTAATGTTTTTGTCTTTTTCAAATTTCTCCCCCTAAAAATGACAACTCTATTTATAGATTTTCATTTTTACGATTTGAAAAACAACACACTATTTTTGTATTTTTGCAAAAACAAACTCCCCCTCAGAATGAGATGGAGTGAAAAACCAAGAAAAATTGATCAACCAACACGAACACTTGCAGGTTAAGTCTTTTGGAAAACACAATGAATTTTGAAAATCAGATTAATTAGAACAGATATTTCACAAACAGCAATTTTCCAATCACTGAAAGGTCTTCTTGAAACACCTGTTGACACCAAATAAATCATTAGTCGCTCTGGGATCGACCCGATGTAACATCGTCGGGTCGCCCGGTGTCTTCCACAAAGTCATTGTTGGCCTTGGAAACAACTTTTGGTTTCCAAATTTGTAAAAGTTTCAATTTTTGATCAGAACCTGAATCAGATTCAACTGACGTACTTGGATTAGACCAAGACGATTTACGAGTTGATTTTATCTTAGGCGACCATGGTTCATCAAAAATTTGACCTTTGTTATCCACATATTTGGCAGTTTTGTGAATATATGCAGTCGTCGGACAATCAGCAGCAAGATGTCCAGGTTGACGACATACATAACAAAGTCTTTCTCGAAAATTGTTTGAAAATGATTTTGATTTTGAAAAACCAGATGAATGCTCAGAATCAAAATTATCAAAGAAATCATCAGAGGAATCATACCTAGGAGATGGACTCCTTGAAGATGACGATCTTCCAGAATAGTAAGTGAATTCCTTCTGAGATGGTGATTTCTTTGCATTCTTTACTTTAGGAGCCTTGGCGACTTTCACCGGTTTCTTTGTTTGAATCAATTCTTCCTTCACAACAAACCCCACACCTTTGTGTTTGGAGCCTGAAACCTTTGAAGTACTTGAAGAAGAACCCGAAGCTTCTCTCGCCTTAGCTTCACTTGTGAATTTGGCTTTAATGTCCTTTAACTTGTTCTTTTCAACCAAAACTTTGTCTTCTTCAGTTGCAGATGAAGAACTTGACACAACCTTATCAAAAACTTTCTCATTCTCCAACAAAACAGACTTTGAAGCAAATTTTGGAGCGTCACCCAACGGCTTTTCTTTCTTTTTGGATTTAGATTTGTTCTTCTTGGGTGGAGTAGCAAACTTGGAATAATCATGCAATTCATCTTTGGGATCAATCGGAGCAGCAGTAACTTCAGTTAAATCCACTGGTTGAGGAACCAAGTGAACATCAGCTTTCTGAGAACTATCTGAACTCTGATCCTGCTTATATAAGAAATTTAGCATTGTGGGCGATAAATTGCAATTCTTCACTTGCCGCTTTAACTCCAAAATCTCCAATTTTAAATCATTGATCTGTTGTTGAGCATCAAACACTTCTTTCTGTGACTTGATGAACTTTGCATTGAGATCATCATATTCATAAGTTTGTAACTTTCGGATCTCACATTCAGCAAATAACTCTTCAAGAACACTTTCTCTCTTTTTCTTGTAAATCTCAACATCCTTTGTTAAAACTTCATTTTTATCACGATAGAAAGTATTCTCATCTTGAAGCATAGAAATTTTGTTCTGAAGCTTTTCAACAGTAACAGCAGTTGTAGCAATAAGAGCAGTTGCTTCTTCATACTTTTTCTGTACTGGATAACTTTTCTCAAACAGATTCTCAAAATCTTGAGCTGCATCTAAAGCTTCAGCCTTTGCTTTCTCACATTCTTCAGCCAATGCTGCTTTCTCTTTTAAAACATCTTCATGAACATGAACCAACTCATAATACTTCTTCTGAAAATCTTCTAATTCTTGCTTTAACACCACTATCTCTTCAGTCGAAATTTGATGACTTTGTTCAAAACTTGCAATCTCCTGAAGAAATTTCTTACATTTAAGACATTCAGTCTCTTCAACCTTTGAACTCTCAGAAATTTTAGGTAATTCGTCATGAACCATGGAGACACTTGAATAAGAATCAGAATCAGTTAAAATGCTATCATCATCAACATGACGAACAGTCAAAGCAATTGCAGGTTTAGAATTATTCCTTTTAGCTTCAGTATCTGCATTCCATGCAAACTCACTTGAATGTGGAAACGTATTGGTCCAATCATGAACAAAATTAGCAGATTTCATCTCAACCTTCTCAACTTTATTTGGTGAATGATAAACTAAATGTGCATGTTGACCAGTCTTCAATTTATGTATCTGCAGAACTTGGACATTCTCGAGCAAAGTGACCATAATTTGCACACTTGTAACATTTCACCTTAGATTTATCCAAACCAATCTTTCCCTCCTGATTCAATCTCTTCTTCCCAGTTCTGTTGAAAAATTTCTTCGTTCGTCGAACCAGCATTGCATACTGCCAATTTAGATCCATTTCCTCCAAATGATCATAATCAATCTGATCATAATCTTCGTTAGCTAACTCAGCATTACTCACAGCACCCGTGATAACACCAAAATACGAAGATACCAATGCAGACATTAATGCATTATAATCATCAACAGTTTGAGCAGATAATGCAGTTTGATTTGAAGAACTCGGAACAGAAACATTGCAACCAGCAGAAGAATAACTTGAAGATTCAGATTTACCTGCCAGAAATGCTGTCGGGGGTGCAGAATTAAGAATATTCGATTTCCCAGCATTCATTGTAGAATCATTTTCACCATGATACACTGCAGGATTCTGAATTTGTGTAGGAAGAGACTTGTTCACCATCAACTCCATATCCCTAGCCTGAATTCTTTGAACTAAATCATTGAAAGACAATCCTTGAAAATCCTTGTCATGAGTAATCATCATAACATAATTCTCCCATTTTTCAGGTAAAGCTTCCAAAATCTTCTCTTTCATATCAGCTTCGTCTTTAGTAAGATTCACCAAGCGCATTTCACTCATCAGATGAGCAAATCTTGCAATCAGATTGGGAATCGTTTCATTCTGATAATGTTTAAAGCTGTCAAACTCTTTCTTCAAAACCTTTTGTCGACTTTTCTTGTACTGGTCATTGCCTTCACATCTTTTCTCTAAGGCATCCCATAAACTTTTCGATGTGTAATTACCAGCAAATTGATGAAGTAATTCTTTAGGCAAAGCCATCGTTAAAGTACCATATGCCTTTTTCTCAGCTTGATAAGCTTTCTTTTGTTCAGAAGACATTTTTCTTTGAAGTATAGGTTCACCAGTTTCATCTTTAGGGTAAACATATTGCTCAGTGAACGCTAACCACATATCAATGTCATTTGTATCGACATATGCTTCAAACCGTTTAACCCAACTATGATAATCTTCCAACTTTAGCAATTTGGGAACTTTCTGACTTGTTCCAATTTCATTATCATAGTTCATCATCGTTTGCATAGTCGCTTGAACTGAGTTTTGAATAGCCGCGAACGCTTGAAAATCGGACATTTTCGAAACACAGGTTACTGTTCACTCCGAACCTCCTCCGAACCTCCACCGAATTATCGCCGAACTTCGTCCGAACTTGAAATACACCGAACGTCCTCCGAACCTGACCTTCGGACGACAAAAGAAAATCTGGTCCGAACGAGCACCGAACGTGGACCGAACTACCTCCGAACGATCTCCGAACCTGACGTTCGGAGCGGTTAGACCGAGCGTACTCCGAACTTGGAGTGCGGAGCAGTTACGCCGAACCTCGAGTTCGGCCGAACGCGAAATTTCGGAAAAAACTCGGAAAAACTCACTGAAATCGACACCTCTCGAACTGTAAACACTCAATCAACTGAAAACGAGCAATCACAGACAGATTTGACGTGAATCATGATGTTTTGAACGAGAATTTTGAGAAATGAAAATGAAAAACGAGTTTTGAAAGTCAAAAACGTGAATTTGAACTCGATAACTCGAAAAACACTGATCTCTGACTAGTAGAGCAAACCAAATGCTCTGATACCACTTGAAATTGCTTGAGCGTGAGGATCTTCTACTTAGCCGTATATGAAATCAATGTAAAACGAGTTAAAACACAGAGAGTAAATACAATAGAGACTTTGTATTAACCACAGAGAACCACAGAGTACACTTAGAGAAAGTATATGACCCGGAAGCCCTCTAAAACTATACAAGACAAACATATTTATAGGCTGGAAATACGACTGGCCGAACCTCAGGTTCGGCCAAGCCTCGGCGGCTCCGAACCTGGAGTTCGGCCATGGTTCGGCCAGACCTAAACTTGAACGTTCCGTCTTGTATTCGATACTTCACATGACGATCAGGAATCATGTATCAACACCTAGTGTTAGAGAATATTCCTATGCTACGTTGTGTCTCGTGTATTGTATCTAGTCTAGAGCATCTGTGTGAGTCAAAGTAGTCAACATCTATTAGTGACCGTACCATATGGTCCGCCATACTAGTTGGTATAGGCGTATCAACTGGTACGTAACGTGGTACGTTGCTTTTAATGACTACTATAAATAGTTCGTGTTAGAGAGAGTTCATCAATTCTTTCATTCTTCATCTTCTTAACTGTGTGTTCTGAGTGTGTTTCTCTCTCTACATTGTAACCTCTAAGTGAATCAATGTAACACCCGAGTTTCAATTAATAAAACTATCGTTAAAAGAAAACACTAACGGAATTTGGTTCCAGAAAATTTCATAAAGGAGCGGTGTTTCAAACGTTTATTCATACAAAAGTTAGCATTTCATGTTTTCAATACGGTTCCAAGTAATTTAAAACACCACAAGGACTCAAACATGTTCCACCATTCAAAATGACATCAAGTGTTTGATAACATAACAAGATCACCAACTATAATTCATTAACTATAATTCATTATTAAAACAACTTCAAGCATTCGGTTCTTGATCAACTCGGAGAATCCAGCTATATCTTACGTTTACCTGCATTTTTACCACCAACCCATTAGTGTTTAATGCATTAGAACAGTTATACAAACATTAAAATACAAGAAAGGGGCCAAAATGACACTTTGTAAGCTTGGCCACCGTAAGCTACGCCACCACCATAGCTTACGATGGCTCCAGGAGCCTTACGGTAGCCAAAATCTGACCTATGGTGAAATTTTCATGCTGAAGCCAGCGTCTGGTGGCCAGAGTAAGCTACGGTGGCTTCAGGTTAAATCTTCCTTTTTGCTACTAGATTTTTCCAAGTATTCATTTGGGTCTTTTCCTATCATGTCTCCAGCCTCCAAGGCAACTTGTACACCTATCTTTAAGCAAAATTATCATACATAGATTATGTGGCTCTTACGAGCAAGCTACTTACCGGGTTTATTTCGTATTTCAAACCCATTTGACCCGTTAAGCTTTACCCAATACTTTTACTTGCCCATAGTTGTTCCAATGCATTCAACCCTGGGGCCATCACACATTTGCATACACATTCCTACTACAATTATGAGCATTGTATGAGTTGAAGGAGTTCCCAAGTAGTTGTCAATGGTGTCTTATCGTTCACGTATGCAACATTCGTATCATTTAGGAACGACATCACTTGACAACTCAACTTAGCTCCCACAACCTCATTCAAGATCAATGCCCATGACACGTTTGCAACCTTATGCAAGCCTTTGGGTCACCATGGCTCCTATGAGTCATTTAGCAAGCACAAGTATGCATTTCATTGCCAAGATTACTATCAAATCATAAGATCATAAAATCATTAAGATTTGCAATGTTATAACATGTAGGAATACATTACCTCGTGAACTTGAGCCTCCGCTACCACCGGTGTTGGTTTGATGATCAATCCCTTCTTCTTGGTTTCCTAATGGGTCACTAATCAAGTTAGGACCTCTTTACAACATTATAGCCAACATGTACACCCAATACGTAAGTGTTAATCATATTACACAACTAGTTTCACCATAACTAACAAATCAACATTTACAAGTATTCTCATCATGTTGCCACATAGCACATATAGCATTCTAAATGTCATACGATTTTATGTCTAGGCATATTACCACAATTCAAGCATTCAAGTTCACCCGAGCATTTCATCGAACACCTAATGTGCATCTTAACATAAGTTCATTTAATTCCACTATCTAAGCATTCCAATCTACCCTTTTACTTAGTTTAGGTGGAATCACTTCTCACCTATCTACACATATCAAAATCCAACAATAATCATCATGCATGCAAGTTATTAAGTTAGCATCAACAACTTTCACTAACCATTACTTGATTTTCGTCACCCATGGAACCCCCACCTACAACTTGTGAATTAAATAACAATTACATATACAAATATGATTTTTACACCTCCTATCATCACAATATAACATTTAGAGGTTAACCAAGCACTTGTAGGTTCCAGATTTATGATGAATCTAAGAGTCACTCACATGCAACAAGTTAAGGTTTTACTTAGTTGAGATCAAATTGAAGCTATTAGATGATTAACACTTCCAATTTTTGATATCTTTCAACCTATTTCACAAAACTTGAGCTAGGATGAAAGATTGATGATTTCTCCTTCAAGAATGGGGCTGGGGTCATTCTCCAGGGAGAAATGTCGATCCCCTCCCCTTTTCCCTTCTTTTTGTTTAAGTAAAAATCTCAAATTGACAGTTTTTACCCCTCAAGTTTGGTCTTTTATAAATAATGCTATAAAACAAGAATCTTACACATTTAACCCTAACATTTACACATTTTAAACAAGTCATCACATGCTGTGGTTTTTATTAGCCTCCAGGTTAAATTCTAATAAGGAGTAATCATAAATTCACAATTTAAAATTTTGGGATGTTACAATCAATAAAGCCAATCTTTATTTACTCGTTTGTGTTTTTCGATTTACTGAATCATGCAGTAGTAAAATCCTCCCTATGGTTTTACAAGTGGTATCAGAGCATTTGGTTGCTCTACTACTATGATTTGGTCAATTTTCGGATTCTAGAGTGAGAAACTTTGGGTTTTTCTTCGTTTTCTATCATTTTTGTCCAATTCCGAGTGATTTTTGAGCTTAAAACTGATATCAAAACGTTCCTAGAGTGTTTCAGAAGCATACTGCTGCAAATTACAATCTAATACGTCCAAATTCACAAAAATCAGTCGAGATAATGTTAGTACGTCGTTGGTACGCTACATGAGTTTTCTGGTACGCTCGAAGAACAGTCTGGTACGTATGAGTATCTTCATTTGAATCTGGTAAGCTGGTTTTTGGTACGCAAGGAAATCTTCAAGGCTTGGTACGTCGATGGTTATTCCGTACCAGTCTGGTCTGTGTTTGTTATTTGGTCCGATTCTAGTATGCTGTTTTAATCTAGTACGCTGAGGTTTCTGGTCTGGTGCTGGTACGGTGGTAAAATCTGGTACCTGGAAAGATTTTTGGTACGCGGTTGGTACGCTGAAGATCATTAGTACGAAGATCATTTTGGTACGTGGGCAGAATTGTGACGTTCACTAAGATTGACGTAACTTGAGAACCGTTTTGATTTACGAAACCCAATACCGGCCAAAACTTCGTCTCGACGAGATCTATACTTGGAAGACCTCCGTTTTTGAGTTTGAAGTTTTTGCGTTCAGTATCATAACTTCAAAATGAGTGATTATCAAGCGTTTTTAGCCAAACATCGATGCAAGCCATGTTGAACTATGATAACGAGATAGGAACAACTCAAAAAGTTCCCAAGTTCCTTCGGTTGGAAGATTATCACAATTGGAGAAGTCGGTTTGAATACTACATTTATTCTCAAGATATTGATAGTTGGATTCCGATTGAGAAAGAATATGAGTATCTGTGATAGGTCCCAACAAGCCGAAGATGATTAGTAGTTTTGATGTGGACGAACGAAATTTTTTTGCTAGAGAAAAAAAAACATATAGTTATCTTACAATGGCCTTACCAAAAGATCTAATGCATCAATTTAAGCAATATACAACAGCTAAGGAATTGTGGATGCGATTACAGAAAGGTGTGAGGGTCATGACCAATATAAAAAAACTCGAAAGAAAGTTTTGAAGAAGGAGTTTGATAATTTTGGGCACTGCGAGAATGAGAAAATCCCAGATTTGATTGCAAGATTTTCACATTTGATAAATGAACATGATGTTGTAGCTGTCAAGAAAGATAATGATGAATTAAAAGAGAAAATTCTGGAAGCTTTACCCGAAAAGTGGGAAATTTATGTGATGATGTTGACTAGTGGAAGGTGTTGTGGATTGCACTCAACTCGTCCGGTAATTGGAGTTGATAAGCTGACTTGCCCACCCGGGCCAATATCCTAAACGGTCCAATAAACCTAGGACTTAGTTTACCGCATTTTCGAAATCGAATGATACCCTTCCACGGGGAAACTTTAAGCATCACAAAATCACCCACTTGGAATTCAATATGTCGTCTTCTTTTGTCGGCATATGATTTTTGTCTATCTTGGGCCGCCTTTAGCCGGGCTCTTATCATATCGATCTTTCCCGACGTCAACTCGACTACATCCTTACTAGCAAGTTCACGTTGGCCCACTTCCCCCCAACACACAAGCGTTCTACATTTCCTTCCATAAAGCATTTCATACGGGGCATCCCTATGCTAGCATAGTAACTGTTATTATACGAGAATTCAACTAGGGGAAGATGACTATCCCAACTCCCCCCAAAGTCAATTGCACATGCTCTAAGCATGTCCTCGAGAGTTTGGATCGTTCTCTCGCTTTGCCCATCTGTTTGAGGATGGTATGCCGTGCTTATCAATAATTTCGTGCTCATTTCGGCTTGGAATTCCCGCCAAATCTTGGAGGTGAACCGGGTGTCCCTGTCCGATACAATGGATATCGGTACTCCGTGATGTGATATGATCTCGTTGATATACACGGTCGCCATTCTCTCGGAGGAGTATTTCTCACGTATAGGTATAAAATGGGCGCTTTTGGTTAACCTATCCACCACCACCCAAATAGCATCAAAACCCTTGGCCGTTTTTGGCAACTTGGTTAATAGATCCATCGTGATATGCTCCCATTTCCATACCAGAATTTCCAAAGGTTGCAATTTCCCATACGGCTTTTGGTGTTCGGCCTTGACTTGCAAACATGTCAAACATTTACTCACATATTTGACTATGTCCCGTTTCATACCGGGCCACCTATAATTTTGCTTCAAATCGTGATACATTTTGGTCGTTCTCGGATGAACGGAATATTTTGTCTTGTGGGAAGAGCTTTTTCACTTCACAAGGGTTTGGAACCCAAACCCGACCGAATCGGGTTCTAAGTCCACTATCTTCTTCTACCAAGTCTTTCACTTAACCCACAATTCTCTCCTTTTTCAAGTTCTCCTCTTTAATAGCTTCAACTTGGGCTTCCTTGATTTTAGAGAGCAATTCCGAGGTCACGATTAATTTCAACGATTGCACTTGTATCAGAGCATAGTCCCCTTTTCGACTAAGGGCATCGGCTACAACATTTGCCCTCCCCGGATGATAGTGGATTTCACAGTCGTAGTCCGTTAATGTTTCTAGCAACCTTCGTTGCCTCATGTTCAACTCTTTTTGATCAAAGAAGTATTTGAGGCTTTTATGATCCGTGTAAATGGTGCACTTCACGCCGTATAAAATATGCCGCCATTCTTTCAAGGCAAATACCACCGCAGCTAGTTCCAAATCATGCATCGGGTAGTTCATTTAATGTTTCTTTAGCAACCTAGAAGCGTACGCGATCACCTTGCCTCGTTGCATTAAGACACACCCGAGACCTCTTAGCGACGCATCCGAGTAGACTACCAAATCATCCGTGCCCTCCGGAAGGGTTAAGACCGGCACTTGGGTTAACTTTTGCTTAAGGCTTTGGAACGCCTCCTCTTGCTCGACACCCCACACAAATTTAGTGTCCTTTCGAGTTAACTTAGTCATTGGTAACGCTATCTTTGAGAAGTCCTGAATGAACTTCCGATAATACCCCGCTAGCCCAAGGAAACTCCAGACCTCGGTCGGGTTCCTTGGACGCTCCCACTTCGTCACCGCCTCGATTTTAGATGGGTCCACCATAATACCCTCGGCACCGATCACATGGTGTGACGACCCGTAAGTTTACTAAGTCAAATCATATAATAATACGTGTAATTAACTATTTCTGTGCGCATAAATCTGTGTTTTAGTTAACGTAGATAACGTTATATGCAACTATCCGTTAGTCTTGCTGTAACCCTAATTTAATATCGCGAAAATCGACCTTGAAAACAAGAATATTATATATATGATCGGTGGAACTTTAATAATAAGAAACATTTCACAACAATATATGTGATGTAATATAGAAAGAGTTTTTATATTATCTCGTCACCTTTGTAGTATTTTTCATACGTTCAAAGTTCATGTCACTATTTGACGTAAAATAATCATTCAACGATAACGTTTATCCATTTATTTACCGACTACGTCAAATAATAAATCATTTTAACGTTTAGTATTTTTATAACGAAAAACCATTAGGTTTTTATATAAAACAATCAACGTAAACGTTTTTCACCATTTAACACCCTTTGACTTTAAACAAGACTTGGATCCTTTATTTTCTTCAACCATGATTTATTATCTTTCATGCACATTCATTTCCATGCATGATCAAATCCAATTGTCACCTTTGATCATATCGTATTTCGTGATCAAAACCCGACACCCGAACCTCCCATTAATCGATTTCTAGTAGTAATCCACCACCTTTATCTTAACATACTACTAATCTTCTACTAATTAAACGATGCACTATTCATTTGTACCATGAACCAACATAATCATCATGTAGCCACCTGAAACCTTAGTAATACCACCTACACTACGGGTCATTCTCTCGTGATGCTTCATCCCTTACTTGCTTCTTTCCTCTAGTGTTGTCAGAAGGTGCCATCTTTGCTGATTTCCCACGTAAGTGGTCGCAAAACAAAAACAATACAAAACAAAGAAAACACTAAGTGAGTCCTTCTATTCTTGGCAAGCGGGAGAAAATTTTTTTTTTTTTGACTCTTTGGGAGATCGTTAATTTGAAAAGTTGCAATCACGCTCTATCCGGATTACAGTCTAGAGCAATTTTCTGGTTTTTGGTAAAAATAGAATTGCCTAGTTCGCTGTAATCAATGGCTCTGATACCAATCTGTCACACCCCCAATTTACCACTAACGGAGTTTTACCGTGTGGAGTGTGAGAACAGACCAGGACCCGAGTCAATGATTGCGACAACCCATTCAATCCAAAATTTTCATGAAGTAATTACATCAAAAACATTCATAAGAAAAACCACAATTTAAAATTTTGCAACGCAGCGGGAAGTATTATGCGCAAAACACGCGCATAGTAATTTAAAGTAAAGTTCAAACCCATGCGATAAAAGAAATGTTTGTCTCCCAAAGTAAAAGTCAGAATTCAGAAGAAAACACCAAGGCAATCCCGCCACACTTACCAACAACAGAGCGAACTCCTAGCGACCTGTAAAAGTTTGGTAAAACCAAGTGTCAGCTAACGCTGGTGAGTTCACTAAAAGTAGTATAATACATATACTAAGTATATAAATATAAATAATCAGCGTTAAAAAGGGAATTGAATACTATCGTAGGTAGCTAGCCTAGTTGTCATGTCCATTAGGAAGTTCGCAACCGAAGCTGACTAAATGCATGTAGGGAATTCCTACACGTTTTGCCTCCCCTGTGTCCATCCGTACACAGAAGTTTTGGCTAACATTAACTCCGTCCGACCTCCAGTCAGGTGGGCATCCCGTGCACCGCAGAGCGAGGGTTGTCAATCCTCAGTAGTACTACTAAACGTCACCATGCTATTTACACTATATTAACGGTCCGATTATGTGAGGGCTTTAATAGATGAGCTATCCTATGGCATGTGATAGTTTACTTATTCAAATTCATTAACGTGCGTTTTGTAAGTTATCAAATAACTCGTAAGAAAAACGGATCACTACCCAAACGGGGTATGATCTAATTTGGAGTGTGAAACTCACCTTTGGGAGCGCTGCTACAAAAACCGCACTTGATCCAAGTGCTACGCGTTTCGAATCGAGGGTAAGACCTAAGAGCGAGGTCTAGGAGTTAGTCGTGTCCCGAGGGCGAAAGTGTTTCGTGTGTACTAGTGGAAAACAAAGTTGCCTATGACCTATCACAGAGCAAGTTTGACTTTGACCATTTGACTTTGACAGTTTACTTTGACCCGACGTGCTAATCCATGACTCAATGGTTGATCAAGTAGAAAATACCTTATGAACGTGTGACAGAATCCATGGAAATCATACGAGAGTTGGTGTCCTAGTATCATGCTACTAAGGTGGTGAAGGTGACACATACCAAGTAACTAGGACTATGATGACTACTACACCCGTACGGTACGAGGTCAACGAGTCAACCTCCTACAGTCTTGCCATTCCCACGAAGTGGGGACCTAGGACTTGTATGGAAGCATAACTACATAGCCTAGGGGTCTAATCCAACCCTTCACGTAAGCACATTGGCACAGTACAAGTCGAAAACATGCAAGACTAATTAAGTCCTAGCTAATCATGCGGATTTTGATGCTACTAGCTTAATCTACTACAGTAAACTTGACCAAATAAAAGTCAACATGCAAGTTTGACCACTAAGGGTCCCGAAGGTCAGCCCTTGGACCTTGGTCCTAAATTAACACAAAATGCACATTGCAGTCACAATCACCTTGGTCGTAGAAATCTAGGACAGTCGCGCACCGACTTTGTTTGGCCAAAGTCAGTGGGATACCGAGCGAGTCAAGGACTCCGGTTCATGCCATGTGAAAGAAAACTCCTTCTAGTAAATTTGTCAAAAAGAATCACTCCAATCGGATGAGTATTGATCAAGTTATGATGTTTTGAAGTTTAGTAAAAATTAACTAGACAAATTTTGTCTAGTGCTCGACACACGACACAAAACCGGTTTGTAACTCATTATGCTTTCGTAGTTAGGTTCTAAAAATTTACATAAATGTCCTTGGTTATAAAATGCAAAACTTTTGTGTTTTAACCAATTAAGTTATTTGTTTTCATCATAGCAAAATCCTCCACACAAGTGTGTGAAGCCAACTTCATGGCAGAACTGAGTTCCTGTTTCGTTTGGGACCTTAAGGGTACCAAAAGAACTTCAATTCACGCGAGGCCAAAGCCACGAGAAACCTAACACCTTAAATTAACACTAGCAAGCAGAAACAAGCAATTTGGTTCACGTATGAGAAAGTTATGCTACTTTGAAATTGACTAAAACTCGGGGGGGGGGGGGGGGCTGATTCTGTTAACAGATTGCATGCGTCAACTTCCCGACACCGTAGGTTACTCACTAGCCCGAATTAAGACCAAATATTTTACAGGAAGTTTTTTTAATGAGTTGCCCACAAACTTTATGTTTTATGTTTTGAGAAATATTCACGTTATATTAGTCTAATGACTGAAATAAATCTGACTCTCAAAATTTTAACAGCCCCGTGCACCAAACTTGGGGTGCACGTTTGGGTGACCAAATCTTGTTCAAAAATTGCGTTCTTGGTGTCCCTGGAAAGCTAAGACACGTATATTTGTTATGCAAAAAGAATCAAACGGATTGAGTAAAAATTGAGCAAGTTATAGTCGTTTGAAGTCGACGAAAACTTTCTGGACGAATCTGCCAGAATTTCGACTTTACATAATCATGCGAGTAGGGAATCAAAACTTACGGTTTAGTGTCTAGTCTTTTGCGATTACTCCCCAGGTGTTGTAGGAGTATTGTAGGCCTCCGGTTGTCCCTTGGAAGTGGCTGAAATTCGATCAAAGGGGCTGGGGAGGGGCTGCTGTCGCAAGGGGAGAGGAGAAGAGGAATTAGGGTTTGTGGTGAGTTGTGGTTTTGCGCAAGAATGAGAGGGGGGGGGGGGGTTATGTCCGGTTTTGGGGGGTTTGGGATGGGCTTGGAGTGTTCTCCAAGTCTTAGGTAGGTTTAGGTCCATTAGTGGTCCTCAATTGCAAGTATGTTCGTTAAATGGATCGAATCGTAGGTTCCGGTGTCGTTAATAAGCGTAACTAAACTTAACTAACAATTTATATCAAATAATGCATGCAATTATTTTTCCTACACATATAATCAATTAAAGACATATAATTCACATCTCCTGTTATTCTTTGCGTTTGACGAATTTTGGTGATCAACCAGTGTGTAGGGGCAGACTCGGTAAAAGAAGTGCACGTGAAACAGACGTAACATAAAACGACTAGTACACATTGGCAGGTCTTAACGGAAAGTTAACTGGGTTAACCTGGGAATTTGGCAGTTGTCACATCCTCCCCTTGTTACAGAAATTTTCGTCCCGAAAATTTGGTCGGTGTAGTCACGGGTTCTGCGAAAAGGAAAGGAAAAATTTTCAGGGTCTTACAATTACATCATTTTCTCACTTAATTAATTTGTTTAACAATCAATTTTCTTGCAGCAGGACCTTTGAGAAGATCACAGGTGACCTGTACCGAATAATTCAGAAGCCAGATGAGCCTCTCAGGGATTACATTGCCAGATTTGGACGAGAATCTCTTGAGATTCCTAATCTGGATATGGCAGCAGCCGTGGAAGCCTTTAAAATGGGGCTCTCCAAAGATTCACGTTTTTATGATGACCTTGTCATGGCTCCTTGCAGGAACCTCGACGAAGTCCGCAGTAGAGCCTTGAGATTCATCCGTTTGGAAGAGGAAGTTCGCTCCATATAATTACTCACAAACTTGGTTTAGATCCTTCTTTCAGGCCTATACAGCAAAAAAAGAGGAAGTTCGCTCCAGAAAAGAATATAATCATCCAGGAGGAAGTTGACAAGCTTCTCAAAACAAAGATGATCAGAGAAGTCAAGTATCCTAGATGGCTAGCAAATGTGGTGGTGGTCCAGAAGAAGAACGGAAAGTGGAGAGTTTGTGTCGATTACACAGACTTAAACAAACCCTGTCCTAAGGATCCATTTCCACTTCCCCATATTGATGCTTTGGTGGATGCCACGGCTGGTCACGAGATGCTCACCTTCATGGATGCCTCGGCAGGATTCCAACAAATTCAGATGGAACCATGCGATTAGGAGCATACGACATTTATGACTCCAACAGGTATATATTGTTATACTGCTATGCCCTTTGGTTTGAGAAATGCAGGTGCCACCTACCAGAGGCTCGTCAATATGATGTTCAAAGAGCAACTGGGGGACACGATGGAAGTCTACATAGATGACATGGTGGTGAAATCCAAGAAAGCTGAAGATCACGTCAGGGATCTCCAAACTGCCTTCGATATCATTGATCAGTATAACATGAAGCTCAATCCCTCCAAATGCCACTTTGGGGTGCGAGCTGGAAAATTCTTAGGATATATGGTTACTGAAAGAGGGATAGAAGCAAGTCCAGAACAGATCAAAGAGATCCTAAATTTGAAGTCCCCATCGAATGTTAAAGAAGTACAAAGGTTGACAGGGAGAATCGCAGCGCTCAACAGGTTCATTTCAAGATCCTCAGAAAAAAGTAAGGATTTCTATGATATCCTGAGGAAAAACAAGAAGTTCGAATGGACTGAGAAGCATGAAGAAGCCCTGAAGTGCCTGAAAGACTACTTGTCAGCAGCCCCATTACTAATGAAACCAGAAGATGGGGAGTCGCTATATTTATATCTCGCTGTTTCCGGAAGCTCAATCAGTGCAGTCTTGGTAAAAAATCATCAAGGTCAGCAGCATCCGGTATATTATGCAAGTAAAACTCTGCTAGACGCAGAATCCAGGTATACTCACCTTGAAAAATTAATTCTAGCTCTTATAATGGCTTCCACTAAACTTAGGCATTATTTCGAAACCCATACTATAGTTGTGATGTCTAACTATCCTATCAAGGCAGTTCTTAGGAAGCCGGAAATGTCAGGAAGGATGGCTAAGTGGGCAGTCAAGCTGAGTGCCTATGACATCAAGTATGAACCAAGAACAGCAATCAAATCTCAAGAATTAGCTGACTTTGTGGCGGATTTCAGCAGTGACATTGAACCAGAAGTTGAAAAGGAAGTCCAGCAACTTGAGAAGCTCAAGGAAGACTGGATCCTCTACACCGACGGCTCCTCAAATGTCCGAGGAACAGGGCTGGGAATCCTGCTAAAATCACCACAGGGGGACATAATACCTCTATCCATATCCTGCGAATTCCAGGCTACCAACAATGAAGCTGAGTATGAAGCTTTAATTGCTGGATTACAGCTGGCTAGGGATATGGGAATCCTATCTATACAAGTGTTTGTTGATTCTCTCTTATTAACTAACCAATTTAATGGCTCTTATGCAGTGAGAGGGGAGAATCTGATAAAATATCTTGAAATTGTTAAAAAATTGTCTCAATTTTTCGAAAATTTTAGCATTTCGCAGGTACCAAGAGAAGATAATGCAGAAGCCGACGCCTTGGCAAACTTGGCCTCATCGCTCAGGATCCCTGAGAATGTCTAAGTTCCAATAACTCACATCTTGACGCCAGCGATAGCTTTACAGGAAGCTCAGGCTATTGACGATGATACAGGTGCAGATGTTGAGAATCCTGAAGATGGTCAAAAGTAGCCTTTATGTTGTTAATTTGGTCAATTTTATTCTTAAAGCAACATAAAAGCAACATAAAAGCAAAAGCAACAATAGTCCAATTTTGGTCATTCGGATAAAATTTGATAAAAAATTCACCATTAGAACCAAAAGGATGAGATTTACATCAAGTTTATCTCATTTAGGATTTAAACTATTTACTAAACTCATTATTTTTGTTTCTTTTCAAAATATTAAAATTTTGACATGGATTGTTCTAAAAAATTCAACTTATTTCCTTAATGGGTCAAACTAAGACAAAGTCTAGTTTAGCTTCTAATTTTGAAGCTTTTGAAACCCCGATTGTATTTAGAAACATTCTAATGCAACACAATGGTGTTTTTGGAACTTCCATAATCAAAACATCTCATTCATGTGTAGGGTTTAAATAAACCAAGATAGTTACAGTGAATTGTTGAAACCAACAAACAATGATCATTAACAAATAAGTATTATTCAACAAGAAATTTGTTAATAAACATCATGCTTATATCACTGTAATTATTCTCAGCCTAGTTTGATTCCAAACACCACAAAATATCCCATCCTAACTCCCACATTGTATTGAAATTTACGGCCCTGTTCTTGATAAACATATTGAAGAGAGATTCAAGTGCTTATGAGTGAAATCAATCCGCTTAGACTAGATTCAATCACAATTTATCAACAGAAATCTACAAGTTTTGTATGATATCAAGAACCCTTTTTATTGATCACGGCAACCTACCCCTGTTCACAGTCAAATGATGATGATGAGTTCGACGAGTTCAATTACCTCAAATCGGTGAAGTGGATGAAAAAGAGCAACAGAATGAACCTAATATGTGAATCCAACAACAGAAACAGAGATGAGAACCCTAATTTGATTTGTGAACTGACGGCCTCAATTGTTACACCCAAATCAGTAAACCTCAAATTTAACCTAGAAATTTACTAAGCACAAACCTGAAAGTGCAGAGAGAGTGTTCGGACCAACCCTAAGTGCACGAGTGTCAGATTCGGCGATCGGATGGGAAGAGAACGGAGGTCGGCGGTGGAAGGGGATGATTGCCGGAGGTTCGCCGAGAGAGAGGGATGGAGCGGGTACGTGTGATTTGTTTGAATGAGAACAAAATTGAACCTTCTCTAGTTTATTTAAGCTGGCGAGGTCGAAAAGAAAAGGGACTTAGGGTTTTATTTCCAGTTAACCGAGATCGCTAAGGGTTTGGCGGTGTGCGAAGTCGCCAACACAAGATCGCTAAGGGTTGAATCGGATAAGGCGAGATCGCCAAATG
>JBCNJP010000006.1:26792035-26845603 GCA_039602395.1 Deinandra increscens subsp. villosa | reverse complement strand
GAAACTGTTTGATATGAATGTTTTGGACTTTACTCTGATTCGTTTAGTATTTGTAACTAATGGTTGTGGTCCTGGTCTAGTCGCACCCCTTAACGGTATAAACTCCGTTAGTGGTTAATTTAGGGGTGTGACATACGTCATACTTGGAATTAGTTGATATCAATACCATCGTCTAGGCTATGTTACTCATGTGCGGATACACACTTACGTATGTAAATTCAATAGGTGCTTGGTAGTTACGCAAGACTCGGAGTCTTACTAAATTGTAGCAGCGCACCCTAAGGTGAGTTACACAACCATTACGTTACGTCCGGTTTTGGACGATAACATACGCAAACACGTTACACCCGGGTTAGGGTGATAACACGACAACTATTATGTATGATTAAAGTAGAAATCCAATATATATCACATGTTCACGTAAAATGCTTTATCTTTTAAAGTCCTTACTTATCGAACCGTTAATAGCAAATAGCGAGGGGATATTGGGTAGTACTACTGGGGCTGACAAACCCCAGTCAGCGGGCACGAGATGCACCACCCGACTGGCGGTCGGACTGAGGACAATGTCAGCCTAACTTACCGTGATCGAGTAGACACGGGGAAGGCAAACCACGTAAGGAATTATTCCTACAACTAATTGGTCAGCTTCGGTTGCGAACGTTTTAGTGACATGAACTTAGGCTCGCTACCTACGATATGGATTGTACTGTTAATATACATGCTTACATACGAATAAAAAAATTGTTGTATTCGTACTACATAACTATACTAGTTATACTTATGTGCTTATGTGAACTCACCAACATTAGTTGACACTTGCTCTTATGAATGCTTTGCAGGACGCTAGGAGAATCGAATTTTTGGGCACATGCGCTAGTTAAACTTTATTTTGGGAACTTGCTTTTAAAACCTTTATCTTGAACTTTATTTACTTATCGGGCGCTTGTTTTGCGCAACATAACTTTTATAAGCTTCCGCTAAACTTAAACTCTGGTTTGATATTTCCCGTTTGGAAATATATTTACATTTTGAACCCTTAACTTATGTTTGATGTAACTAATGACTCGGGTGTTGGTCTGGTTCACACCCCACACGGTAAAACTCCGTTAGTGGAAATTGGGGGTGTGACATATCTGACCTCGAAAAGGGGTAGTTTGCGGTCATCAATATGTGTTCTTGATATCACATAAGAAGTTTGTTAGGTTCGGCGGATTCATAGTGATTGAATCGAGTATAAATGAATAGTTTTCATTCATGGGTACTTGAATCTCACTTTAAATTTGTTTTGGTCAAGGACAGGGGCCGTAATCTTCAATAAATTGAGAGCTGGGGTCTACAATTTTGTGTTTATTTGGAATCCAACTCAGTTGAGAAAGTTAACAGTGATGCAAACATAATAATTGATTGAGATTTATTGCTAGTTCTATGCTATGGAACTTGAAATTGATCTTGTAGTCTTGATAGAATAATCCACTATTAATCTCTCAGTTTATGAAAATTCTAAACAATGAATGAGATTGTTTGATCATGTTTGTTCCATAAACTCCAATGTGGTGCATTAGGATGTTTCAAAATACATTCCGGGTCTTAAGAGCTTCAATATTAAAAGCTAAACTAGACTTTGTCTAAGTTTGACCCGTTTGGAAATAAACTGGAATTTTGGAACATACTTTGTCAACACTCTAAATTTTTTAAAAGAAACAAAAACAATGGATTTAGTGGACGGTTTAAGTCCTAAATGGTATAAATTTGTATTTAAATCTCATCTTTTGGTTCAAATGGTGAAATTTTCTCAAATGTGTCCGTTTGACCAAATTGGACTTTAAGTGTGCCAAACTCACTCCAATAAGAGTCATTTGACTCAAATAACTTGATGAAGCGAATTATTGATATGAAGTGGTAACATTTGTTGCTTTTGTGTTGCTTTAGTAATAAAATTGGCCAAATTGACGACATAGAGGTTACTTTTGACCATTTTGTTAGATTTCTTCCTTCAATTGAATTTCACTGGATATGCAGCTTTAATTAGTGAAAATAAGTCAATTTTTGGACTTTAACTTGTCTAACATAGGTTTGAACTCAATGTAGGTTAAATCTGCAATGTTTGACTGGTCTTAACTTACTTTTTGACAATTGCATGCATAGTTGACTTTTTAGGTCGAATCTTGTGAAATTTACTCATGTTTGATGAATTTGACCCTAATTAGGCTGTGTGTGGCTACCAATCAATTGTTTAACAAATTTTGCCTGATTTAATAACAGATACAGAAACACTACAAGATCTTCTTGTCTCTTATGTTGATCTTAGCTCAAAGTAGATCATCAAAGAGGTATGTTTCCTGAAATATTAGCAATTCTTGATATACAATTATTGAGCTACACAAGGGTAATTCATTGATCTCACTCAATCAGCTTGAATAACCTTAGCCAATTTCTAATCAGTTCATGATTGATCACAATACAAGATCAAGCTTTGAACCTGTTGATTTCTAGAAATATCTGAATTAGATCTTAGCAAACATGAGATCTTCTTCGAGGTATGTGTTCTGTTCTCAAATAAAGTATTGGAAATTTGACTTCTGTCCATTTAGGTGGATTGTTCTACTTACTGATTATGCAATAACTCAATAAATCTCATGAAATATGACTTAGAATGCTAAATTTTTGTAATTCTGAGAAACTCTACTTGATTTAATGAAATGACGTGCACATTAGTCATAGTCTTATGAGTCCTTATCTTTTATTCTACATAAATGGTTAGGTTAGGAACTATTGAAGCTCATATCACACTTATAAGAAAATAAAAGCTAGCTAGGTTAGAATTTAGGGCTGATTGCTCCTGTTTGTTTCTGACCTTGATGTTGATGCTCATATTTGATATTGAATGCTTCTTGTTCCTTTACTTGACTTTATTTGACCTTGGTTATGTTGTTAAGCATGTCAGAACTTCATGCATGTATTATGATTCATCATTTGACATCTTGTATATGCTTAAGTGAAAAATTTTCATATTACTCCTGGACAAGTAGTTAAATAGAATATATGTGTTCGTAAGTGTCTCAAACTGCTCAATTCATGTTGAATTAAGAAAATATGATTCAAGAATCCTGTTTGATCCCAGAATCAATAATTCAAATTGTGGAAAACACAAGTTTAGGGGGAATCACTTCTTGATTCCTTCTTGAGTCCATTGAGTCATTTGGACCAAAATGTCGACTTTTTAACTAAAGTTAACTCATTTGAGTGATACTTTCCCAAACCTTCTCAAATTCTGTCACAATTTCCCATTACTTAAGTTTTTAATAAAAATAAAACTCAAACAAGTATTCTTGAGTCAAAACTCACTTAGTTCTTCACCAAAGTCAACTCTTCAATAAAACTACTATTTCAAGGGAAATTACTGGAATTTGGGTCAAATTCACTAACATCCTCTGTTGAACTAAATTGATTATGTTTGAAAAATTTGAGCCTATGCCTTAAGTAAATTTCTTTTATATCTTTGTAAGTTAATTGAAAAGCTCTGTCACTATCACGAATCTGGTGTGACATGACATTCATTTGACTTGTCAAATTTGATGTAATCATGTTTTTTCTTATGTGCAGATGGCCCCCAGACTAGAAAGAGCAGCCAATGCCCCTCTGGATTTCTCATAATCACACAATCAATTCTGTGAAATTAACAGAAGCTGGACAGATGCCGGATTATATGAACAGGCCTTTAGAATTCTGGAAAACTCAAGTTGGATCACTGGTATCCTAATGGAGCCTGTCATTAGCTTGGGTATAATAAATGCTTTTTGGAACAATGCCAACACATTCGTTGCTAACAATGGTTCCAAATCCATCAGATCAAGAATTCAAGGTGTGTATGTTGAAATAAATGAGGAAAGGGTCCGAGAAGTGCTACAGTTAAATGATGCACTGTGCCTTGATTCTTTTCCAAAGGCAGAATGGCAAGACACAATCCTCATGATGGGCTATCAAGGAAATCTCTCCGTAGCATCAAATGAGAAGATAAAGAAGACGTTGTTCCCAGAAAACTGGAAGTGCATCATCACTTTCTTCATTTCTGCTTTTGCTCCAAGAAAGTCTGGAACAGACAACTTTGTGAAAGAAACAGCCTGGGCACTACATGGTTTAGCATCCGGTGCTAGTTTCAACCTCTCAACGTAAATAATTAAATGGATGGACTACAACTTGCATCCAACAAGAAAACCAGAGAAGTTCTTGATGTATCCTAAATTCATACAAGCCATCCTTGATCATTACTACCCGAATTGCAAAAGACAGAACCATATAGTAGAAACTCTATAAAATAATACAAACTCTATAAAATAATACACTTGGGACCACCAATATTATTAATTAAAAGAGTTATTAAGTAATCGATGAATTAATCATTATTAATTTATATATTAATTAATATTTTATTAATTTATAGTAGAATACTTAGTTTACAAACACCTTTCAAGCTTCCACTTAATTATTGTATACAATGCATGTATCAAATGAACGGCCCAATTTGAAAGAAACCTTCAATCTCCCACCTTTTTTATAGAAGTCTTATGGAGGGTTATGAATTAGGGGTTCCAAATCCAACAAAAATAAATGTATTAGATGCAATGAATCTTGCAATTTCAGCATGGAGTATGGATGTTCGTGCAAATACAATTGCGAACTGCTTTCGTCATTGTAAACTTCGATCAACAGATAACACGACTTTTGAGAACTCAGATGAAGGTGGTGAAAGCACTCAAGAACTCCAGAATTTGATCAAAGAGTTGGGTTATTGCAATGCAATGGATGTCGAAGATGTTCTGACTCACCCAGAATAAAATATAGTTACACAGTTGTTGACTGATGAAGAAATTATTGAAAGCGTTATTGGAATTAATAAAGATGATATCGATGAAGAAGATAATGAAAGTTCTACAATGGAGCCCCCTTCGCGAAACGAAGCTATTAAAGCGGCAATCACATTGAACAATTTCTTGTTGAGCTATGAAAAAAGAACACCAGAAGTTCTTACCATGCTAAGAAAAATTAGAGACGAGATGCAAGGGGAAATTGATTTCAACAAAAAACAAAAGACAATTGAGTCATTTTTCAATAAACCTTCATAAATCATTCATGTAATATGCTATATATAAGGAATTATTAATTTATATTTTATATGGGGTCTAAAGAAATTATCAAAAATGTATTATCTTATAATTTTAGCGAATTATTAATTTAGCACCCTATCCCCGAGTCGGGACCGACAAAAAATATTATCTTGGAGAGTTTATTAAATAATTGAGTATTAATTTGATCGAGTTTCTACTATACTTGGTTCCTAGGAGGATGATATCAGGTTCTTACACGCGATACCAGATGGGTCAGTATGATGGACCTAAAGTTCCATTTTTCCCAAACATGATTGAGGGAATTGATGTCGATGAAGAGATGGATGAAGATTAAAGAAATGATGATGATGATGCTGAAATGGCAGATGTCAATGCTGCTGATCCTGATAAAAGCGTTTGATAAAGTTCGCTTTCAATTTTTATTGAAAATCAATGGGGTTACTCGGTTAACTGCTATTTGATCTGGTTCAGTTGTTCATTTTTTGTTTTGTTATTTCTTTTGTTTTTTCTGCTTTTTAGGGGGAGTAATTGTAAAATACAAAAATAGTGTATTTTCTGTTTTAAGAAAAAAAAAGCATAAAAAAATTGAAAAAGCTAAAACATATAAAAATTGAAAAATTAAAATTGAGAAATTTTGATCCGACCTTGTGAGAAATGATGGTACATCAGCATACGTTATCTGCCATGGATAGAGTAGAAAGAAAGGCTGTAGGTACTTGTTTGTTTTGATTGAATGTGCTGAGTAGTCTGATATATGTGAGTATGATATAAAGATAATGCCTGCTTGATAATTGTGGCTACACACTGTGATGGGTACTGTGTAAATCTGGCATAATGAGAGATGAAAATACCAAAAACAGAATAAAGAGATGTTCTGATGTATGCTTGCTTTATTTTGAAAGATTTAAACTTTTTTGATTTTCTTTATTTTGTCAAACGATCGGACTTTCTTTGCGTATCGAAAGATCGACCTGATTGTTGTTCGTTTGACGTTCTGCTTTATTTTCTTGGTGTTTCGTATAATCCATCGGACTTTCTCTGCGTGTACGTGAGTACCGACCTGATTGTTGTTAGATTATACAACTTCTGCTTTATTTTATATTTCTTATTTTCCTAAACAATCAGACTTTCTCTGCGTGCTTACCGGCCGACCTGATTGTTGTTTGTTTAGGGTTCTGATTTCTTTTTGCAAGAAACATCATGAGCAAGATATCTTTGTGAAAATCTGTTATGTATAAGCAAGTTTACATTATCAGTATGAGAAATCTGCTGCAAGTAACTTGGCTTGAATAAAAGAAAATATAAAAATGAAATAAGCAGTTTGCCAGTATTCCTGATCGTGTGGGTACCATGTTATTAATGCTTGATAAATACACTTAATTTCATATCAGGAAGCTATAAATATGACTTGCTTTAGCTGAAATAAACCAAATGGTTGTATTCTCAGACAATTTGGCTTGCATGCTTAGTATTTTGAAATTGAAGTGTGTATGATGCGTTATGTCTGATATGATCTCACGTTGTGATCTTTCTCACAAAAATATAACTTATTGTTTTTGATTTCCTGATTTCTGTTGGTTTGCTGTTTTGCTTATTTTAGAAAATCCAAAAAGATTTTAGGTGTGTTTTAGCATAAGCTCGAAAAATCAAAAAGATTTTAGTGTGTTTTGATATAAATTTGATAAAAATCAAAAAGATTTTCATTCTGGTTTATTTTTGGTCAACTGAATTCAGTGATGAAAAATTCTTGTTTAAAAATGAATCACAATCGATGCTAAATCAGCTCATCATGTTTGAAATTTAAGAAATTAAATGTTTTGATAAAAAAATGAGAAATTTGATGATCGGGGGCAAAGTGGTCTTTTTCTGATCCGGCGGACCAGCTGGTCCGCTGGCGGACCACATTGGGTATAAATGGGAATTCTGGTCCGTGAGAACTCATAATTTGCGGACCACATATCTCCAACACAGAAAACCCCAAACCCCTCTCAGCCGTATTTTCTTGATTTTTCATCCGATAACGAAGTGCTGCTCAAAAGTTTTGTTGCTACAGGTAGATTGACTGAATACGCACAGATTCATGGTCTTGATTTCTGCAATGGTTGTCTATTTCGATTTAAAATTGAGATTTAAGTTTCGGTTTTAAAGTGAAACCGACTTGATGTGTGTTTAACAGGTTTTACTCAATGTTCGTGTGTATGAAACACATTATTAGAGTCGAAATATACTCTAGAGTGAACCCTTGGTCTTTGATTCCAAAACAAACACTTCAAAAATGCATGTAATTCGAATTGACTGTTCGATAAACTGATCGTCCGCCGGACCAACTGGTCTGCCGGACCACATTTGGTCAATGTTTTCAAACTAATCCGGAGATGGTCCGTTTGACCAAACTGATCCGCGGTCAACGAATCTGATCCGCCGGACCAAGTGATCCGCATGATAAAGTGATCCGCAACTGGTCCGCCGGACCAGATGATCCGGATGCACAAAATTGATCCGTGGTTTGGTCCGCTCATCAAATTTTCAAAAAGTTATTCGGAACATGAAGACAGAGCTTCAAACAAAAATGCAACTGAATCAGACAAGTTGAAGATACAAAGGAACCAAGTGGCTAGGTAACTAATCTACAAGTGAGGGGGAGAGAAAAGAATTGAGCGAGTTGAGAAATGAGGGAGAACAAGCATTTGTAGGAAAATCCTGGAGAATGGTACGGGGCGTGCTCCATCAAGCACGGGTCGTGCTGTGTCATACGAACAGAGTTTTGTCTCTTCTAATGTCAGTGGCACAGGGCGTGTTTGTTGATACATAATTTGTGCGTCGTGTGAAGTATCAAGTCAAGATAATATGAAGATCAAGACAAAGGATAGCTGCCAGCTGAACTTGGTCCGAACCTGAGGTTCGGATCAGGCGAATCTCTAGTTCGCCTGAGGTTCGGCCATTCGACTATACATAGGAGTTTGTGCTTTGTAATGAGTGACAGAGTGTGTGAGATTTGTACTTAAGTGTGTGTTTTCCATGGTGTTTCTCTGAGTCTCTGTTCTAAGTGTTTCTGAGTTGTAATCGTTCTTTCGATCAATAAAATAACTCTTAATTATGTGTTTCGTATCCGAATTAGCTAGATCAAGTAGACGATCCGATGCTCACGCATTTTTAAGTGGTATCAGAGCTATCTAGTTCATTCTACTGATCTGTGGTTGTTATTTTTGGAGTTTTTGAAACAAAATGTGTTGTTTTGGTGATTTTTTAGTGTTTTTACGAGCTCTAGATCATTTCGGTCATGTATTTCGTGAGACTTTCATTCCTAAATAATCTTTCATCATTTGTTCTGATCAACTGCTGCAAATCTCGTAAAAAACTATCTAAAATCGAGCGTTTTGAGCGAAAAATGGTCAGGTTCGGCTGAAGCATTTTTATGTTCTAAATAACTGCTCCGAACTCCACGTTTGGCTATAGTCTTTTGTCCGAACTCTAGGTTCAGCTAGGGTTTGTTTGTCCAAAGTTCAAGTTCGTCCAAGGTTCGGTCAAAGTTCCAATAGTTTTTGTTCGAAAAAGGTTCGAGCTAGTATCTTCAGTTCGGATTGGTTTGAGTTCGGCTACAGTTCGGCTAAGCTAGGTTCGGGTGAGGTTCGGATATAGTTAGGATCACATATTAAGGTTTAGATAAGGTTCAGATAATCAGAGTTTTGGAAAAAATTTCAAAGATGTCGGATTTTCAAGCTTTTGCTGCTATGCAAAGTGCAATGCAAACCATGTTGAACTTTGACAATGAAATTGGAACAAATTAGAAAGTTCCCAAGTTGTTAAAGTTGGAAGACTACCAAAATTGGAAGCAACAATTTTCTACTTACATAAGCATGAATGATATCGATTTGTGGATTCCGATTAAGAAACTTTACCAACATCCAACTTATCAAGGAGATTTTAGAGAAGTTCATACCTTTGATAATGCTGAAAGGAAACTATATGAGCTTGAACAAAAAGCTTTTGGTTATCTTACAATGGCATTACCCACTGATTTGTTACATCAATTTAGTACTTGCAAGAAATCAAAACAATTATGGGATGCTTTATCAGCAAGGTGTGAAGGTAATGATCTATACAAGAAAAGTCGGAAGAAGGTGTTAAGTAAAGAGTTTGATAATTTTCAACATTATAAGATTGAAAACATCACGACTCTTGTTTCAAGATTTTCACATCTTATGAGTGAGATGAAGATTGTTGGAATTGAGAAGACTGATGAAGAATTAAAATAAAAGATAATGGAGGCTTTGCCAGAAAAATGGAAAAATTATGTTTTGTTGCTTATTCATGATAAGGATTTTTCTACATTAACATTTCACGAGTTAACTGGTAAACTTCATGCTCGAGAAATGGAAATGCTGAATTCGAAGAAATCAACTACTAAATTGTAAAATCCAGAGTTATATCATGGTGAAAATGCTACAAGTCTGAATGCTAAAGCAAAACCAAGTCTTAGTTCTACACCAAGTACTGCTTTTATATCTGGAATTTCTGGAACTTCTAATTCTTCAAACGGTTGCAACTTTACCATTCCAGGTTTCACAAATCAGAATGCTTTTTCTGCTGAAACAACGGATGATCGTGCTAGAATGATTGCTGCTTTAATTTCTTCATCTTTTGGATTGGTTATCAATAATGTTGTTGATGCAAAAATAACTAGAGATGATCTTGATGAACTTGATGATGATCAATTAAATAAATTAGATTTATCTTGGCAATATGCTATGTTAGGTCAAAGATCAATGAGGTTTTTCAAGAGACATGGAAGAACTACTAATGATTTTAATGGGAAATTGGGTTTTGACAAATCTAAGTTGAAATGTTACAAGTGTTCCAAGCTTGGACATTTTGCTAGAGAATGTCAGCAGGCACATGTTAACAAACCTGGTTTTACATCTAATACTGGTTCTCAACCATCATAACAAACCTCGTTTTACATCTAATACTGGTTCCATGCCCATGACGCCAACCCTGCTCCAAGCTCCTCCATAAGTCCTATTCACCTGAAATATACGCTAAAAAGGGTCAACTCTAAAGTTGGTGAGATTACGGTTTAACACACGCACAAAAGGTTTTCTAAAGCAAAGAAAAGAATAGTAAGTACTCGGAATGTAGTTTAATAAATGTAAAGAATAGTTTCACAATCAACCATCCCCTATTTGCCATGGTCCTTACCCGATTGCTTTGCGCGGGACCATACGACCATAGGGTCATCCCGTTATAAAACATAGTTTAGTGAACCCAACCATGGGGTCTCGATGTGCCCAAAGTACTATGCCGCCAACGTGAGGGAGTCACATTCTTGGGCACATGGACGTGGGGGCATTATCCCCAAATAGCGGTACCCATATTACCCACGGCTCCTTTACCAAGGAATTAAAATTATGTACATGCATGTCTAGTGGGGAAAAGTTTACCAGAACAACAATAAAGATGTGTAAACAATATTACCATTAAATTAGGGATTCCGGTTTTATATTATTATTATTATGTTTTAACCTCTTAATGTCACATTATAAACAATTTATATAAGTAACCCCTAAGTTAAGGACAATAGTTATGTTATGGACAATTAATAATACAAGTTTTATAAGTTAGTAAAAGTAGTGTTTTAATTTAGAATGATCATCGGATACGGGTTCGGGAATAAGCCCATGTTATTTGGGCTTCAACTATGCTGACCCGACGGCCCTAACCGTGGGTTAAGGCTCAGATCCGGAAGTTAGGTCCGGCAGTGGCAACTTGGGCCTGCCTGACGTGTATTAACAACCCGCTAATGGTGAGCGTTGGGCCTATGATGGCTTCGGGTCCCTTACCGAGTGCATATGGAAACCCAATTGGGTATGTTTGGTATTACTCGTGTGACCCGACTTTTGTTGGGTTACTAACCCTATCAGTGAATACCATTTGCCTCACCTAATCCATTGTGCCAACTGGACCAGTTTGGTGTCCCGCTTCGCTGGGTTTTCTAGCCGATTCAGTGGGCTTACTTGGGCTATTGGGCTGGTTTTTCATTTGTTTAACATGCATGTGGTTGCATGCATGCATGTGTGTATTTGGTGGCCCGAACCAATTCCCACTATGGTTCGTGAGTGTGGTTGGCAGTCACACCCCAAAAAATCCACGCGCGAAATACCACTGCAGGGAGCATGACAAAGCAGGATCGCAGTCCATTAGTCACACCAAACGATTGGTAATAAATATAAGGGTTGTATATTTCATTAAAATTTAAATACAAAGTTTTACAAATGTGGAAGCGTGAGTAGAATAAAAGTATTCAAGTAAAACACCATCACCCAAGGTGACGTGACGTGACTTGACCAAAGACGCTAAAAGTGTTTCAAAGACACATGCATGCGTACTCGTGATACTCGAACGTCTGCAACCTAAGAATTAACATACTAAAAAGTGTCAACGGAAAGGTTGGTGAGTTCACAGGTTTAGTTCATAAACAGTTACAGTGTAATGTAAATCCATTGTTCAACAACAGTTCATGTTCATATTCTAGTTCAATTTAAAATCCAGATAATATATTAATAGCTAGCTAGGCTATTTTCAAGAAATTAGTGCACGTTTGACTAGATAAACTAGCTATCCAATTACCAAAGCTCGACAAGTTCAATTGTACCTCGTTAAGGCTAAGAAGTTTATAACACCCGTTTGATATTCAATCGTTTTAGCGCGACTGACCCGGGTGGGGATGTCAAACCCAGTATATCTACTAAATAAGTTCCCGCTGATGCCACATTAACAGTATCTCTAAAAGTGAGGACATTATCATAAGTGTGCCACTATCATTCAGGTGATATAATTATCTAACATTTCAAGTGTTTGCATGTTAATCTCCCCCAACAAGATTAAAATAGGTAAAAAGGGGCCGTGAAACTCACCTTTGGGTGTAGAGCAATTTCCAGATAAGTAACAATAGCCAGTAGTGAATAGCAGGTCTTGTGTATACTACCAAACACCTAACGAGCACATAAACATAAGTGTGTCTTCAATCGAAAGTAAATGATGTCATAACATGACATAACGAGGATTAGTAAATCCGGAATGAGTCACAGATGGCACATATCCAAGAACATGACAATTACGAAAATCGAAGAAAAGTACATTATTAAATGACAATGTCCGTCCATGAAATCGAATAATAAAATAATAGTTATATCAATAACGAGTACTCCAAAATATACTTTGTAGGTCCGAAATAAACCCGTCAACACGATATTTGATCACAAATGAGTGCGGAAACCTCAAATGTGATTGATTCAAGAGAATAGTAGAAGAAATAGACTAGATCTAGTGAAAAGATGAAGCCTTGAATGTAAAACCGTCTACTAGAAGCAACCGAGAGATCTGATCGTAAACACACACAAAGATGAAGATGTCGTGAACTCAAATGGAATGCTTGCATTCAACAAAGATATGAGGTGGTATTTATACCACCTCATTACAAGAAAATGGCCAATCATAAACACGATTAGGCCCAATCATAAACAAGCAAAATGGCCCACATGGCCTATTAATTAAACTAGACTAAGTCCAATAACTAAAGCCCAACTAATGTTCATGCCTTACATAATATAGCCCTACAATCTTCCCCTAGGCATGAACCATTAGACCACTTCACGGCAGCAGCAAGTCAAACCTGAATGATGTTTGAACGTTGTTCGACCACCATCCGTTCTCTACAATCTTCTTCGCTGCTCCATCAAATATCCCAACCCTTATAGCATTTGCCATATCATTCTCGTCTCCAAGTATGGGTTGGGTGGCCAGAAGCTTGATATCTCTCTCACCAAATCTAAGCAAATCCACCGGGTCATAAAATCTGAATTGACGCATCGGCTTGCAGAGAACCACCACTTCATGTGTTGTCGGATCGTAATACCAGCAATCAAAGTTTCTTACCAGTGTTTCATCCTCGATCTCGTCCAACATATTAATCACCCTTGTGCGCTTAGTTGGTGGCCTCCGTGCTTCTCCAATAGACTGCCCTGTCACAGGGTCAGTCCCGGTCTCTCTCCACCTGACCTCCTTCAGCTCGAACTCTCTGAAATCATTCTCCATGTGGCCTAGCAGATTATCTCTGATCTGATTACCTTCTGGTCCATTCCACCTGTTAATAAATGGAGCTCTCAGAAGGCTCCTGATCTCAGGCTCAGTCCAGGAGTGGAATTGAGCACGTGAAGAGTAGTACTCCACTGGACTATAACCGTCACGGATCACGGCAAAGATTTTCTTCTCCATATCGTAATGCCAGCATAAGATAGTCTCACGACTCCCACGTCTATCAATCGAGCTTTCACCAACATCAATGGTGTACTGTGTGGGAGCTGGTCCTTGGAAAAACTCCTTGAACCAGTTTTCGTGGAATCTTGGAGCCTTTGAGATGATCCTGCCACAGTGGGCGTAATCCGGCATCACTATATTCTCATCACCTTCGTCAGTCTCCATTGCATCAGCAGCTTGATTTCCCTGAGATGAACTCTGACCAGGGGCACCTGTGTTGTTAGGCCCTGCACCATCTGTCAGTTCATTAACCTTCCTTCTCAGGTCCTTTATCATCTTGTAAAGATATTCCATTCTTTCCTTGTCTGCCACCTCATACTCTCTCATATATTTGTTGCTTGCCTCCTCCTTCTCTCTCAAACGTTGGTTTTCTTTCATGAGAGCCTCAATCTCATTCTGTCTGATCCTATTCTGAGAGATCAGGAAGTTGATCTGAGGATCAGCACTAATCCTCAAATCTATTGGAAGCTCAGCAGCCATCAATGGGCGGAAACCTGGAGCCGCAAGTGGTTGGCTGGTCGCGGTAGAGACGCTCACTCTTACCGGACTTGGAACAACGAAGGTGCTCTCAACCTCCAGAAATTGCCTATCTTCACGTACAGGGCTTTGCACGTTCAGAATCGGACTAGCTTGCTGCACAGGGGCAGGTTGATCATGCACCTCTTCTGTCTGTGAAGCAGAAGGTTGCTCTTGAATGTCATCATCAGTTGCTTCTACTTGACCACTGGGTCCCACAGAACTGGGTCCAGATGGTTCTACAATCATTAAGCTCGAGCTAGTCTTGGTGAATTTGAACCGTATGCTCCTTGGATCTGATTTCTTTCGAGGAGATGGTTCACGAGCAGGGACGGGTTCTTCTTCAAGAACATCATCTACAGTCAGGTTCAGCTCTGGAGGCGTCGTGTCACTCCCAGATGAGCCAATCATGTCATCCCTCGACCGTTTATGGGTGAGAGGCTCCAAATCTCTATAAATATCCTCTTCAGAGATGTCCTGCCCAGCCAGAATGTCATCCATGATATTTTCTTCATCAGATGGAATGACATCTTCATCTTGAACATTAACAGCTTGAGTTACTGTCAAGTCTTGGTCTTCGGCAATTGATGCATTAACTTCAGGCACATCTGCCTCTGGCTCAGAGTCATCCATCACTTGTTCCCGTGCAACTTCAGGGAACGCACCTCTCTTAACCCATTCCAATCTTCCTTCAAATGTCTGCTTGCCTGGTCTGTCTTGGGTTTGCAGACCAAAGACTCCAATATCCATCACTTTTACATCAAGCTTCTCAATTCTTTCCTCTATCATCGGATACTTCTTCATTATCACCATTTGCACAAACCTAGGTGTCATCAAAAACTGCTCTCTGGCGCTCAGCATGGCATTGACTGCCCAGTCTAGCAACATCATCTTTGAGAAGTTAAACTTCCAATCTAATGCCAGGGCTACAAATGCAGTTCCATGAATTTGATTCAATTGATCGAAACTGGTTCTCTTCCCTAGGAAAGACTTCTGCATATAATGTGCCAGGCACCTCCAGTAGTGCGGCAGCAGCTTCTTGAAGATAGGCGGAAACTTTCCCTCGTACCCCATTAGATTGAGCACCAGCAAGAACTACCTCCTTTGTGTATGTGATTGGATCAGAAGCTTCATCTGTAATGTTCAGGCCCTGCCTTATGTCTTCTTCTTCAATGACAATTTGCCTGTTCTGGACTGTTGCGGAAATCCTTGTCTTGTCTGAATTCACTCTAGCAGACCCCCAAAACTCTCTGACCAGCATCTCGTCGATGAGCACATTCGTCCTCAGGGCATAATTTATTTTACATGTGTTCATCCCTGCCACCAGCGAGTAAAATAACTCCATGTGTTTTTCTGGCGGATCTTCTAGATAAGCCGGCATACAGTGATCTGGTTCATATTTTATATCTCCAATCAGCATCTCTTCAGCCATCTGAGAAAGACAAGACATATGCATCAGACATATTCAATCTTTAATAAGCAATTATGATTATTAACCCTTTACTTGTTCAATTGACGATCACATTTTACTTTTGAACTTCACAAAATTTCAATTTGAACATTTTAGGGAAAATAATTGAATTAAGCACATGCTTACAAACACCGACACATTTTATCTCAAAAACGACCAACTTAAAGAGATTCTCAAAATTATTAAGTGTTTAAAAAATTTAATTCTCATTTTATTAGAGTTTACGACTTCTTAATTGGGTTTACGATCCATTAAGCGGGTTTACGATTAACCAAATGGGTTCACGATTGGTTTGAATTAAGCCCAATCGTAATCGTCTAAGTCCAATCGTTAACGCCAAAAAAAAAATCTGTCAAGGCCCACTCGTAAACGATTCGAAAACACCCAATCGTAAACATCAATCGTAATCGCCGATCGAATCGTAAACATCGAACAGTTGTCTTCTTCATCGTGAATGTCGTAAACTCTTGAATCCGCCATAGTTAAACCTGCAAATACCTCGTAAACAAGTTAAAACACCACATATATTCACACAACACTCATCGCACTACCTTTAAACGATTCTAAGCACAGTTCCGACACTAAATCACCGAGAAATTTGCTCGAAAACAGGAAAAACTCAATCGATGAAAGTTTTTAGGGCTTGGAACGAGTAACCGAGACACAAGGGTCAAAAACTATCGATTGACAGAGGGTTAATGGTCGGAATTTGATGACGAAGATGATGGTGAGGTTTGTTTGAGAAATGGTGGACGGAGATGGGCTGTAACGATTTTCCGGCGACTTTACGGCGGTTCTAGGGTTTCAGAAGGAGGGAGTCGTAAACGGAGGAAGGAGGAGAGTGAGTCGTAAATGGTGTAACCAAGATATTTATGTAACAAAATTACACATTGCCCCCCTCCCATAACCGTAAACATAAAATTTTTCAAAATAACCCCCTCACACTTTTTAAATTCAAACAAGTTTACCCCAAACATTTGAAATTTTTGACACTTTGAGAATTTTACAAAACTTCCCCTCAGACTTAGCCCCGAGTAACTGATCATGATCAAGAATAATTATAAAAGTTAAAACAGATAAAATCAAAACCAAAATTAAATATTTACAAACTTACCTCAGAAATTTCAAATATTCACATACCTGGTGCTGGTATTTTTCACAGATAATTTCAGACAGGTCTTTGACTGAGGAACCCTTTTCAGCTTCCGTTACTAGACACTCTAGACAATTGTCAGGTGGTTTGAACACAGAAACTCACATCCAGTAAAGTGCTTAAATATGGTACAGATTTACCGATATGTTTAACCGTCCCCACACCCAATTTTCCATAGCAAAACCTACCCAACCTCAGAGTTTATTGAGGATTCACAAACCCCCAACTTGAGGAACCATGCAACACTGCTTTTGACTACCACTTATTTCTGATTTTTCATGCATTATCAGTTGATGATCAGGTCGGCCGCATAAGCACGCAGAGAAGACCAACTGAATAATTTTATTTTCCTTTTCTTTTTCTTTCTTTTTCAGAATTTTCATTTTTGAATTCTTTTTCTTTCCTGTGGTGTTGTCTTATACAGTATAAGCATGGCGTGTGAGAGAGTGAATACTAGGTAAATACCACTCTCAACCCGTTTTTGTCGGGACTCAGTTTTTTAAACCATGTAGACTAGGATGGGAAACTAAACATGTATAGAGTTTAAGATTACTGCACTTACATAGATGATCATTGTTTTGGTTGAGCTTACCGACATATCATCTTCGAGCGGTCTTTCACATCAGCCTTACACGTGTCAGTCTCCAACCGTCATTAAGCAATTTTTTAAGTCCTATCAAAAGACATCATAAAAACCTTTCAGTTTAACCAGCACCATTTCTTCCCCTGTTTTTGTGAGGCTTTTGAAACAAGACTCAATTTTTCTTAGTCATATTCTATTTTTTTTTTAATTATATTTTTTAAGTAAAATTTAAAAAACCAAAAACTTTGTACAAAAACATAGATGATCAGATCATTCCTCGAAGGCAATCATCTTCAGGCCTTCAACACAAGATTCAAAATTAGGACGAGGAAGGGGTTTTGTAAAGATGTCCGAAACATTCTGATCGGAGCTTACCTTTTGAAGCTGAATTAGCTCACGATCAAAGCAATCACGAATAAAATGTACCTTGATATCAATGTGCTTGGTTTTGGAATGTTGGACGGGGTTTTTCACAATCTCAAGAGCAGCAGCGTTATCACAAAATATGGGAGTGTTAACGAATTCCATACCGTAATCCGTGAGCTGGTTTTGGATCCACACTACCTGTGAAGTACCGGCAGATGCGGCCACGTACTCAGCTTCGGCAGTTGATTTGGATACGGTATGCTGCTTCTTGCTCTGCCACGAGATGAGCCTATCTCCCAGGTACTGACATCCTCCAGTAGTAGATTTCCTGTCAAGGTCACTACCTCCATAATCACTGTCAGTAAAAGCATATAATTGAAAATCAGTGTTCTTCGGGTACCAAAGACCAAGCCTAGGCCTGCCCTTCAGATACCTGAAGATACGTTTAACAGCAGCTAAATGAGAGAGTTTAGGATTAGCCTGATATCGAGCACACACGCAAACTGCATACATGATGTCTGGCCTGCTTGCTGTCAAGTACATTAGTGATCCAATCATCGACCGATAATGGAATTCACTCACTGACTCCCCGTTAAGATCCGCTGACAAGAGTGGTCTGGATGCCATGGGAGTGGCGATGGGCTTGCAATCCTGCATTTTGAACTTTTCCAGAATCTCATTCACATACTTCTCCTGATGAATAAGAATCCCAGAATCATTCTGCTTGACTTGAAGTGCAAGAAAGAAACTCATCTCGCCTTGGTCACTCATCTCAAACTTCTTCTTCATAATCTCTTCAAACTCGGTGCACAATTCTTCGTTTGTCGATCCGTAGATAATATCATCTACATACACTTGCACCATGATAATGTCTTCTTCCACCCTTTTTCTAAACAATGTTTGATCAACGACTCCTCTTGTATATCCATTCTCCACCAGGTGATTGGACAACGTTTCATACCAGGTTCTAGGAGCTTGATGCAAACCGTACAAAGCCTTATCCAGCAGATAAACATGATCTGGATTTTCTTCATCTATGAACCCTGGTGGTTGAGCAACATAGACTTCCTCGTTCATCTCTGCATACAGGAAGGCAGTCTTCACATCCATCTGATGTACGGTAAAATTGAGATACGAAGCCACAGCTAGAAAGATCCGAATTGCTTCCAATCTTGCCACCGGAGCGTAAACCTCATCATAGTCGATACCGTGGACTTGCCTGTGCCCTTGTACTATCAACCTTGCTTTGTTTCTCACAATGATCCCCGAGTCATCCTTTTTGTTCTTGTACAACCATCTCGTGGGAATCACCTTCTTGTCCTCTGGCCGCTTCACAAGACGCCACACTCCCAGCTTTGAAAACTGATTGAGTTCATTGTGCATGGCCTCCATCCAGTTTGGATCTTTGAGAGCAACCATCACATTGGGAGGTTCAATCTGGGAGATGAAGCAGGAAAACATACAAAAGTTGATGTGTCCTGTGCGGCTTCTTGTGGTGACACCCGCTGTCACTGGCCCAACAACATTACTCAGTGGATGATCCTTGTTGATTCTGCTCTCTTGGACATCAGGCACTGAAACATTAACAGGCAGATTAGTATTAACAACATTTTCAGACATACCTGAGCCTTGAGAATCCACTGGAGCATCACGTGTTCCTGAACATTCTGGAATATCAGCAGTTGCATTCCTAGAAGATTCAGCTGATGCTCTATCCACATGAGGTCTTACATCTGCACTAGGAGCTACAATGTCTTCTTCTTCGCCCAAATTGTGGAAAACATTCGAGAAATTGAATCCCTCAAACAATGATCCATAGTCGAAGATCCAATTAGGTCCAGTTCCCGCATCAGTAGGATTGTCCTCCATCCAATCTACATTGAATGCCTCAATGATCAACCCAGTGGTCTTGTTATAGACACGATAAGCACTATTTGCAGAATAACCCACAAAATAGCATTCATCGGCCTTCGCTTCGAATTTCCCTACATCGGACTGGATCAGCACCGTGCACGGACACCCAAACGTCTTGAAATAACCCACCTTCGGTTTCTCCCCATAGATGATCTGATATGGAGTTTGCTCGTGACGCTTGTTCAGAAGAACTCTGTTTTGTACATAACAAGCAGTATTCACAGCTTCTGCCCAAAAGAAGATTGGTAATTTTGCCTCACACATCATTGTTCTAGCCGCTTCAATGAGTGTCCTATTTCTTCTTTCGGCAACTCCATTCTGCTGAGGAGTGTAAGGAGCACTGAACTGCCTTTCAATCCCCTTTTCACCACAAAACATATTTAGCTCAGCATTTTTGAATTCCGTCCCATTGTCAGATCTGATTGCCTTCACTCTTTTATCCAGCTGGTTTTCAATAAGCGTCACAAACTGCTTTACTAGGGCTGGAGTTTCGTACTTGTTTGACAAGAAAAAGACCCAAGTAAATCGCGAGTAATCGTCCACTATCACGAGGCAGTATGAAAACTTGCTGACACTTTGTACCTGCATGGGACCAAACAAATCCATATGTAAGAGTTGAAGCACAGAAGAGACAGAATTTGTAACCTTTGGACGATGTGGCAGTTTGTGCTGCTTCCCCTTAGCACAAGCCACACACTTCTCCACTGAAGAGAAGTCTTTGATCGGAAGATTTCTGACATGCTCTCCTTTAGCCAGCTTGGATAGATTCTTCATGTTTGCATGTCCCAGACGACGATGCCACAACAATGCAAGATTCTCAGTCTGTTTTGAAATTAGACAAGCTGCTTCAGATGTTGGAGGCTTTCCCATGTTCAATTGATAAGAATTCCCGTGCCTTGGTGTACGCATTAAGATACATTCTTCAGGAATTTTTACACCAGGCTTAAGAATGATGCATTCCTTTTTGTTGAACATCACAGAGTATTCTCGATCACATATCTGTGACACACTTAGCAAGCTGTGGGACAGCTCCTCTACATAATGCACATCTGAAAAAGTCAGACTCCCATTCTTCACAACTCCTTTCTTTGAAATTCTTCCTCCCACACCTCCAGCAAAAGAAACACTTCCTCCATTGAAATCTTCAACCTCATCTAACAAAGACAGATCTCCGGTCATATGTCGGGTACAACCACTATCAACATACCAGAGTTTGTTGACAGATCTTCTCGGCTGTCCCTACACAAAACATAAATCAGTTAGAGTCAGGTACCCAGGTCATAACAGATCTGGGCACTCCCTTGGAGTCAGTGTAATTAACCATCTTGAAAGACATTCCTGCTTTTGATTCGGATTCATTTAAAACTTTAGCATGAATTTTTGGTTTCCAATTTGGTTGTTTTTGTGAGTTAGAGCTACTAGCAGAGTTCTTTGTGGGTGAAACATTCCTTGGAGGAGATGTGGCCTTTTTACCTTTTGTTTTGATGATAGGTGTCCACTCAAGTTTTAATTTGGTATAAACCATTTGCTTTGGTTGAGTGACAACTTTTGGTTGTTCTATAACTGCTTTCCCCTTAGGTTTAGCAGCCTGATGGACTTTAGGTACTTGTTTCTCAAAAGGTTTTGTTTTCACTTTATTTGGTTTGTTGAAAACTCCTTTAGCTGCATAAGCAGGTTTGGAAGTTTGGCCCACATCTCTCCTTTCATTGACAGGCTTCGTCACTGGGGCCTTTGTGTTTAGAACCTTAGACTGTTGAGTCTTCATTGGTTCAGAACTTTGCTTCCCCTGTGACGATGCTTGCTGTTTTTGAGTTCTGTTCTCACCCCTCATCATTTTCTCAAGCATAGTTGTCCGCTTGTTCTGCGGATAATATGGCTCATAGGGTCTGTTCATACAATTAGCAGCAAAATGACCTGGTTGACCACATTGAAAACAATTCATTTGTCTAGGCCCATTGACGTTGCTACACAAGTATGAGCGTCTTGGGTAAGACGACTTCCATTCCGGTTGATCATCCCATTTGTGTATCACACGTTTTGAATGTTTTTCAGGTTGTGTTATTAAACAAAATTGTTCAGATTTTGATTTATCAGTTCTATTATAAGTTGACACAACCTGGGGATACGGAACAAAGTCATTTGGCTTAAACTTACGGCCAATCTTTGTGTTAGGAACACGCATTTTAAAGGAACTAACGACTTCATTAGGATTAGAAACATGTTTTAACAAGACAATTTGATTGGACTTGGATGTTTCAAGTTCTGACACAGATGCCAGAACGTCATCCTTAGGTAAACTAAAAACAGAACAACTAGACTCATGACACTCATTGACCCTCAAGCATTCAGCATCCTCCCCAGATACATCTTCAATGCCTACAACATCTGCACATGTAACAAAAACATTAGAAGAACTAACATTATTGTTTAAAGATTCCTGGGAAGAACCTGGTTTAGTTGTGAGGTCAACTACATTGTTCTGACTACCTGTCCTATATAAACCAAGTTTCTCCTGTTCTTTCTCTACTTCTGTCATAGGGGTCACACCAACCATCAAGCTATCTATAGGAGGACCAGCTTCATGATATCCTGAGCTAGTTCTATCTACTTGGTCCTCCTCATAGAGCATTCCTATGATATCTCTAGGGATAGGTGGGGGAATTATAACATTTGCGGCCATGGATTTGTCAGACTTTTCTGACCCAAAACCTGGTGTGTGTTTTCCTACTTGTCCACAAATAACTGCCTGAGATAGTTCTTTACCTGCCTGAAGCATTCTCTTGTTTCTCAATTGATTCATATCTAACTGAACTTGCATCTCATTAGTCTTATGAGTCAATTCATCTACCTGTTTTCTAAGGTCAGCTATTTCTAACTTGGCATTATCATACAGGATAGATTTCTCAGTTGCTATCTGTTGGTACTTCACTATATCTAGCTTTTGTGCCTTAACCTTTTCCTCATTTTTTACCCATCTACCCTTAAATGAGCTCCTCTCACACTTGACCTCAAACAATTCTATTTGATAATTCTTACAGATTTGTCTAAGACCAGGAATAATACGAGCACAAGTGGGATCAGAACATACCTTTAGGTTTTCAGCATCAGCAACGAACGCTTCCTTGTCTTCTATCTGACTCTCCTCAGGCTTTCCTTCATCAGTGACCACAAAGGCATGATTTTCTTCATTATCCTTTTCTGCAGTAGCAATCAAAGCATGTGACAAACTAAGATCCTTCATCTGAGAACTCCAGTCATAACCACCACCTTCCTGAACCACCAGTGCCTTGGCATCACCCTTTCCTTTCACTTCAGCAACCTTCTTTTCTTCAGCTCTTTCCTTCTTGGGCTTCGTGCATTCCCTGGCAAAGTGACCATACTCATCACAATTATAACACCTTAGCTTCGACTTGTCAAACCCCATTCTAATCTTATCCTGATCTTTCCAGACGTTCCTTCCCGTTTTGGCCATAAATTTCTTGGCTCTGAAGACAGCCATGGCCATTTGCCAAGAGACATCCAGCATCTCCACGTCCTCAGGATTTATCTGATTAAGATCACCAGCCACCATATCAGAAGGCACAAGATTCCCTGCTACAAGGGCATGATAGCTGTTCATGAAACCCATACCAAGGGCAAAGTTAGGATCATTGACATCTTCAGAGTTGACACCTCCGCTTGAACTACCTTGAGGCTGTGCAACAAATGCACTAGACATAGGAGCTGAGCTTGATCCATTCCCCGTAAACTTTCCTTCATGCTTACCCTCAACTTCTTCTGACAACAAAGCCTGATTCAACTTTCCAGCCAAACTTAGAGAACGTATGTGGTTCAGCTCTCTCTGCTTATCATCGATCATCTTGGATTTCAGCTTGTTGATTAATTCATCCAAAGTCACTTCACTCAGCCTATTGTTGTCTTTGATGATAGATATATTGGTGTTCCAAGACTTAGGCAGACTGTTCAGCAACTTCAAATTCTTGTCTTCAGTATCCGGCTCCACTCCATAACTTGACATCTCTGCCATCAGTGACACATACCTCTGAACTTGAGCTTCAAACGATTCACCCTGAATATGATTGAACAAGTTAAACTTCTGCTTCAACATCTGCTTCCGACTAGCCTTAATATCAGGGTTCCCTTCATAAGCAACAATCAAAGCATTCCACAGTTGCTTTGCTGTTTTGCAGTGTTTGAATCCTTGAGCAATATCTGGAGTTAGGGCCATAGTCATTATCGCAAATGCCCTCTCAGCCTTGTTGCACCTCTCCCAGTCATCATCATCATACTCATCTTCTTTCTTCTCCTTCCCTGCATTTGTTCCTGTTGCGTGAGTAGGTGTAAATGGTCCATTCACAACAGCCCTCCATAACCTCAGATCCACACTCTTCAAATGATTTTCGAATCTGTATTTCCACTCTAAGAAATTATCCGCTGAAGTTAGTCTTGGCGGACGAGTTATAGATCCGATCTCGAAGTCCAATTTCTGATACATGCTAGGTTCAAAATCCATCCCGATAGCTTAGGAAACTTAAAACTAAAGTCCAAATGTCCAAAATATGAGATTACGATAAAAGACACCTGATTACGATCGTAAATGGATGATTACGATCGTGAACTGTGTTTCCGATTCAACCCCAAATCGTAAACACAAACCGCCACAGAGAAATCGTAAACCCGATTACGATTGAACGATTACGATCACCGGAGTCGTAAACACTGTTCCCGATCCTGCAAAGTCGTAAACTCTGTTTCCGAGTCAACCAAATCGTAAACTCGATTACGATTAACAGGTACAATCGTAATCCCTTTTCTCCGGGTCGTAAACACAATAAAGGTCGAATCTTGATGTCGTAAACACTCAAACTCAGCAGATCTTCAATCGATCAGCTCGTAAACACCCAGAAAACGAAGAACACAGCAGCAGCAACAGTCGTAAACGCCTGAAATCCTTCGAATCTTCAAACAAACACGAACAAGAACCCAGAAAACGCTTGAATCTATATCGTGAGAGCCTCGAATCTAAGATTCTTGGCTCTGATACCAATTGTAGGTCCGAAATAAACCCATCAACACGATATTTGATCACAAATGAGTGCGGAAACCTCAAATGTGATTGATTCAAGAGAATAGTAGAAGAAATAGACTAGATCTAGTGAAAAGATGAAGCCTTGAATGTAAAACCGTCTACTAGAAGCAACCGAGAGATCTGATCGTAAACACACACAAAGATGAAGATGTCGTGAACTCAAATGGAATGCTTGCAATCAACAAAGATATGAGGTGGTATTTATACCACCTCATTACAAGAAAATGGCCAATCATAAACACGATTAGGCCCAATCATAAACAAGCAAAATGGCCCACATGGCCTATTAATTAAACTAGACTAAGTCCAATAACTAAAGCCCAAACTAATGTTCATGCCTTACATAATATAGCCCTACATACTTATATGTTTAATTATAAGTATTTATTTGAATATAAACTAATGTTTAGAACATTTATATCGCAAAATACTTATATCTTTACACAAATGTAAGGGTTACTAAAACGTTCGTTTTATATTTTCCAAATACGTATATTTATACATTTTTCCAAATACGCACCATTTATAATTCTTTGTCAAAAACCAAATATTTTGACAACGAAAAAACTTTTCGAATAGCGATAAGGATCCATGTATGGAGAGTTATCGAGTGCCTCAACGTTCAAGCTGTAAAAATCCTTCGAGGCATACCATCATCGTTCGTCGGATATATTTGTCATAATAGAGGTGTTAAAGGATGTACAAAAATATATGGATAACTTGGCTCAAAATCCTCCAAAAGGAGAGTTAATCACCCAAATATAGGAAACTTGGTGTACTCCAAATGTGAGAAGGGGAAATGCAGGGTCAAAATATCATCAGCAATAGGTAGAAATTTTCTAACAAGTTCCACAGGTACTCTAAGTGTGCGCACAAAAATAATGTAGCTTCAAGACTCCAAGAATAACACGAGTCACCTAAGGAGTACATAGTTGGGAGTGCGCGACTAAGCCACTACCGAGACGAATGGACGATGGTGATTCGACAATTGAGTCATTGACTCGATGTGCGTGTCAGTTTCCATAACGACCGGTGATAATAAAGGTTAATCTAAAATAAATTATTAATATTTGCTTATTTAAATCTTGCTCAACTGAAGTTTTAAAAGATACACACGATCAAATGTATAGAACAAATGTTTTGAACATTCTAATATATATCTGCAAATATTTATATCTTATTCAAGGTGAGATAAAATATTGAGACAAACTTCTAATTAACAATTTTGTCAAGCAAATATATCCACACATATTTACAACATATACATTTTTAATATTTTCGCAATAAACTTTAACGCACAAGTATATGGAAATAAAACAACACATTTAATTTTTTTTTTTAACACAGCATAATTTTTAGAACGCATCTTGATTGGGGTAGATAGAATTTTCATTAAAGACGTTGAAAAATTTTATGGTGATAATGGTACAAGGTAGTTCCATCATCGGTGATGTTAACTAGTTGAAACGCTAACAATAAATGATCATGCTTGTGGTGAGGTAGGCAGTTTGTGCGTTCGTAACGAAGCTGTTTGCAAAAGAAAGATCAGGGAGCACACGACCACATAGAGAAACTTCACAAGAGTTTCCTAGCCAAAAGATATGCTCCAGTGCTCGAGGGATATACTTCATTCCTTAGTTTGTCTAATGTTGTCTGGGTATTCGCCTAGTTAAGGTGTTTTTAAGTTACCTCACGTTCACAAAAGTTTCAGGGATTCATATGGAAGGCAAGGTCTTAAGAGTAGAGTCATAATTCAATATGAAAAAAAAATCAGTCAAGATTTCGTGAAGAGTTTTTGTAGTCAACAAAAACTTGTCATTTAAGTACACGAGTGAAATGATGTCCCTTCAGGACTACCATTCGTAATAGGTTTCAAAGGATTCACGAATGGATTAGAATCCATATATGTAAGAGATGAGATCATGCGCAATAGCATTTACAAAGATAGATGACTTCGATCATCCGGTCGAATTTCAACATACTCAACATTAGCCCCATGAGAAAAGATAATACAGAAATTTGCTCCCAATTACGACCATTATCTTGCCTAGTAGGATTCTCTAGGATTTCCATACACTACAAATTACATTTACCTGTGCACCCGTATCTGTAATTTATTTTGTATGATCACCCTAGTTCCTCGGCTACCAGATATGGTGGGGTGCATATGAGATATCAACTACGTGGGAATCAAAATTGTGGTTACTAACCCATGGTTATGTTGACCAGAATTTGTTAAAAAGACAATTTTCAAGGATAAAATGTTTCCTTTAAATGGGAATGAACCATCCGAAGCGAGTCAGCCATAAATTTTGCTTAACAAAATTCGAATAGGGTATATCACAATGACCCTAGTTTAGCTTGAAGGTACAGAATGATTACTACACATACCCACTTGATCACCAATCATATATATATATATATATATATATATGTAAGAGGAAAAAAATATCAGTCAATACACATCAGGTATTGATTGGGTTATAAGAGTTGTTCTCAAATTATGTTATCTCGGCACACAACACAATATAAACGAGAAAAGGGGAATCTTAAAAGATCAAGGCAAATGCGAAACCGATTGGGGTAACAGAGGCTGATACAAGTGCCCCATGGGCAACCACTTGAATTCACACAATGTTGCCACTTCTGGAATTGAATGATCGTACTATTAGCACGTCATGATTACGTTCCCTAAACATGAGAGTTGAGCAGCATATTCAAGGCAGGTATAACAAGAACCTCCTAAGTTATGGGAAAGGTTTAAGGACAGGAATAAGCATTACACCACCTTCCCTATGCAGCATATGTCCATAATATGGGTACTACGCCCAGTGGTTCAATCCAGAATAATCCCGAGCAGGAAACGACTCGTCAATTATGAAGATGTGATTTGATGTCTCGTCGTCCATGAATGTTAACCAAAAGGTACATGGCTCAAAGAGGTTAAGGAAAACGACTAAAGAATAACCAGCTCCTCACTATGAGTATAAGGAGATTGGATAATGTAAACGGCATACTGTAAACCAGGTACAGTCTAAGACGTATCTTAGTTCGCTGTAACCAATGGCTCTGATACCAATCTGCCACACCCCCAAAAATCAACGCGCGAAATACCACCGCAGGGAGCGTGACAAACCAGGATCGCAATCCATTAGTCAAACCAAACGACCAGTAATTAATAAAAGGGTTGTATATTTCATTAAAATTTAAATACAGATTTTACAAATGCGAAAGCGTAAGTACAATAAAAGTATTCAAGTAAAACACCATCACCCAAGGTGACGTGAAGTGACTTGACCAAGACGCTAAAAGTGTTTCAAAGACTCATGCATGCGTACTCGTGATACTCGAACGTCTGCAACCTAAGAATTAACATGCTAAAAAGTGTCAACACAAAGGTTGGTGAGTTCACAGGTTTAGTTCATAATTAGTTCCAGTTTAATGTAAATCCACTGTTCAACAACAGTTCATGTTCATATTCTAGTTCAATTTAAAATCCAGATAATATATCAATAGCTAGCTAGGCTATTTTCAAGAAATCAATGCACGTTTGACTAGATAAACTAGCTATCCAGTTACTGAAGCTCGACAAGTTCAATTGTTTCTCGTTAAGGCTATGAAGTTTATAACACCCGTTCGATATCCAATCGTGTCAGCGCGACTGACACGGGTGGGGATGTCAAACCCAGTAGATCTACTAAATGAAGTTCCCGCTGATGTCACATTAATAGTAACTCTAAAACTGAGGACATTATCATAAGTGTGCCACTATCATTCAGGGGATATAATTATCTAACATTTCAAGTGTTTGCATGTTAATCTCCCCCAACAGGATTAAAATAGGTAAAAAGGGGTCGTGAAACTCACCTTTATGTGCAGAGCAATTTCCAGATAAGTAACAATAGCCAATAGTGAATAACAGGTCTTGTGTATACTACGAAACATCTAACGAGCACATAAACATAAGTGTGTCTTCAATCGAAAGTTACTAAGTCTAGACCAACGACGAAAATAAATGATGTCATAACATGACATGACGAGGATTACTAAATCCGGAATGAGTCACAGATGGCACATAGCCAAGAACATGACGATTACGAAAATCGAAGAAAAGTACATTATTAAATGACAATGTTCCTCCATCAAATCGAATAATAAAATAATAGTTATATCAATAAAGAGTACTCCAAAATATACTTATATGTTTAATTATAAGTATTTATTTGAATATAAACTAATGTTTAGAACATTTATATCGCAAAATACATATATCTTTACACAAATGTAAGGGTTACTAAAACGTTCGTTTTATATTTTCCAAATACGTATATTTATACAATTTTCCAAATACGCACCATTTATAATTATTTGTCAAAAACCAAAAATTTTTACATAATAATCATATTTTATAAAGCTATGAGATAAGAACGAAGATAACGATGTCTATGAAGATCTCTAAGGTTCCAAAATATCATGGGAAACGATTGGTGATATTTTGGGTCAAACGAGTTCTTAAAAAAATAGAACAAGAGGAACCGAGAAGCGAAGGTCACTGGATTCAAACCCGTGACCTCTAGTTCAATTTACAAAGCCCCATCCCACTGGGCTAGGCCTACATTTGATTCACAATTCGTTCAGAAAGTCTCTTGAATACACAGAAGGCAAAAATCGGTTTTCAGGAAAGTAAATAAAACCTCTGGTTCAATTTACAACGCCCCATACCACTGGGCTAGGCCTCCATTTGATTCACAATTCGTTCAAAAGGTCTCTTGAATACACATAGGGCAAAATCGGTTTATAGGAAAGTAAATAAAAAGATTATAGGGAGCAGGGGCACGAACACGCGACCTGCAGGTTATACGACCTTTGCCTTAACCACTAGAACATAATGCGTTTTATTGATTTTATTTGATTCAGAAATTTATTTAACATTTACCCGCGGTTGTCATCTTCCTCATAACATAACCCTAATTCGCTGGACCTCCATAACCAACATCCAAGCAATATGAAATACATTCAGGAGCATACGAAACCTAAAAGAACATATACATACCTTATGTTGAGACGAAGACAGACTCGAAGGATGATGACGATGGCGTTTCACGTTCGCCGGTGACCCTTTCTCATGGACTATTCTTCGCTGGTGACGTCCCCCACCGGCTGTCGACATTGAACAGGTCTTCAAGCTAGTCGAACGGTGGCTGAAATGTGGCGCAACAGTGAGGAAAACAAGTGATGGGGTGTGTGAAACGGCAGTGTGACGAGGTTAGAGACGGTGTTGATGATCGGAGACGTGCGTGTGCATCGCCGGATTTCTCCACGGTTCTTCAACTTGGTTCATGGTGATGTTGAGTTTGAAGATCGAGGGTTCACGGGAGGGGAATTTTTTAGGGTGGTGGATGGTAGCAGAAGTCGATTAAATGAGAGATGGAGGATCAATGGCTACTATAATAGAGTTATGGTGTTGATGGTCTGAGTTCGTAACTGACAGCGATGAAAATCCCGTGTTAAAGGTGTTGAGCGGGAATTTGAAAAGAAATTTACAAAATTATCTGCAGAAAAGGATGAATTAGTTCAAGAAGTGAAGAAATGGAAAGATGAAGCTGAGGATGCAGCAAAAGATTTTCAAAATCTTTTTGATAAATCAAAGTCCATACTTGATACTCTTACTCAACTTTCTGGTGATCAAGCTACTAAGATTCAATCTTATCAGACTGATATGGAAAAGTTACTTGATGAGAAGAGGGAGTTGGTTAGAGTGAACAAGTTGCAAAATGCAAATTTGGATATTCAGAAAAGAAATGAAGATAAACTCGAGAAGGAATTGGTGGCCGGATTAGATGAGTTAAGATTGCAAAAGTATGAAACTAACAAAGTGGCAAAGAAGCTCATTGCAACAGAAAAAGAGCTGGCTGAAGCTCATCAAAGAATTTCTGAATTAAAGATTGAAGTCATTGATTCAAAACGTCTTTTGAACAATGTTACAAATTCTCAATCTTTTACAAGTTTCTTGGCCAAAGATGAAAATTTTGAGAAGATGTTCAACAAGACAGTCTCGCCACCAGGAAGTTTCAAAGAAGGCGTTCATGATTTGAAAGACAAGGCTGAGATTGGTGATTATTCTGAGTTTGTTGGTTCCAAATCTGTTGAAGAAAAGCAAAAGGAAAAAGGCAAAAGTACTGACGCTTCTGAAGCTCAAAAGGTTGTGTCTGGGTCTTCGTCTTCAAAAGCTGACATTGATGAAACAATTCTCAATGCTCCAAAAGATATCAAGAAAGTTAAAGCTGAATTTTCTCGTCTTGCAAAGAACGGGCATAAATCATCTGATTTAGAAGAGAAAGTTTCTGGAAAATATACAGGTTTGGGATTTCAAAAGAAACAGGTTGATGAGAATATTTCAAAGGTTCAACAGCAACAGCATTTGAAGAAAGTTAATCTGAAGCAAGTAAAGAAAGAAGTTTTTAAAGCTGACAAAGTTCAACCCGAGAGGTTCTACAAACTCAAGGGTTCGGAACAAATATTTTCTGATAAAGAATTTCCGCTACATTGTGTAGATGCTCGGAAAGTTGCTGAAGTTTTTGTGACGAATGTTGATTCAAAGACTAAGAAGCAACAAGGTGCTAAATATTCTTTTGGAGGATCCAATTCTACTCCAAAGAGCCCGACATCCAAATGGGTTCATGATCATCGATTTCAGGTATATGATAATTTTTATGATCATTTTGGAGATGAATATGTTTGTGAAGCTATGCAGGTTCCAAAACGAAGAAATGTACACAATCGCTTGTGTTACAATTGCCGACAAAAAGGGCATCTGGCACAAGATTATCCGGTTTCTGCTGCTTCTAGTTCAAGGAAAGGAAAGGTTCCATTTGTTGGTAAAGCTGCCAAACAACGATTCATTGATGAAAATGGTAGAGTATTTGATGAATACCCACAACCTACATTTTTCAAAACTCAAGGAAGATTTATTCCACGTGTTCAAAATGTTCCATATGTAGGTTGTTCGTCACAATCGACTGTGACCGGTTCATCAGTTACTGATTTACCAAAACAACAAATCTGGAAACCTAAAGTGGTTTCAAAAGGAAATCAAGATACTGGTCGACCAGAAGCTATTCGCTTTGGGTCATTTATAAACTGATGTGTTTGACCAGTGTGCAGGTATTTCTAGAAGACCTATCGGTGATTGAAAAGTTGCTGATGGAGGGGTATTCTGCTGATTTAACTTAAACAAATTTCAAAACTGAAATTTTTTTGACAGCTAAACTTGAAAGGTATCCATGTTGAAAGGTAAATTTTCTTTCTTTTACAGTTCGTATGTAGTTTAGGGGTAGAAAATTGAAAACCAAAAATAGCGTCTTTGTGCTTTTTTTGTTTGTGTTAAAATGAAAATCCAAAAATAGAGTTTTCATTTTAAGGGAGAGAAAAACAGAAAAATACAAAAACATTGAAAAATGAGAAATTGTATCCAACATGATTGGGAAATGATGGTACATTGGCTTATGTGTCTGATTCGTGGATAAATTAGATGAAAAAGCCATAAGATCATTGTTCGATGTGCTTGGTAGGCTCGGCATTAAATTAGAAAGTATTCAGACGTGATAAGCACATTAAATAATAATGCTTGACCAAGTGGACAACATCTTGATGCATATTTCATGATATATCAAGAAAAGATATGTGAAAAAGAAAAATGAGAAGTCACTGTGTATACATGTGTTCATTTTGCAAAAATTTAAACTTGTTTGATTTTCTTTATTTTGTCAAACGATCGGACTTTCTTTGCGTATCGAAAGATCGACCTGATTGTTGTTCGTTTGACGTTCTGCTTTATTTTCTTTGGTGTTTCGTATAACTCATCGGACTTTCTCTGCGTGTACGGGAGTACCGACCTGATTGTTGTTGAGTTATACAATTTCAACTTGTTTTATTTTCTTATTTTGTTAAATCCGAGGCCTTATCTGCGTATCGAAAGATCGACCTTAAGGCAGACGATTTAACGTTCTTATTTCTTTTTGCATGGAACACAGTTGACTAAATCATGAATACAGTCATTATGTGCTTAAATCACAAATGAATTCACAAAGTGTGATATAAAAGCGAAAAACATATCTGAGTATGTCTGATAGTGTGGGGTACACTGGTCAAAGCAAACTAAATCAATCAATAACATATCCAGATGTTATGAGTATGATTGTGCCTGAGTTTAAGATGGACAAATTATACCAGTAATCGACATGACTAATGTGCTGAAGTAATTGAAATTGAAGTGTTGTTCAGCATGTTATGTTCAATATGATCCCAAGTTGTGATCTTTCTCGTAAAAGACAAAAATAGTGTTTGGTTCTGTATTGCATTTATGTTTCATATCTGAAAAGTTCAAAAAGATTTTAGGTGTGTTTTGGCATAAACTTAGAAAAATCAAAAAGATTTTCAGAGTGTTTTGATTTAAAGTTTCAAAAAGTCAAAAAGATTTTGCTTCTTATTTGTTTTCGACCGATCGACATGTGATACGAAATCAAATTTCAACAATCTATCTTGGATTCTCAAAGAGAAGTTTTGCGCCAAGATTAAATTAATTTTCAAAAGAAAAGGAAACCGCGTTTCTGTCTTCTGAAATTGCAGGTTTGTGTGTCAAGACTCAAGCATGGTGAGAGGGGAAGTATGAAGTATTTTTCACAAGTGGATCTTGAAGTTCAAAGTTGATTCAAGAGTGATCCAGCCATGCAAGTTCTATTTCTGACAAGATTTCAAGTCAAAGATCGGATGCAACAATGTTGAAGATTGAAGACTGAAGTTTAGTTAGAGAATAGATACACTACACGTTAAGGGGGAGTTTGTTAGAGCATATTCCTATGCTATGAGTGTCTCGTGTATTGTATCTATGTGAGCGTGTCTAAGTGATAGTTGTAGTGACTATTTGGTTATGGGCGTACCACATGGTCCGGCGGACCATGTGGTCCGGCGTATCAGTTTGATACGCTGGTTGATTAGTCACTTAGTATAAATAGGTTCGTGTTAGAATGTGCATGTAACTAGTTAAAAACACTTCTGTCATTCTACACCTTTCTGTGTGTGTTTCTAGAGAGAGAAACTAGAGAGAACTTCATTGTATCTTCAAGTGATCAATAAGATTTCTCTTATTTACATCCGTTGTTGCTATGATTGATTGATACACGCAGTAGTAAGATCGTATCTCGTTTCTACACGATGGAAGATACCCCATCTCTGATTTCTGACCCCGTCACCTTCGTTTCACTACCCTCCGACCACTGTTAACCACCTTCTGTCCGATCGTCTGGATCCACGATGTTTGACACTTTTCATCACCGAGCAAGCACTCTTTGGTTAACCACGCAACACCGTCACCATCTCAGTCCCGTTTCAGGAGTCTGTGTTAGAACCTATTTGTTAGCAACACAAACTTACTTTTGTCTTATCATTGTAATTGATACTTGGTTTTGTAATTCTCTTTTGATATGTACTTGAAGAACTTTGTGTAATTGTTAACGAACTTGTTATGCTTCTTAGCGTACTTGTTACTTATGCTTCTTATCGGACTTGTGATTAATAAACTTAGCGTACTTGATTTACTCTTAACGCACTTGTTTGAATGTTATCTTAGCGGACTTGTTTATTCCTAGCGTACTTGTTTGCTTGGAGTATTTGTTAATGTTCCTAGCGTACTTGATTTGTTAGTAACGAACTTGTTAGCGTATTTTTTTATGTTAGTGGACTTGTTAATGCTTAGCGTACTAGTTAGCGGACTTGTTTATGCTTAGCGCACTTACTAGCGTACTTGTTAGTGCTTAGCGAACTTGTTAGCGAACTAGTCAATACTTAGCGTACTTGTTAGCGGACTAGATAATACCTAGCGTACTTGTTTTACTGTTAGGATATTTTGATGAATTCTAGGCAATGATTGTGTCGTGTCAAACATTCTCTTTGTCTCCATCACACTAGTAGTATAAATACTACTTGGAAAAACTCTATTGAGCACGCATCAAGGTTTGCCTACTGAAGAGAGCCTCATGTGTGTGTGTTCTTGGTGTTAGTGTGTGTTTTTGAGTTTTAGAGATCACCCATGAGTGATCGTTGAGGCGAATCCAACCCAAATTGACCATCACACATGATTTCCGCACTTGTGTGATGAATCATATGAGAACAAGATGCTCAAATCTGGTCCTGACAAATGGTATCAGAGCGGGTAACCGATCATATTTCGTCTCACGATGAATCTGGTCACTCGAATATGGATTTTGAGCTTGAATGGGTGAAGATGAGAAAACTCATTTTTGAGACTTTTTCTTCTATTTTTCTTGTTTCTGGATGGATTCTGATGATATGGATACTTGATTCGTGTTTGGGAGTTCATCTAGATGCATTTTTATGTTCACCTTCTTCAAATCTGTGAGAAAATTGATGATCCGAGCTGAAAAAACGTAACAGTTGAGTTTTTCCCGTATTTGGGGTTTTTGAAGATTTTGAGCCTTGATTCTTAGTTTTCTGAGCTATTCTTCATGTAAGAAGCAAGTCATGCACTGAAAAACTCCAAGTCAGGAGAAAGCCCGGATCCTCTGATGAGTACGAGTTTGTTGGTCCTTCGAGCACTCAACAAGAAACAACTTTAGCTACTACTTCTGTCTCTCCTTCTCCTGCTGATAGGATCGACATGGATATGAGACCTCTTGATGTTATAGCTGAAGATGCTGCTGTCACCACTGACCCCGCAGGTACTGTCACTACAAGCCCTACAGTTTCAGAAGATGAAAAAGTGTTGGAACTGCAAGCAGAAATTGTGAATCTTCAGAGTCAAAATGATCATCTCAACTGTTCTCTACAAGTGGCTAACCAGAAGATTGCTGATCAGTCACATGTAATTGCTGAACAAGCTGCAGAAATCCAAAGACTCAAGGACTTATTAGCCAAATCCAATGAAGATAAACAACTCAGTGACAAACCAGATGGAGATGATGCTGGTGATAAACTAGATGAGTTGCCTGAAGAACAACCTCAAACTGATCAAGGAACCGATGGCGGCAATTCTCAAACAACCATGCCTGTTGGCAAAGATGCTATTGGTGCTTATGACTCCTCGATCCCACTACATGACAGTGATTTTGAGCTTGATGCTGATATGTTCACTGAAGGAGATGGACTGAACTCTTCAGATGACGGTGAATCTTTCGTCAACAGTCTCCTTCATGATGAACCTGTAGATGAAGCCTTGGAAGCAATCAAGAAGCTGGCTCCTGTGCCCGAAAACCTGAAACTTCCAAGATTTTCATAGGCAGCCAGTACACTTGCTATTGAGGGAACTCCTAATGTAGAGGCTGCTGGTGGATCTAGTTCAGACCTTCAACTCTCTCTGGTGCCCTCTATTCTGACTACAACCGAAGCATCCACTGCTCTTGTTCCAGTAACTGAAGGAGTCCGTCACATGCACGTTGACCCGACCTTCTTAGATTTTGTCAATGGCCAACTTCAGGGAATACTACGCAGAGAAAATCTACTCGAGAAGAAATTCTTGTGGAATTCTGATTGAGTAAATTGAAGATGATACCGGTGAAGTCACATATGAGGAACATCCATACACTGTAGATTTCGGAGATGAGGACGACATGAATGAGCTACAAGAACGTATGCATGTGCTCATGAATGAAGCCAACCCTCTGAATTACATTGATTTAGATCAGATTGAGAGTGAAGATGATGAAATGGAACCTCTGTTTCCCACTCCAATCCAAGTGAAGAAGGAGGTGGATGACATATATGTACAGGTTTCACTTTCTGAACTAATGGAGTCCTCAGCTAAAGCTTCTGCACTGGATATAGCTCCCCATGTTCCAAGTGCTATTCCTGCAGATGCAAATATCATCAACGTAGAATCAAGTGCAGCCCAAGATTCTGAGAGTCAAACTGCTCCTAAAGTTTCTACTGAGCAAAGCTTCCGCGATCAAATTTTTGAAGCCTCCTTTATACACTTCTCCTTTGAGTATGAAGCTGAAGATGAACCAACTGTGACTGCGACTCAAGAGCCTGCGGTTATAGAACAACCTGGTCCTTCTACTGAGGATAGAGGAAAAGAGAATTTTAACTCAAGAAGAACTTGCTGAAGAGCATAGTAGAAGGGAAGCTGATAAAGAAAGATCCCGCAGAACACTCATTGATGAAACTCTAAGTGAACAAAACAGACTTCGCGAAGAAAAGGCTGAAGCACTGAAGCGATATGAATCTAATCATCCTCCTGCTGTTATGTATGCAAAAGGATCAAGCACGTTGCCAGAACGTTCAGAAGTAATCAGAACAGATGAACCATTAATCCGCGTTGTCACAAATCTAGAGGGTACTGATGTTGATGCTGATGACAATTCTGTTACAGCCAACATGGTCAGAACTCTGATGAAAAACAACTTCTCTTTGAAATATCTGATGAGTTTAACTGAAGCTGAGTTGACCATTTTATACACCAACGAGGAGAGGTTGAATTCTCACCTGCCTCAAAATCAAACAGTTGAAGCACATTCTGAAATCCTTGCTGATATCTTTGCCGACACGAACAAAACTGTGGATTTCCTTCCTATCCGTGATCATCTCTCGGACCTCACCCTTGACATCGGCAACACTTTCATTCCTACTCCAGAGAGCTCGTCTGTTGATCCTCCCGACTCTGAAGCTTACATTGTTTCCACCACCAACAGTATGAACTCTGAAGCACTCCGCAACTTCTGTAAGTTCAAAAACATTGACAAAAAGGCTTACTACAAGAAGAGACTACCTGGTCTCCGGAAGTTTGTGTGCGAGTATCGGAAGACAGAGCGGTTGGCAAAGTTGGAACAAATCAGAATTATTGAAGAGGAACGGGCTGAAGCTCTTAAGAGAATAGATACTCCCCAAATCTATGACGAATGGGATAAGCTAACTCCTAACTTGAAGGCTATGCAATTATTTGCTGCCAAGAACTTGAGGAAGATGCCTAGCAACCCTAACGTCAATCATGGGATGAAGATCTTAGGATGGAAATATGATGAAGCCTTTGATGCTTTCATGGTGAAGAGGAGAAACGGATTTGTCCAAATATTTGGAGACTTCAAAGCTCTCACTAGCTTATTCTCCTGGGAACTAAAACAGCTCAAGTACCTGGACCCGGTGAATCATTCTAACCATCCAAAAGGTATAAGGGTTGCTGCGTTGATCCAATCTGCTTATGATGATAAACGATTCAATCAAAATCCAGAAGCAGAGAGAAAAGCTCAGTTGGCAGAGGAGAAGAGAAGGCTTCGTGCTCCTCACTGTGGAATGTTCAAGGATGTTGGAAAGGAAGTGAAGGCAAAGACCATCCCGGGAAACCAGAAGAATGCTCCTATGATCAGTTGGTATTATAACGGGATGACTCATGAGTTGGTAATCGAGAGAAATGGTGCTGAAGCTATCAGACTATTTGCTGCTATAGAACTCCGTCTTCTCTCTAGATCTTACTTGAAGATAATGTATTATGAGAAGATGCGGACAATACCTGTTCAGTTGAGACCCTATGAATGCTATGATGCCAACTACTTCTTAATATTCTTAAACTGGTGGTGTGAAAGGCTAGCTGGATTAGCTAGACTCACTCTTAATTATGAACTTCTGAGAAATGCAACTTGTTGGTTGATTGAAGAACATGGTTCAAGTGTCATTCTTGATGGGGCAAGAAGATTGGTTGAGCTGAACAACTTTAATGACTTGAAGAAGCTCGTATGGCAAGATCTCTTTAGGGTGTATGACATGGGTATTCACGTACTCTCTGACAAAGACAGACCTGCAGCCAGAGAGAACTGGAGATTCCTGCTAAAGCTAACAGGTCAAGATTCTTGAAGCTCCCGAGTTTGCATTGCCAACAAGGGTGGAATTGTTAGAACCTATTTGTTAGCAACACAAACTTACTTTTGTCTTATCATTGTAATTGATACTTGGTTTTGTAATTCTCTTTTGATATGTACTTGGAGAACTTTGTGTAATTGTTAACGAACTTGTTATGCTTCTTAGCGTACTTGTTACTTATGCTTCTTATCAGACTTGTGATTAATAAACTTAGCGTACTTAATTTACTCTTAGCGCACTTGTTTGAATGTTATCTTAGCGGACTTGTTTATTCCTAGCGTACTTGTTTGCTTGGAGTATTTGTTAATGTTCCTAGCGTACTTGATTTGTTAGTAACGAACTTGTTAGCGTATTTGTTTATGTTAGCGGACTTGTTAATGCTTAGCGTACTAGTTAGTGGACTTGTTTATGCTTAGCGCACTTACTAGCGTACTTGTTAGTGCTTAGCGAACTTGTTAGCGAACTAGTCAATACTTAGCGTACTTGTTAGCGGACTAGATAATACCTAGCGTACTTGTTAGCGGACTTATTGCTATCTAGCGAACTTGACATAATATTTAGCGAACTTGTTTTACTGTTAGGATATTTTGATGAATTCTAGGCAATGATTGTGTCGTGTCAAACATTCTCTTTGTCTCCATCACACTAGTAGTATAAATACTACTTGGAAAAACCCTATTGAGCACGCATCAAGGTTTGCCTACTGAAGAGAGCCTCCTGTGTGTGTGTGTTCTTGGTGCTAGTGTGTATTTTTGAGTTTTAAAGATCACCCATGAGTGATCGTTGAGGCGAATCCAACCCAAATCGACCATCACACATGATTTCCGCACTTGTGTGATGAATCGTATGAGAACAAGATGCTCAAATCTGGTCCTGACATTCTGACTTGCTCCTATCTTTGAGGAAAAACGAGATAAATCACGAGCTTTGGATCTAAACCAACGAATCAAGGTTAGGATTACATTTTATGATCGATTCGTATGGGTCTGTTGTTGTTCATAAAGATTGTTCTGCGTTAATGGTGGGTGCGTGGGTATTAGGGTTTTTGTTGTGGAGAAGATGAGTCTTCACAGTTGTTATTAAAATGAGTTTCCAACCTGTATAATAAACAAAACAAGATTTGTCCCAGCGGTTCGGTTGTTGGAAGTTCGGTTGTTGGAATTATAACAGGGAGGTCGCGGGTTTGAACCCAGCGACCTACATTCTTTTTGTTTCAATTTTATTTCAGGATTTGTCACACCTAATACACATACATTGATCTAAAACCGCTGTAGAACACGTTAAATCCTTATCTTTGCTTTGATTATCACACAATGATAAAACGTGTTTTTCCCTCGATTTTCAACAATTAAACTATTCAAAACATTCTTGTTGATCATTATCATCCGTTCATACATATATATATTTTAATATTTTTTTTTCTTTCTAAAAACTGTTGATAATATATCGTTTAATAAGGTTTTCACTCAATTAGGAAATCGAATGTTTTGACGTGTTAATTATCATTTCATTAAGAATCTCGATATATAAATATGTATTTTTAAACGTATATTAACTGCACGTATTATGGGATGAATGTGGTTTTTTTGTTTGTTATGATTATTTGGGAATAGTCTTTATGGAAATTGAACGTTGTATGTGTCGTTTGAGTATGATGAGATTTCATGGACGCACTGAAGCAGACAACACATTTATTAGATTAATATTTTTAGGACACGTCGTTAGTACGTTAGACATGCACTTACGAGTATACACTTGTTAGGTGTTTTTTTAAGGATTTACCGGATTTAGATGTTCATCTTGTTGTGCAACCTAAGGTGAGTTTCACGGCCCCATTTTACTTATATTAATCCTGTTGGCGGAGATTAACATGCAAACACTTGAACTGTTAGATAATTATATCACCTGAATGATAGTGGCACACTTATGATAAAGTCATCACTTTAGAGTTACTGTTAATGTGACATCAGCGGGAACTTATTTAGTAGATCTACTGGGTTTGACAGCCCCACCCGGGTCAGTCGCGCTGACACGGTCGGATATCGAACGGGTGAAATATACTTCTTAGTCTTAACGAGGCACAATTGAACTTTTCGAGCTTCAGTAACTGGATAGCTAGTTTATCTAGTCAAACGTGCACTGATTTCTTAAAAATAGCCTAGCTAGCTATTGATATATTATCTGGATTTTTAAACTGAACTTGAACATGAACATGAACTGTTATTGAACAGTCAACCTTGAACTTAAATTTAAACTCTCGACGAACAGTTGTTTTACACTGAACTGGGACTATTGTTGAACAGTCGATTTACATTAAACTGGTAAACCTGTGAACTCACCAACCTTTGTGTTGACACTTTTTAGCATGTTATTTCTCAGGTTGCGGATGTTCGGGTATCACGAGTAAGCATGCATGAGTATTTGAAACCCTTTTATTGTCTTTGAACAAGCCACGTCACCTTGGGTGATGGTGTATTTACATTAATACTTTCATTGTATTTACGCTTCCGCATTTGTAAAACTCTGTATTTATATTTTAATGAAATATATATACAACCTTTTTATTAATTACTGGTCGTTTAGTGTAACTAATGGACGGCGATCTTGGTTTGTCACGCTCCCTACAACACGTTATCGCGCATGGGATTTTTGAGGGTTTGACATCACGCATCTTCTTCCTCTCCCTATTTTCTTCACGGCTCAAACACACACACACCCCCACTTGCGATTTGGAGAAATCAAGAATCAAGGAGGTGAAGTTCGAGGATCTTAAACTCCTACAAGCTTCAAGAACACTAAAGGAAGCTTCCTCTCCCCCTCATCTTCTCCAATCCGCGATTCCTCTTCAAGACTTGTAAGCCCTAGATCTTTTGAACTCGAAATTGGTAGGTTGCATGTGTTAATCTAGTGGTTATGTGTATTTTGGTGTGCTAAAATACTCATAGAACATGATTTAGGTTAGGTTATGATGTTTTGTGATTTGGGGCTGTTTTGTGGTCGGGTTAAGGGCTATAAATGTGATAAATTTTCTCCCATGAAATGTTCTTGAAGTTCATTTGTCTGGATGAGCATGAAATTTAGGTGAAATTGCTATGTGAAAGTGGCATGTTCGATTTTTGCTATGATCTTGGTATGATTTTTTTTAGAACTAAAAAATTTATGTTAAAGTGTTTTTTATGATGTTACAAGGAGTGTGATGACTAAATTATTGCTCAATTCTTTTAAACCGAAACTTTTGTAATATTCAATTTTTGGACAGATTCTGTCAAGTTTTTGGGTCAACTTCCACAGGTTATAACTTGCTCAATTTTTATTGAAATCGGTTGATTCTTTTTCCATAGTAAAGTCCCATGGCTTAGCTTTAATTGGGCTACTCGCACTCATTCTAAAACCTCCGTTTGGTCACCCAAAAGGCTGCTGCAAGTTAGGTGTGCAGGGCTGTATTTTTCAGTTAAATGAAACTTTGCATTTTGGTTGGACATGATTCTTGTGTTTTATTGGAGGGATTATTGAATGAAAATGTTGTTTATATATTAAAACTAAGATCTGGAGATTTTGGTACACAAATTCTAAGTCTTGATCAAGTTATGCAATTATTAAGCCTACTTTGACTATGTGGTAAAAAGCTGATTTTGTCAACTTCCGACGCGCGTAACTTTCTCAATACTTAACTTTTCGAGTTTATTCTTTTTGAAACATGTCCTAAATGTTGAGTAGTTTGTGCCTGCAAAATCAGAGGAGTTAACTCCAAGAAATGAGTAATTTAGGCGTGCCACCAAACGTGTGTTCTATGTTTGACTTTTAAAGCTTGTATGTATACATTTTGACTTGGGATGCGAATCTATGTTTTTCTCCTAGATTAGGGCTTGTGTGTAAGTGTTATGACTTAGCTGAATGTATGAAAACCTGATTGAATGTGATAAGCTATATTTCGTCCTAGCGACAACCTCTAATTTGGTTAGACCGTATTAACCCAAATAGGTCGATACTAACCAACCCGTAAAGTCAAGTGCCGCGTACCAGTGCACCCTAAGGTGAGTTTCACTTACTATTTTAGTTATATCCGGTTTAGGATGATAACGGACAATTGAAAAGATAGTTTCATCCGTTGAAGGATAACAATAAAACAGTAAAGGTATTTCTTTACTAAAGTAGTTATCCACTATATATCACTTGTTTCACTGAGTTGCATTTAATATCAAAAATCCTTACTTTATCGGGCCATTAATATAGAATAACGAGCTAATGTTGAGTAGTACTACTGGGATTGATACCCCCGCTCAGTGGTGCATGAGATGCACCTGCGGTCGGACTGAGACCAATATTAGCCTAGAACTTCCGTGATCAGGAAAGACACGGGGAAGGAAAAAATTGCATAGGTTATACCTGTGACACAATGTCATCTTTGGTTTGGAACGTTTAGGTGAACATAAGCATAGTTTATCTACCTATTAATATGGATATTACTTACAACTTATATAATTTAATTATGAATTGATCTTTTACTATTCGTATGCATTGTTGGTCTACATAGTGTTGTGTAGACTGCATTAGTGAACTCACCAGCCTTGGCTGACACTTGATTGTTGAATGTTTTTCAGGTCGTTAGGAGGATCACGGATGGCACGGGCGGTGGCAGTACACGTTTATGCAAACTTCTGGGCAATTGTATTTCAAACACTTTAACTTGCCATTTTTGTAACATCAAACTCGTAATCACTCAACTGCTTCCGCTGAATTGTTAACTAACTTTTGTTTTGTAAACCTTGCTTTATGTTATGTTAAATCTATTTTATGGCTTGGTTGTAACTAAAGACGTGGATCATGGTCTGGATCATACCCCCACACGGTTATATTTTGTTAGTGGAAATTGGGGGTGTGACAGATTGGTATCAGAGCCCTAGGTTACAGCGAACCATAACATTTTAAAAGTAAAATTTATGAACTGTAACTGTTATTGAAAACTTTGGTTACAACCTATTCCCAAAAGTATTGCCCCGCGTGCTGAAGATGATCCTCACTTACAATTCCTGTCATGTTTCAGTGTAGAAAATTGGATCTTTGGGTAGAAAATTTTCTTTCCCGAGACTTAGAAATTTTGGAGATTTTTGAGTCAGAAAATTTCTTAAGTATAAGATTAGCGATCTTGCTATTTCCTTCTTAGCGAACTTAAACAAGTCTTAGCGGACTTCCCTTTTTGCCTTAGCGGACTGAAACTGTTCCTAGTGAACTTCTGGTTAGCGAACGTAAGCAGGCCTTAGCGAACTTCATTATGCTGTTAGTGAACTAGAACTTGTGCTTAGCGAACTTCATGTTAGCGAACTTGAACCTTGTTCTTAGCGAACTTGCATATGCTCTTAGCGAACTTACCCATGTTCTTAGCGAACTTGTGTTCCTCTTAGCGAACTTCCAGCTAGCGAACTTGACTCTTCTTCTTAGCGAATTTGGTATACTCTTAGTGAACTTGTTTGGCTTCTTAGCGAACTTAAGCTGGTTTTAGCGAACTTCTTTACCTTCTTAGCGAACTTGAATTTTCCTAGTGAACTTCATTCTGTCCTTAGCGAACTTGTAGGGCTGATACAATATCATTTCTGATTTTTTATACAATTACAAATTGTACCATGTGGTTAAGTGTTCCTAGCATTTTTATTACCTTGTTACAACTTAGAATGTATTGTTCATGTAAATGAATTTTTCCTGTAATTTGTGTTTGTGTGAGACATCTCTCGGTACTTAATGATTTTCCTAGTATCTGGTATACTAACCTTTGGGAAGGTTTGCATTGATTATTAGAAATCATGCCTCCTTGGAGAAATAACAAACAAAACTCGGGAAACTTCACTGCTGCTCAAGTTCAGGATATGATTAATCAAGGAGTTGTTGCAGCTTTGGCAGCCGCTCAGCTCAAGTTCCAAGGACAGAATCATCCTCAGTGCACATTTAAGACATTCATGGATTGTAAACCCCTGGTGCTTAAGGGCAATAAAGGTGTTGTGGGCCTACTAAGACGGCTCGAAAAGTCTGAGAAAGTATTTGCTATGTCTAACTACCAGGTGGGGGATCAGGTGAAATATGCTACTGGTACACTTGAGGATTTTGCATTGACCTAGTGGAATGCTCAGATTCAAATGTTAGGAATCGATGCTGCTAACGCCATGACATGGCAAGAGTTTGAAGATGCGATCATGAAGGAGTATTATCCTCATGATCAGGTTAAGAGGCTGGAAATCGAATTTGTGAATTCAATGATGGTAGGCTCAGAGATAGAGTACACCGCTCGATACCATGAGTTTTCAATATTGTGTCCAACAATGGTCAATGTTGATTATAAAAAGATTGAAAGGTACGTGGACGGACTTGCTCCACAAATTCAGGGAATGGTAACCTCCTCAAACCCGCTTAATGTACGGCAGGCAATTAGGCTGGCACACAAGTTAAATGATCAGGCGGTAGCCCAACGGACCCTACCACCGAAGAAAGCTCCAAAGGCTGCTCTGGATGGGAAGAGAAAGAGAAACAAGGAACCAAGCAACAACAACAATGCTGGAAACAACTCTAGGAGGTCTTCAAACTCCCAGAACCAGAACAGAAAGTTTAACAACTCTATGGGCTCAGGTGAAGCGAAGAATGATGCCAATGTGATAACTGGTAAGTTTCTTCTCAACAACTATTTTGCAAATGTGCTCTTTGATTCTGGTGCTGAGAAAAGTTACATTTCAACTAAGTTTTGCAAATTGATAAAGGCCAATACGAAACCTCTAGAAGCTAGGTACACTGTTGAACTAGCTAATGGTAAGCTTATCAATGCAACACATTTAGTCAAAGATTGTACCTTAGAACTCTCAGATCATAAGTTCAACATAGATTTGATGCCTTTCACAATCGGTAGATTCGACGTAATAATTGGTATGGACTGGTTGTCTATGCACCCCGCAGAACTCGTCTGCCAAGAGAAAGTCGTACGTATACCCACCGCAAGCGGAGAACTACTCTCGATACAAGGGTCAGAAGGGAGGCACTGTCTCTAGAATCATATCGTACCTCAAGGCTCAGAAGTATATTAAAAAAGGACATGTAGCCATTCTGGAAACGGGTACGGATCAGACCCAAGCGGAAAGGAAAATTGAAGATTTTCCGATAGTGCGCGTGTACGGAATATTGCGCTTGGAAGATTTCCGGCTGAATGCCAATTTTACTATGTTCCGGCTGAAGTTGAAGTTGAAGCGGAATTCTCACTTCAAGCAGAACTGGCAGTTCAAGCGGAAAGAAGCAGTGTTGTCCTTTAGCGAATATTCCGGGTGAACTCGATTATCCACCAGATAATGAGTTCAACCGGACTTTTCTAGAGATGTCTTTTCAGCAAGTCCAATCCTGCAAAAGCTTCTCGTATGCTTCTATATCTGATTCAAGCCGCTCTCCTAGATCGCATGAGATCAATGGCTGTCATTGATCTCATTAGCACTATATATAGCATTAGTTAGCTCATAGTTACACACACATGTACGAGTACACAGTTCTTGAACAACTTGTAATAGTGTAGCTTTGAGTTAATGCAAATAGTGCCGAGTATTTGATACTTTGTTGTTACTATAATTCTGCAAATCAAGCTTTTACATTATACACAAGAACTCAATATTGCTTAAGTAAAGTGAAATATAACTTTAATTCCGCAGCATTATATTTGCAAGTAAAAGGCTTTGTTTAAGTTCAACTCTAACTTTTAACGATCCTACAAGTGGTATCAGAGCTTTGGCTCTTACCTTGAAGACTCTCTGTGCTTCAAGGTTGATACTTTACTTGCCTATTTTACAAGCTTTGCTGTTTTATATTTCTAAAAGTTTTCAAAATGAGTGATTTCAGTTTAAGATGCCCAAATAGTTCTTCCAACAAACCACCAATGTTCACTCCTGATGACTTTGGTACCTGGAAACTCAGGATGGAAGGTTTTGTTAGGATTTTGGACCGTCGTATTTGGAAATCTTTCACTGAAGGTCCATACTCACCCATGGTTTCATCTGCTGACGATGCAGAAGTCAAAATACCTAAGCCACTAGATAGATATGTTGAATCTGACTATACTGCTCTCGAATTTGACCATAAGGCATATTGGACTCTACAGGCTGCACTTCCTAATTCCATTTTAAGTGGGTTCAAAGGATATAAAACTGCATTTGACCTGTGGAATGCCTTAAGTGAAATGTATGAAGGAACCAGTGAAGTTCAAGAAAACAAGAAAGATGTCTTAAAACAGAAGTATGAAAACTTTACTTTCATATCTGGTGAAACAATGACAAACCAGTCACTTTAGATTTGTTTCTTTGCTTGATAAACTCCAAAAAGTAGATGTAAAACTAGACCAGGTAGATGTTAACAGAAAGTTCTTACGTTCCCTACCTTCTGTGTGGACAGTTTACACTGTAAGCATCAGGGAATGCAAAAAATTGAAAAAGGTGAGACTTAGTGAACTTCCACTACTACAAAAAAGGGCTTTCTTGACGCTTTTTGCGCGTCAAGAAAGGGCCCAGATGACGCGCAAAAAAGCGTCAAGGAAGGAAGGGTCAAGAATCTTCTTGACGCGCAAAATGCGCATCATCCCGTTCTTGACGCGCGAACGATGACGCTCCATTTATGACACTCAATGCGCGTCATAAAATGTGTGTCAAGGAAGCCCATGTCATAAATCTGCTTATGACACGCATTTTTGCGCGTCAAGAATTTTAATTTTTAATTAAAAAAAATGTTTTTTCTAAAATCACTAATTTCTACATTAAATGACAATTAACTTGATAATACAAAATAAAAATACACTTATAGCAAAATAATGCATTTTATATATATAGAAAACATTATAAAGTTCCCAAAGTATTTCTAAGTTAATACAAAACATAACCGGAAAATGAAGTGGCCTTCTATACAACACGAACCCATGTCCCTCCACACATTGGACAACCATGAACCCAACGGCTAATCCACCACATCTCCCGTAAAGCACCAGCAAAATCTTGTAGTCGACTTTTCACTGCCAAAGCTTGTTTTCATCTTCGCATACCAAACTGTAAAATAAAATTAAAAAGTGCCAAAGTGCCAAGCCTGGAAGGCAAGCACTTATGTTGCCAAAATATGATATAATATATAAGAAATGGGTCAAGTCAGGTTGAGTTCAACTAGAAAAAAAATATTTGTTGTCCATTATTTATGAATTGTTTGTGCTCAATTTGATAACAAAAACCATGTTAGTACAATAATGATCCAATTATAAAATATAACAGTTTAGGAGGATGTGAGCAAAAGAAATGCACTTTCAGCAACTTCAATCCGTTTACCTTTTATTGAACCTCTTTGAAGATCCATCTGCTAAAGTCTTATTGAGCCTCTCCTAAACTAAAACAGAAGCAGTCACAAGTCCATTTATTTGATCAGCGGGTTAAATAGTAAAAGTAAAGTAATCTGATAAAAAACTTACAATCCTTTTATTTGATGCCAATTGTCATTTCAAAACAACTTATTTCCTTAAAAAATCAATTTAGAAGATTTTAAGCATCTAAGAACACTTTAAGCAACTTTCGGGTCATTTGACCGGATCAACCTAATCATTCCATTTCTATTAGCCAAGTTTTACAAAAAAAACTGCACTCGTTTGACTGTTGATAAAATACAACCCAAATCGACCCATTTTGGGCAAACGGGTCAAAATTGCTAACTCTATTATTAAAAATCATGAGAGCTTATTGAGATATCACATAAAAGATGGAAGCTGACCTCTATTATTAAAAAGGGTCTGCAATTCCAGAAATGTCATATTCAGGAGCATAAGGACTGTTTACTGCATCCTTTAAAACTCCAACCAATCCCTCTGTGTATTTCTACATTGAAGAATAATTTATGAAACTTAAAGTGACATTAAAATTGTACATCAATTGTACTCCGGTTAATCAATATACCTTCCTGAAATATTCAAGGGCCTCTTCACTGACTGTAAACAAATCTGCACACAGCTGGATAGCAGTTAAAAGAACTCCATTATGTTTTTCTTTGAGTAAAGAAGCAACAAGATTTACAAAATTCTCTGCAAGATCAGAGACTTTCTTTATAATCCTTATAGAGCATAATGCTGCCTGTACATTGTAAGAACATATAGGTAAGTACCTTTTATAACATTATTTTTTTAGTAGAACTAACATCAGATCATATATTTTGAAAAGGCATGAAAAGAGATCCAAACACAACACTAGAGTTCAAGCATTCTAGGTTATATCATTTTCTTTGCTTCCCGCCCAACTATACCCCCAAATTCAGATCATTAGAAGTTAAAAGAAAACTCCTTATTTGATAATCCAATTGTTTATGGTCTAACTGTTTTTGTATTTAGACAAAATATCAAACAGGGGTTATGATACTAAATGAGATACAAAAAAATAAAGGGCCACAAAAACAAATAACACGCAGGTAAAAAGGAAATAGAAAACAGACCTCAAGGTTCTACTCGTGAGGTTACAAATCAGTCAATGCCCCTCATGACCTGCATAAACTGAAAGTTAGCTTAGAAGGGGTCATTTGAAGAAATTGTATAGAAATTTAACATAAGAGCAAACCCCAAAAATTAACCAATCTAATAAATGGGTCATATTTGCAGAACTTGTATAGAAATTTAACATAAAAGCAAACTCCAAAAATTAGCCAATACTAATATAACAAATGTACTCTGAAGAGTGAAGAAAAAAATAAATGATCAGAGTCATTCTCTGATACAATTTACGTTGCAATTAATGTATAGAAATACCCGCAAACACGAAATAGGTATTTTCATGCTTAAAATGATCTAAAATTGCACCAGCTGTTGAAACTTAAAAGAAGAAGAAAACTTAACAGAAGAAGAAAACAAAACAAATGAAAGCCTAGTAGAATAGATAGATATACATCTCAAGACCTCAACTGTAAAAACACAGATTCGATAAGGGTGGAAGCAAGGATTCTAATCAGAATACAAAGTTGTAGTCGCAAGGCCCTGCATATAGAGCTACAAATCATATAATCAAACAACCTGCAAGAGGTGATAATCAACCATATTTGCAGAAATTCGAACTGCCAAAACAAACAAGATGCTGAAAAACACGAATTATGTAATCAATCAAGATGTAAACATCAACATAAGCATACACATTTAAACGTATGGGTAAGGAACTTGGACCTAGAAATATCGATGACTACATACCAGAAATCCCAAATCGATGGCCAATTTTTTGACTTTGGGTCGTCGCCTCGTCGGTTTTTACAAAATCGACGGGCTGAGATAAGAAGGATCCTCGTCGGTCTTTGACTTCTGGAATGCGTCCGCCGTGAGAATGATTATACTTGGAAGCTTTCAAAGATGCTTCTTCTTCAGATGTCCATTTCTGCTTAGGCGCACCCATAAGGTGAGCTTAAAACAAAATCTTCTACCTGTACAACATATTGATCAGATCATCAACCCTTAATCATTACACTTGATGGCAATTATTCGCTAGAAGATTCTGTAATAATATGGAAAATGCACAAGCTGTTAATGGAATATATATATATATATAGATGGTCTAAAAGTTATATAGACGTAAGGACTGCAATCACATATACCTAAATGGAAATATCAAATTAGATTAAAGGTAAACGGGTATTTCTCAAACAAACCAATAGTTATAGTCATATCTGAGAAGAAATTCAAGCGAATAATTCAATCAGCAGGTTTATCAATGGAAAACCAATTCCACTATCTCCAAGCATAACACCCAGAACTAAGATCTGAATATGACAAGGATCCCAACAACAAAATGCATCAAAAAACCTCTGTTAGCTGGAGAAGATAACTAATTCATAAGTTACGAATTCAAGTTGAAACAATTTACAATTATGTTCCTAGATCAAAACAATACGAAAAATAAACCCTAATTTGATCAAGCTTTCATAGATCCTAATACAAATTACACATATCCAAGCAAACATTTCCAATTCATCAATCAGATTACGTATCAATAACATAAAAATTCGTGTATATGTATAGAAAAATCACCAGAGCAGAGCAGAAAACGGTTGTTGATTCATTGATGCGACAAAAATTCGCTTATGAAATTGGGATTAGAACATCCTTCTACCTCTGTTGCATTCGGATGCAGTTATGAACCAAAATCGAACAGGTTTAATGGATTTCGGATCTCAATCCTGATTTTGGTCGTCCGTTTCTGACGAAGAGATTTGTTAGTTAAGAGACTAGTGAGAAAATTTTAACAGGCCACCTGAACCAAACGCCAATATGAGATATGGCCAAATAGAAACCCTAGGCCGTAAAAACGGCGTATCAATTGAAGAAAAGAGGCCACGAAGTAAAATGTGAGAGTTAGGGCTAACCTCGGTTGTCTCACTCGTCTGAATCTTGTGGAGAATCTGAAAGTGTAACTGAGATGGAATTAGGGTTTCAAATGTGTGAGATGGAGCGAGATAAAGATGAGAATCTTCAGCGCAAAATGTAGAGATAGAGATGGAATCTTGTAAGCGGAACCTAAAATTAGGGCTTCAGATGTCAATGTTGAGGTGAAAGGGATTTGAGCGCCATTTTAATTTTTGAGCGGGGGAACTGAAATTTCTAGCGGAGAAATGAAAATATAAAACGACGGAAATAACATGACGCGCACATAAAATCTGTACTCCGTGTTTTTTTAAAAAAGATTATGACAAAAATTTTATGACGCGCAGAATGCGCGTCATCTATCCTTAATTTTTTACAATTCTTGACAGTTTTTTTATGACACGTGTTTTTGCGCGTCATTAAACACCCGCGCGTCATTGTTTGCGCGTCAAGAAAGGCCATATTTCTAGTAGTGTTCATGGCATACTCAGCTGTTTTCATCTGCACTAGTAACTACTGATTTTAACAGTCAAAGGTCTTCAAACTCATCATCATATCTGTCACCTATTGTCAGTTTCCCTGAGACACCAAGGTGTCAAGAAAGTTTTTCAAACGTGTTTGAAAACTCTCACAATGCTCATGTAGCTACTGACTCATACCAAGGCTTCATACCTGAAGATCTTGAGTGCATAGGTGCTGATGATTTGGAGGAAATGGACATTATGACTAAACTTGCTATGGTTTCTGTCAGAGCTCAAAGGTTCTACAAAAGAACTTGTAGAACCTATAGGGGAGCAAAAGGTGCTCACATAGGCCTTGACAAAAGCAAGGTGAAGTGTTATAACTGTCACCAACTTGGTCACTTTTCAAGGGAATGCCCTCAACCAAGAAGAGAAGGATAGAATCAAAGTCATGTTCAAGGGAAAAATCATGGAGGAAGCAATTCAAACAACAACAATTCTGGAAATAACTCAGGTTCCAAACCCACCCCACCAAAACCAACCGAAAGTCAAAACCACCAAAATGTGGTAGCTGCTGTTGCAAATCAAACCTCATGTGTTGAATGGGAAGATTTCGTTGCTGAGTTTGAGCCTGTCAACCATGCTTTGATGGCCAAACAAGACTCCACCTCTGATCAGGTAATCTATCCCAGAGAAAGTCCTAGAAAATCTATGTAGCCCTGCCTGCATAGAACAAGTGTCAAAGTACCGAAATCACAACACTTATTTGATTGATGAAGTTTCAAACCTAAATGAGTTAAAGGAATGTTTTAAGAAAACTGAATCTTCATATATTTCAAAAATTGAAAATTTAACCAAAGAATATGAACAGTGGAAACAAACCAACTCAGTGCTTGAAACTCAGCTTGATGACCTGCTGTCAAAACTTGAAAAGTTAAGAAACGAAACCAAGGATGCTAAGGCTGAGGTTGATGTTCTTGAGATCAAGCTGAAAGTTGCTTTGTTCACCTGTGATAAATTCCAGGCAGCAAACAAAAAGGCTGAGAAATTATGGATGGGAGGGATGTATGGAAAGGCAGGTGTTGGGTATAACTGTGTTGAGCCACCAATTGAATACTCACCTGTAATCAAACCAATTGATGCTTTAAAATCTGAATGTAAAGTTAGTCTCACAGTTGATGACATTTCATCACATTCAAGTTCTGAAAACACTGTTGAGTCTAAGAAAGCTGAAGTCACTGTTGCAAGCTCATCTGCTTGAGTTGACCAATCAAACATTTTACAACCATCAATTGCTGTTCCTCCACCAACTGTTTATGAACCTAAGGATTCAAAAGTTGGAGGAAAGCAACCTGAGCAACCAAAGGGAAGTGAAACTCAAAGGCTTGGTCAACTAAAATTCAACCAAGTAACCAAACTTGAGTCTCGTAGAAAGTTTGAAACCAAAGTTGTTGAATGTATGTGCTGTGGTGAACAAGGTCACCTAGCTGCTGTTTGTCAGTTCAACCCAATGAGTAAAGTCAAACCATTTCAAAAACCAAAACCTGTTTTGAAACCAAAAAAGGCTGATTTTCATAAGAAGCTCACCGGAAGAATTTCACCTGTGAGAAACCACAATTTGAAGCATTTTGGATCAGATTCTAACAGAGTCTTGATTGGTAATGACAGAAATGGAAGTTTTACTGTTTTAAAACAAAATCGTTTTCCGGCTGAAGTTCAAGCGGAACATTTTTCCCCTCGAACTCATGTTCAACCGGAAAATAAGTTTCAACCCAGATCAGCTACTGCTCCAAAGCAGAGACCTCAAGTACATTTTGCTGAAGGGTTTGAGCAATTTGAAGCTCAAGGAAGAAGAAATCCCTCTAGAGGAAAGGTTACCTCTAGAGAAAACTTTTCAAGAAACAGCAAATTTAACCAATCTGAAACTGTCTTTGCTAAAAGTTCAAGTGGAAATCACTATGTTCCACTTCAGGGGGAAAGTTCAAATCAAAACAAACACTTTCCTCAAAGATTTTCAAAGTCACCTGAAAGAACTCAGTTGGTCATTAAAGAAAATGAAAAACTTAAATGTATACAAAGCTTTGATCAGCTTGCACACCTTGTTAGGATGGTGAGGGTCTTCAAAACCAGGAGGTGTTTCAAAGTCACCTGAAAGAACTCAGTTGGTCATCAAAGTCACCTGGAAGAACACTTTCAACCTGCTTAGTGTCTCACAAATGTGTGACAAGGATTTGAATTTAATGTTTAATGAGAAAGAGGCCATAGTCCTCAAACCTGGTGTCAAAATTCCTGATGAACTTATAATGCTTAAGGCACCCAGGAGAGATG
>JBCNJP010000006.1:26661963-26791535 GCA_039602395.1 Deinandra increscens subsp. villosa | reverse complement strand
TCAACTGCCTTCTTGATTAATGCCAAGTTGACATTCATTTTCGTTGGTCTCCACATGAAGTAGAACTCGTAATATTTATCTTCTGATAATCCAGAACTCCTTCTGGGCTCTTCTTTGAAGACTTTTGATGCTTCCCATTAGAAGCTATCTAAAGAAATGAGGATTTCTGTAGATTTTAGTCTGTACAGAACTGCTTCGGAATTTTCTGGAGTAGTTCTGTATGATTACATAAATCATGCAGAAATCAGTAATTCATACAGACTTTCGTATCCTTTCTTATAACCAACACTAATCAATGCTGATTAGCTTAAAGATGTGCTAGGTAGTAAACGTAGAATTTCATAGACAAAATGCTTCCATTTACTAATGTTGTTTAATGTTCTGACAGACTCCGACATAATTAAAGACTCAAAAACACCAAGTGGCTCGACTAATCTAAAAGTGTGCGAGGGGAGGAGAGAATTGAGAAAATTGAAAAGTGGTGGAGGCTGGCTTTTATAGGCAAAACGTCTGGATAAGCACGGGTCGTGCCCTGCTTGGCACGGGCCGTGTTGTGTTAGTGACCTTGATTCGCAAATCTTCCTTCATCAGGGGCACGGGCCATGTTGAATTTGGGCACAAGCCGTGTCGTGTCAGAAGCTCGATCTCCAAATCTTTAGTCATCAGAGGCACAGGTCGTGTTGTGTTGGGCACAGACCATCAGGAGGCAAAGTGTGTCATCAGAAGCACGGGGTTATGCCAAATCAGACGAAGATTCGGGTCGGTCATGGGGCGTGCCGAGCTGGGCACGGGCCGTGCTAAGGCTGGTTTTTTCCAAAGTTAGCATTTTCTTCATTTTTCTACAAGATTTTGCTTCTTTTGGTATTTTGGCCTTAGAAAACCTGAAAAACTAAAAAGAAAACAAAATTGACTTGTTTTGATGTTAGTAGTTAGGTTTATTCCCGATAAGTGAGTAAATTTGATAATAAAAATATGTAGAATTTAGTGTTTATCATCTTCCTAGGCGTAAGCTCATGTAGAACTTTTAAAACTTAGATTATATAAGTCCCCATAGACCTTGTTTATGTTTGGTTTGGACAGGTCACCCGTTGTGTGTAATGCCTTACTCTTACATCTATATGTATGCTTCCGCACGTTCTGATACCAGCAGCCGGTCACCATTCCCTCTCTCGCGCGCCTGGTAGGGCAAGGCAGAGCCGGGTGTGACACCCATCCCCATAGCCATCAATTTCTATGAGGTGGGGTTTAACCCACCAAAACCTCTACCAAAAATCACACATAAACAATCATGCAAAGAGGAATTTAGCATCATATAGAGTGACAATCACATATACTACAGATTTCATACATCAATTTGGCATTTGGCATTTGGCTTAAATCCATAAAATCACCCCAATCTAAAAATTTTACTTAACCAAGAAATCAAGAATCAAGGATAGAATTGAGGTGTATGAGGCTTCTCACTTCCTAATTCACATTTCAACACACTCAATTTGGTGATTTCCACAAGAACTTTGCTTGGTCTACTCCCCTCCTCTCCTGGGCGCAAGAATGATCTAGAACTCCCCAAGTCTTTTGTTAGTTTCTTCTATTTACAATTCTAATCCCTCTTCAATACCCCAAGTTCATAACTTACACAATATGTTAGAACATAATCCGTATGCGTCAGTGTGTCTCGTGTGTTGTATCTAGTATAGAGCTTAGAGTGAGTTAGGAGGGTCACGAACCGAGCCACGAACCAATTGTTCATGAGCCACAAACCAATGGTTTGTTGGACTACTTGGTTCGCTGACTAGTCGACCTATAAATAGGTTGGCTTGTTCATGTCATTTAGAACTTTTGTCATTCATCTCAGTTTTCTGGGTGTATTCTCTGTGTCTGTTGAACCGGATCCTAAGCAATACAAATTCACTTGTATTTACTCTTTGTGTCTTGATTCTATCTTAAATTCACTAGATCATTAAATGATCCATCGCTCATCGTATCTACAAGTGGTATCAAAGCTTTCTGGTTCAATTTACTAATCCAATCTTTGACTTTTCGAGAATTTTCTAGAGAGAGAGAAAGTGGGTTCTTGAGTCAGTTTCATCATTTTCAAGTTTTCTGGTCTCCAAATTGCTTTCAGATCATTCCTTTTGTGTTTTTCTTGATTAATGCTGAAAATTACACGTTAAAACCATCAAATTTGAGAGATTTATAGATTTTCCTTTCTGATTTGTCTAAAAAAATTTAGTTTGTCGCTTGAGTTTTTGGTTCGTAGCTTGAAGATTCTGGTTCTCCGCTTGCTTTTACACTGCTGGTTTGCCGATATTTGGTTCGTTGGTTAAGTTTACTCTTTGGTTCACTCATGCCATATTCAAATTCTGCTTCGTGACGGTTACTAGTGGCGGTTATTCCTCTGAACCATAGGTTCGCTGACTATCTTGGTTCGCTATTGGTTATTTGGTTCGCAAGAGGTTTCCGGTTTGCTGAAGTCTTTTTTAGTTGGTCAAAGGATTTTTGGTTCGCAGGTCTACTTGAGTTAACTTGTATTAACTATTTCGGTTCGTTGGTTTATTTTCGGTTCATAGCTAGTTTTATGGCTCGTTGGAATAGTATTGTTGGGTTTTATGAAACCGGACGTAACTTGAGTTCTGTCAGGAGTTACGAGACCCAATACTAGCAAAAAACCTCATCTCGACGAGATCTACACTTTTACTCGTCTTACGGCTAGTTTCCTCCGTTTTGACCCCCAAATTCCACTTATAAGACCTCCGTTTTCGAGTTTGAAGTTTTCGATACCGATATCACAATTTCAAAATGAGTGAATTATCAAGCATTTTCTGCAATGCAAAACACGATGCAAGCTCTTATTAACTTTGATAATGAAAAAGGAACTAGTTAGAAAGTTCCTAAACTGCTGAAATTGGAAGATTATTATAGTTGGGTAAAAAGATTTGAATCTTATGTGGACACGAATGATATTGATTTGTGGCTGTCTACTAATGAACCATATGTATATCCAAACATTAATGGAGTAGCCAAGATGCAAAGAAATCTAGATTCTGATGAGAGAATGGCATATCAAGCTGAATAAAAGGCATATAGTACACTTACAATGGCATTACCCAAGGAGCTGTTATATCAATTTTCAACATTTATTACTGCTAACAGTTTATGGGTAATATTCTTGTTCGGTTAGAGTTCGTTTAGAGTTCGGGTAATATTCTTATTCGGTTAAGGTTCGGATAGATTTAGGTTCGGAAAAGGTTCGGGTAGTGTTTTTCAGTTCGGCTAAGCTTGGTTCGGTTGAGATTCAGATATAGTTCGGATCACATATAGAGGTTCGGATAAGGTTCGGACGATCATAGTTTTGAAAATTTTCAATATGAAGGAATTTCAAGCTTTTGCTGCTATGCAGAATGCAATGCAAACAATGCTGAACTTTGACAATGAAACTAGAACAAGCCAAAAAGTTCCCAAGTTGTTAAACTTAGAAGACTATCAAAATTGGAAGCAACGATTTCTGCTTGCATAAGCAAAAATGATATCGATTTGTGGATTCCGATTAAGAAGCTTTACCAACATCTAACTGATTAAGGGGATTTCAAAGAAGTTCATACCTTCGATAATGCTGAAAGAAAACAATATGAGCTTGAACAAAAGGCTTTTGGTTATCTTACGATGGCATTACCCACTGAGTTGTTACATCAATTTAGTACTTGCAAGAAATCAAAACAATTGTGGGATGCTTTATCAGCAATGTGTCAAGGAAACGATCAATACAAGAAAAGTCGAAAAAAGGTGTTGAGTTAGGAGTTTGATAACTTCCAGCATTACGAAAATGAAAACATCACGGCTCTTGTATCAAGACTGTCGTATCTTATAAGTGAATTGAAGATTGTGGGGATTGAGAAAACCGATGAAGAGTTAAAAGAAAATATTATGGAGGCTTTACCAGAAAAATGGGAAAATTATGTGTTGTTACTTACACATGATAAAGAATTTTCCACATTGAAATTTCATGATCTAACTAGTAAACTTCATGCCCGTGAGATGGAAATGATGAATTCCAACAAGTCCAAAGCCAATTTGCAAAATCCATAATTGTATCATGGTGAGAATGCTGCTAGCATGACGGCTAAGGCTAAACCAAGTCTGAGTTTTGCACCACCCACTACTTTCATTGGAAATGTTTCTGGAAATTCTGATAATAATTCATCACGGGGTTGTAACTTTACAATTCCAGAATTATCAAGTTAAAGTGCATTTTCTGTTCAATCGGTTGATAGATGTGCAAAATTAATAGCTACTCTCATTTCTTCATCTTTTGGGATGATTATTAATGATGTTAGTAAGGCACCGTTGATTAAAGAAGATTTGAATGGACTTCATTACAATTAGTTAAATGAGTTAGATATGGCTTGGCAACTTGCTATGTTGACTCAAAGGTCATAGCACTTTTACAAGAAAACTGGAAGACAAGCTTTTAGTGAAAAGTTGGGTTTTGACAAATCCAAGATCAAGTGCTACAAATGTTCAAAGCTTGGACATTTTGCTAGAGAATGTCAACAGGCACCTGTTAACAAACCTGGTTTTACATCTAATACTGGTTCTCAACCATTTTCAAGCAATTCAAACAAGACAGCTTAACTGTTCAGAATGATGGTGTTTATGATTGGGGCAAACATTTTGATACATCTACTTTTATTGTCACACATGAGCAAGATGAATATTATTCTGATTCTAGTTCGTATGAAGCTGCCGAAAATGAAAAATTTGAGTCCAAAATTGAAGATTTGATGAAAGAAAAAGAATCTTTGATGGACGAAATCAGAATGCTCACTGCTGAATTTCAATTGGTTAAAACAAATTTGGAGGTTTCTAAGAGAAATGAGAAGGATTTTGAGTTGAAAAATGATTCTTTGATGAAGGAAGTGAAAAATATGTTTAATGAAGTTCTTCATTTAGTCAAAGAAGATGAAAAGATTCAAGCAACAAAGATTGCAAAATTGAGTGAAGAAAAGGATGAATTGGTTAAAGAAGTCAAAATATGGAAAGATGAAGTAGAAGATACTGCTAATGATTTTCAAAATTTGTTTGATAAGTCAAAACTCAAACTTGATTTACTCACAAAGAATTCTGAAGAATATATTGCTAAAATTGAGGCATATAAGGTTGATATGGAGAAAGTTGTTAGATGAGAAGAGATAGTTGGTTAGTGTTAACAAAGTACACACTGCGAATTTGGAAATTCAAAAACGAAATGAAGATAAATTGAAGAAGGAGTTGTTTGATGACCTTGATGATCTTCACCTACAAAAATTTGAAACTCATAAGGTTGCCAAGAGATTGATAGCTACCGAGAAGGAGTTAGCAGAAGCACAACAGCAAATTTCAGATTTAAAGATTCAAGTGATTGATGCTAATCGGTTGTTGAATAATGTCTCAAATTTGCAATTATTCATAAGCTTCTTAGCAAATGATGCCAATTTTGAAAGAATGTTTGACAAAACAGCATCACCCCCTGCAAATATCAAAGAACCTGTTAAAGAGGTGAAAGAAAAGGTGGAAGATTATGATTATTCCAAGTTTACATCATCAACTTTAGAAAAAGTTAAGATTGTGAATAAGAAGAAAAACAAGAAAGCTAAAAAAGAAGAAGGGTAAGAAATCTGAAATTTCTCCAGCTCCACAATTTGTTTCTGGTTCATCTTCAACAGCAAATGAGAAGTCAGCTACTTCAGGTGAGAAAATTCGTTCTCAACTTGACTTTGATGAGACAATTTTTTATGAGCAGAAAAATGCTAATGAAGTCAAAGCTGAATTTTCAAGGTTGGAAAAGCAATGACATCAGAATTCAAATTCTGAGGAGAAGATTTTTGAACAAAAAATGTTGGTTTGGGTTTTAGTGCATAACATGATAAAGCTGAGGAGGTTCCAGCTTCAAAATCACAAAATCAAGTTGAAGCAAGTGAAGAAGGAGGTTTTCAATGCTGAAAAGGTTCAACCCGAACGATTTTACAAACTCAAGGGTTCAGAACAAATTTTCTCTGATAAAGAATTTCCACTTCACTGCGTGGATGCTCAGAAGATTTCTAAAGTTTTTGTGAGGGCTGATGATTCAACAACCATGAAGACTCAAAATGCTAAATTTTCTTCTGATAGTTCTATCTCCAAAAGCCCAACATCCAAATGGGTTCATGATCACAGAAATCAGGTATATGATTCCTCTTTTGATTATATTAGAGATATTCATGTTTGTGACTCTATGCAGGCACGTTAACGGTGGGACAAAGCTAAACACATATGTTATATTTGTCGCTGACAAGGGCATATGGCAAAGGATTATCCAATTTCTGCCGAGTCAACTCAGAGATCTCAAAAGATACCAGTTTTTGGTAAACCTTCCAAATCAAAGCTCTTTAATGCACAAGGCAGAGTATTTGATGAATGTGAACCTACATTCTTTTTGAAACAAAAACGATTTGTTCCTATTTTTCAAAAGCTTCAAAATGTAGGTTCGTCATCACAGTCACCTGTGATTGATTCTTCAAAAACTGAATTACCAAAGGAACAACAACACTAGAAACCAAAGGTGGTTTCAAAGCACAACTAGTACACTGGTTGACAAGAAGCAGTCGCTTCGGGTCAAGTTAAAAACTAATGAATTTGCCAGTGTGCAGGTAATTTTAGAAGACCTAACGACGATAGAAAAGTTGTTGATGGAGGAGTATTCTGCGTACTTAAATTTCATGATATATCTTATTAATCTGCAAGTTTTCTGAAATTTTAAACTGAAAGGTATCCGTGTTGGTTGACCAATTTTCTTTCTTTACATTTCGTTTGTGTTTTTCTATAAAATTTGATAAAAGCCAAAGAAAGAGTCTTGTTTTTGTAAAATGAAAAAAAAAACTAAAAATAGAGTTTTTCATTTTAAGGGGGAGAATTGCATGTAAGGGGGAGAAAGAGAAAATGCATGTTATGGGTAGAAGATGAATACATGCAAAATATATAAGGAAGGTGAATACATGCAAAATATATAAAATTTTGTGAAATTGATCATTGGGAAATGATGGTTCATTGGCTTACGTATCTGACTCATGGATAGAGTAGATGAAAGAGCCATAAGATCATTGTTTGATTTGTTTGGTAGACTCGGCAAATCAGAAAGTATTCAGATGTGATATACACTAAATTCTAATGTTTGACCATGTGGATAACATCTTGATGCGTATTTCATAACAAAAAGAAAAATAAGTGTGAAATCAAAATGAGAAGTCACTGTGTATACATGTGTTCATTTTGCAAAGATTTAAACTTGTTTGATTTTCATTATTTTGTCAAACGATCGGACTTTCTTTGGTGTTTCGTATAACTCATCGGACTTTCTATGCGTGTACGGGAGTACTGACCTGATTGTTATTGGGTTATACAATTTCAACTTGTTTTATTTTCTTATTTTGTTAAATCCGAGGCCTTATCTGCGTATCGAAAGATCGGCCTTAAGGTAGACGATTTAACGTTCTTATTTATTTTTACATGGAACACAGTTGACGATATCATGAAAACATTATGCTATGTGATAATCACAAGTGTAATCACACGAGAAAAAGGATGTAATCACACAAAAAAAGGAAAATGTATGAATATGTCTACTGATAGTGTGGGATACACTGGTCAAAGCAAATCTAATCAATACTTTAACACATCCAGATGTTATGAGTATGATTCTGCCTGAGTTTAAGATGGACAAATTATACCGGCAATCAGCATGACTTATGTGCTTCAATTAGTTGAAATTGAAGTGTAGTTCAGTGTGTTATGATCAATATGATCCCGCATAGTGATTTTTCTCATACCAAAAATAGAGTTTTTTTCTGTATTGCGAATTCATTTCATTTCGGAAAAGTACAAAAAGATTTTTAGTGTATTTTAGCATAAGTTTGAAAAATCAAAAAGATTTTAGGCTTGTTTTGATATAAACTTTTTGAAAGCCAAAAAGATTTTGTTTCTGCTTTATTTTCGATCTGATCAACACGTGATGCGAATTCGATTTTTCAAAATCATATCTTGGAGTCTAGAAGAGACGTTTTGCACCGAGATTATTTAAATTTTGAGCAGATTGCTAAAGTGAAAGATATCACAACTTCAAGTCTTCTAAAGCTGCTGATAGAGAAAGAGATACACCGGACATTGTTAAGTATTCAAGATCAAGTTGCGATCAAGTTGAGGAAGAGTTTGTTCGAAGATTTATTTCATCGGATAAACGGCTTTTGCACTTGAGGGGGAGTCTGATTGAAGATATAGTTTTGATGATGTTAAAGATACTGCACATGACGAGGGGGAGTTTGTAGATACATAATATGTGCGTCGTGTCAAGTATCAAGTCAAGACAAGATGGAGTTCAAGATAAAAGATAGCTGCCAGCCGAACTTGGTCCGAACGTGAGGTTCGGTTCAGGAAAACTTCAGGGTCGCCTAAGGTTTGGCTAGTCGCTATATATAGGAGTTTTGTCTTTGTAATGAACAACAGAGCGTGTGAGATCATAGCTTAAGTGTGTGTTTTCTGTGGTGTATTCTCTAAGTCATTTCTGAGTGTCTACTGATTGTAATTGTTCATTTGATCAATAAAACAATCGGTTAATTACTTGTTTCGTATCCGATTTACCTAGATTGTGTAGACGATCCGATGTTCACACATTTTGTAGACATTGTGTAAACAATTCAATGACAAACGCGTGTAAATAATGCTTAATCTTATTATCAATCAAGATCAGATTACAAATAAGATTCAGAGCTAAACACACTTTGGATAACACACACGTTAGAAAACTTGATCCCAAATTTCAAACCTAACAACCTATATATAGACCCTGACTGTCCAAACTCTACAGTTTGTCCGAACCTACATTTCGGCTGCAGTTCGGCCAAGGTTCGAACAGGGTTCAGCCACTAGGGTTTTATTGAAATCTTGACATCTGCAGGTATCAACATAACTTTGAATGACTTGACTGAGAAATTGAAAGCCAGAGAATTGGAATTAATTGTGAATAAATCCAAGCCAGTACAAACTCAAAATCCTGTTGTTTATTATGGTGACAACCATACAACCATAAATGCCAAAAAATCAAGCATTTTTAGTCAAGGTCCCAATAGCTTTTCTTGCTAGAAATTTGAATAATTCTGGTTAGTCTCCAGGTTGCAGTTTCACAATTCCAAATCAAACAAAGCAGAGTGCATTTTCTGCTAAAACAAGTGATGACCATTTGGCATTGATTTCTGGTTTATTATCTTCATACTATGGAATTCTGACTGGTAGTATGCCAACTGTTGATCTACTTGAAGAAGATATAACTCAGATAGATCCAATAGTCTTGTATTGATTGATATCAATTGTTCTATGGCAATGCTGGTGCAGAGAGCATATAAATTTATGAAAAGAAAAGGGTTAAATCAGCTGAATCCAGATGGCAAACTTGGGTTGGATAAATCAAAAGTTAAATGCTTCAAATGTTCACAGTTTGGACATTTTGCTAAACAATGCAATTCATTGAAAGATGGTCATTCCAATTCTGAAAATGAAAGAGAGTGAGCGGAGGATTGTCTACTCGATCATGATCAAAACGATTTAATTCGAGTTATAAACGAAGAACACAAGATGTAAATACAAAGACTTTGTATTACTGAACCACATAGAGTTTAAACATATAAAACACATAATGAATATGGCAAGAAGTTCTTCATTCTATACAAGACGAAACTATTTATACTAAACACTTGCTATCTAAATAGGGCTGCACACGAAGTCACACGAACTCATCCGAACTGTGAGTTCGTTTCCACTTCGGATGGTCACGAACTGCCACTTTGGGTCATTTCATGAACAACAATCCTTGAAGCTTTCCCTTATTCTTGATACTTCACACGATGAACCAGATAATGCTCTAACAAACTCCCCCTCGACGTGTGCAGTATCTGTGCAGTATTTGTTTCTCCATATAGTATAGTATCTTCAATTAAACTCTCCCTTAACTTGACGGTTAGTCTGATCTTTAATACTTGACATTATAGCGCGTGTAAACTCTTTATCAACAGCTTCAGGAGACTTGAAGTTGTGATATTCTATTTCCATTAAGAACCTGCCAACATAAATACTCTTCATGTGCTGATCAATCGAAAACAAATAAGAAAGAAGATCTTTTTGGCTTTTCTAAACTTTATATCAAAACACACCTAAAATCTTTTTGATATTTTCTGACATTGAAAAGTAAATGCAATACAGAATTAGACACTTGTTATCCGAACTGGGCTGCTCACGACGTCACACGAACTCATCCGAACTGTGAGTTTGTGTCCACTTCGGATGGTTACGAACTGCCACTTCGGGTCAGTTCATGAGCAGCAATCCTAAAAGCTTTGTCTTGTTCTTGATACTTCACACGAAGAACCAGATAATGCTCTAACAGAAAAGAAAGCACAAGCATCCACTAATGCTAAAAATTGTTCTCATACGTCAACAATGCAGAGGGAAAAGCTTTCATGTCTCAAGTCAAAACAGTTTATGATTATAGTGAACATTTTCCTAATAAATCTGCTTTTCTTGCTAAAATTATTCAAATTGCTGAAGATATGACTAGTTCTGATTCAGAAACAAGTTCATGTGAGACAGTAGTGGAATATGTACTGAAGCTATCACAATTGTGCAAAAGGAAGAAGGTGTTAAATGTCCTGATTGTGTTGTTAGTAATAACAAGCATGAACCTTTATTGAGAGACATGAGTCTGAAAAGTGAATAACTCAGAGTTGTTAAAGCTGATTTAGAGTGTTCACAACAATGATATGCTGATTTAGCTAAAATCAATGAGGTTTTGTTAAAAGAGAAGAAAGAATTGAATGAAGAACATGAAAAAGCTAAAGTTGAAGCTAAAGAAGCTGCTGAAGATTTTGAAGCTTTATTTGAGAAATGTTATCGAGTTCAACATTAATATGAACAAGCTAATCAGATTGTTGTTGAGGCCGCTGAGAAAATAATTAGTCTTCAAGAAAAAGTTTCAAAAATTCGGGATACAAACATTCTTTTCCGAGACAAGGATGAAGTGTTAACAAAGGATGTTGATATTTTAAAGAAGAAATGGGAGAAGGTTACTGCTGAAGTGTTGGAAGAATGTGATTTGAGGAGAAGACATAAATATGAATATAAAGTTTTGTCTGAACAATTTATCACTTCTCAAAAAGAATTGTTAGATGCTCAAGTGAAGATATCAGAATTAAAGATTGAGACTCTTGATTTACAAAGATAAGTTAAGAATTTCAATTTGTCTCCTACATTTCTGAACTATATTTACAAATAGGAGAAGAGTGAATAAACTGTTAAAGAAGCAGATCTACGTCAGGTTCCTGCACCGGTTGACATGTCAAAATTTTCATCTACTCCGGTAAATATGAATGAAGAAATGTATGATTATTCATTGTTTGCAACTCTAGCTTCGGAGAAGAAAAAGAAATCTCATTCACAAAAGAAGAAGGTTGAAGGAGGAGGAAAAGCTCCAAAGTTTGATGCTGGGTCAATGTTTTTAGACGATGAACTGGTGTTGATATGATTGTTGATGAGAAGTCTGCTGGTACTTCATCTAAGGTTGAAATTGATAAATCTTTGATTTATGAGAACAAGTTGAAGGACATTAAAGCTAAATTTACTAGAGATGCCAAAGGAAGAGACGTTTCTGGTTCTCACGCTGACTCTTCAAAACTTCCCGGTCATAAACATAAGGGTCTTGGTTATGAAGTCAAAGAAGTTCCGGTTCAGCAGGCTAAACCACAAAAGAAGGATGTTGTTAAGAATTTTCAAAACCGGAAGAGTCCACCACAACAGAAGAAGCAAAATGTGTTTACATCAAAGAATGATCATTATTACTCTGGAGTTTCTTCAAGTGGTTCGAGCTCTTCACCACAAGGTACATCTCCGAGGTATGACGTCTATGATGATTTCTTTGATTCTTTTGGTTCTTACGATTCTCAAGCTGAGAAATTTTTTGAAAGACCAAAGAATTCTATTGCTAACAAAAAAAATTTGAGCTAAATTTGGGTAGCAGTTCTATTAATGTTTTTCACAAAAAGTGTTATGCATGTCGTAAACTAGGACATCTTGCTGCTCAGTGTCCTGCGAATGCGAGCATTCACTCATATGTGAACAAAACTGCTAAATATGTGGATTTAAATGGTCAAATCTTTGATGGACCACAATCGACACAGTTTAAATCAACTACTAAGCCGTCTTGGGCCAAGACACAAGTTGATAACTTTATGGGTTCATTTAAAAATTTTCAATCACCCATGATCTAGAAACCTTGAATTGTTTCCAATTTCAACAAAAACGATGTTGAAGACACCGGACGACTCGAGGCTATTGACTCGGGCTGATCCCAAAATCAATAATGTTTTATCTGGTGTCTACAGGTTTCTTCAAGAAGACTCATCAAGCGTATGTTGCTGATAGTGAAGAACTTGCATAATTTAGCATTTCAAAGTCTTAATCTTTCTCAAAAGTTTTTCAAACTGAATAGTTTTTGATAAAAATGTGTTTTCAAAAATTGAAATGTGTCAGTGTTGGTCGATCAATTTTCTTTCTTTCAAGTTTGTTTTACAAGTAGTAGTTGTATATATTTAGGGGGACAAAATTGAAAAAGCCAAAAATAGTATCTTCCATTTGTTAAAATAAAAAATCCAAAAATAGTATCTTACATTTGTTAAAAAGAAAAATTCAAAAATAGAGTTTTTCATTTTAGGGGTACCGGGGGGGGGGGGGGGGGGCAATGCAAAAGGTAAAAAAAAATGAAAAGAATCAAAATTAAGAAATTGATCATTGGGAAATGATGGCACATTGGCTAACGTTTCTGACTTACAGATAGAGTAAATGAAAAAGCCATAAGATCATTGTTCGATGTGCTAGGTAGGCTCGGCAAATCAGAAAGTATACGAATGTGGTATAAATTAAATCTGATGCTTGACATAGTAGACAACATCTTGATGCATATTTCAAGATATACAAAAGAAAAGATATGTGAAAAAGAAATTGAGAAGTAATTATGTATACATGTGTTCATTTTGTAAAGATTTAAACTTGTTTGATTTTCTTTATTTTCTTAAATGATCGAACTATCTCTGCGTATATAGGAGTATCGACCTGATAGTTGTTCTGTTAAGTATCAGCTTTATTTTCTTTGGTGTTTCGTATAAGTCATCAGACTTTCTCTACATATACGGAAGTATCAACCTGATTGTTGTTGAATTATACAATTTCAACTTGTTTATTTTTCCTTTTTTTGTTAAATTTGAAGCCTTATCTGCGTATCGAAAGATCGACCTTAAGGCAGGCGATTTAACATTCTTATTTCTTTTTGCATGGAACACAGTTCATGATATCATCAATACAAAATACTTTGTGAAATTAACAAGTATAATCACATGAAAAATATGTGAATCATATCTGAATATGTCTCATAGTGTGGGGTACACTGGTCAAAGCAAATTAGTCAATACCTTAACATATCCAGATGTTATGAGTATGATTTTGCCTGAGTTTAAAGTTAGACAAATTATATCAGCAATCGACATGACTTATGTGCTACAATGATTGAAATTGAAGTGTAGTTCAACACGTTATGACCTATATGATCCTAGATATTGATCCTTCTCAACCAAAAAAAAAAGAGTGTAATTCCATATTGCATTTATGTTTTCATTTCAGAAAAAATAAAAAAGGATTTTTGGTGAGTTTTAGCATAAGTTTAAAAAATCAAAAAAAAAATTAGGTGTGTTTTGATCTAAAGTTTCTAAAAGTGAAAAAGATTTTATGTTTTATTTATTTCCGATCGATCGACACAAGATACTAAATTTTACAAAAAATGATTTTAAATCTTGGATTCTCAAAGAGAAGTTTTGCGCCAAGATTCACTTATCTTGGCATGCAAATAGAAAACCGCATTTCTGTCTCTGAATTTTTAGGTTAATGTGTTTACTCAAAAGCATGGAGAAAGGGGGAGTATAGAAGAATCTTTCTCAAAGTGGTCTAGTTGACATAGTCCTGTTCCAGCCATGCGAGCTCTGCAACAAACAAAGAATTTCAAATTGAAGATCTGATGCAGTCACTGTTGCAAAAGTCGATTTAGGTGTCCGAGTACTCGACGAGTAGTCGCTAGGCAGTGGTTTGCCAAGGCGCCTTGGCAATAATCCGCCTAGGGTGGGCGCACTCGAACAAGCTTAATGGTATGCCTTATATTGTGACTTATATAAAAGAAAAAGTTGGTTCCGCCACTATGCAATGCTAATAATGCTCTTGGTTGTTGAACATTTATTGATATATATTAATTTTCACATACTTTGTTATGAATATTATTATTTGAAAATATATATAATCCAAGAAATTTAATTATATTATAGTTACCATGTCCGAGTAGTCCCCGAGTACACCCTGCCTAGACCCGAGTACTCACAACTCCCCTGTCAACCAACCTGGTAGCGCCTAGCGACTTTTGCAACCTTGGATGCAGAAATGTTGAAGATCAGATATTATAAGTTTGTTGAAGTATGGATACATCACGAAGATTAAGAAGATGTTGTTATGTTTGATAGATACACCACACGTTAATGGGAGTCTGTTAGAGCATAATTCGTATGCGTCGGTGTGACTCGTGTGTTGTATCTAGAATAGAGCTTAGAGTGGGTTAGGAGAGTCACGAACCGAACCACGAACCAATGGTTCATTAGACTACCGGTTTGCTGACCATTCGTTAGCTGGCCAGTCGATCTATAAATATGTTGACTTGTTCATGACATTTTGAACTTTTGTCATTCATCTCAGTTTTTTGTGTGTATTCTATGTGTGTGTTGAACCAGATCCTAAGCAATGCAAATTCACCTATATTTACTCTTTGTGTATTGATTCCATCTTGAATTCAATAGAATAGTAAATGATCCATCGCTCTTCGCATCTACACAATACTCATAATTTTCACTAAAAGTCTTCCAATTCCTCTCATTTAGTAACTTAGAACCGAAAATACATGTCTAGGTCACTATTATTATTAATAATTTTTCACCGAGTTTTATTTCAACAATAAGTTACCCAGCCAATTCACACACCAATAACAATAAATATATAACATGGATTTTTGGGCATTACAACTCCACCCCCCCCCCCCCCACCCTAAAGGGAGTTTCTTCCCCAAAACTAAATTACATGCCGAAAAGGTAGGGGCAGTATCTTCTCATTTCCTCCTCGGACTTCCACGTAGTGTCCGATCCTTTCCGATTCTCCCACTTCACCTTTACTTGCTCTATCTCTTTATCCTTAAGCCGCTTAATTTTGCGGTCAAGAATATCAATCGGCCTTTCCACATAATTCAGCTTATCATATATCACGATATCATCCAATAACACATAGGCGGTTTCTTCCACTAAGCAATTCCTTAAGTTAGACACAAGAAATATGTCATGGATACCTATAAGCTCCTCAGGAAGCTCCAATCTATAGGCCACTTGACCCACTGGGGCAATAATTTTAAAGGACCCAATAAATCTTGAGCTTAACTTACCTCTCTTTCTAAATTTAATCACCCCTTCCACGGAGATACCTTTAACGGCACATGATCAACCACTAGAAATTCGAAAGGCCTACGCCTTCGGTCCGCATATATCTTTTACCGATTCTGGGTAGCCTTCAAGCGTGCCCTAGCTATATCAATCTTTTTTCAGTGGTGGCCTTAACTAAATCCTTGTGAGCTAACTCCCTTTAACCCACTTCACCCTAACACAATGGGGTTCGACATTTCCTACCATCCAACATCTCATATGGACGCATACCGATGCTTGCCTAATAGCTATTATTGTATGAAAATTCCACGAGATGCAAATACTTATCCCAACTATCCCCAAAATCTAAGACACATGCCCGTAACATATCTTCTAACGTCTGAATAGTTCTCTCACTCTACCCTTCCGTCTGAGGATGGTATGCGGTACTACAATGCATCCTAGTACCCATAATCCTCTGAAAATCCTGCCAAAATTGGCACGTAAACCGGGTGTCCCTATCAAATGTTATTGACACCGGTATGCCATGAAGTTCTTAATAAAGATTTTAGCCATCATTTTCGCGTTATAAGTTTCTCCAATGGGTACCAAGTAGGCACTCTTAGTCATTCTATCCACAATCACCCATATAGCATCAGCTTTCCTTATCGTCCTTGAAAATCCGGTGAGAAAATCCATGGTGATATGCTCCTGCATCCACACTAGTATCTCCGAAGTTTGCAGCTTGCCATAGGGCTTTTGGTGTTCAGCTTTGACTTGAAGACATGTCAAACATTTCTTCACGTACTTGACAATGTCCCGCTTTATACCGGGCCACCAATATTCACGTTTTAAGTCATGATACATTTTCATGGCTCCCAGATGAATAGAATAACGAGACTTATGAGCCTCCTCTAAAAGCAATCCTTCACGTCACAGGTATTGGGAACCCATAATCGCCCGAATTGATATCTAAGACCATTGTCGTCGTGGACTAAGTCTTTCACCGCTCCCTTTATCCGCTCTTTCTTCCAGTTCTCCTCCTTCACCGCTTCTTCTTACGCACTTCTAATTGAATCAAGAATTCTAGAGGTCACAATCAGCTTCATGGATTTCACCTTTATGGGAGTTAAATCCGCTCTTCTAGCTTAATGCATCCGCCACCACATTAGCCTTTCTAGTGTGATAATGAATTTCACAATCATAATCCTTAATAACCTCTAACCACCTCCTCTACCTCATGTTCAGCTTTTTCTGATTAAAGAAATAGTTTAAGCTCTAATGATCAGTATAAATGGTCCATTTAACTACGTACAAGTAGTGTCACCAAATTTTCAAAGCAAACACCAATGCAGCTAACTCAAGATCATGAGTTGAGTATTTGGTCTCATGAGTTTTTAGATGTCTCGAAGCATACGCAATTACCTTGCCTCGCTGCATAAGTTCACATCCAAGGCTGAGATATGACGCATCTGAATATACCACTAAATCCTATGTTCCATCGAGTAAGGTTAATACCGGAGCATGAGTTAACCTTTCCTTTAGAGTCTGAAAAGACTGTTCTTGCTTTTCTCCCCACTCAAATTTTACATCCTTTCTCGTCAATCAGGTTAATGGCGAGGCTATCTACTCTTCTTGCTTTTCTCCCTAATCAAATTTTACATCCTTTCTCGTCAATCAGGTTCATGGCGAGGCTATCTTAGAGAAATCCTGGATGAACCTCCTATAATAGCCCGCCAACCGTAAGAAATTTTGAATTTCAGTTGGGTTCTTGGGTGTCTTCCATCCTGCCAATGCTTCGACCTTTGAAGGGTCCACCAATACTCCTTCCGCATTCACCACAAGTCCCAAAAATTATACCTCCCGTAACCTCAGAAGGCACATTTTGAGAACTTCGCACACAATCTTTCCTGCCTTATTGTTTCTAACACTTCTCGTAAATGTTGAACATGTTCTTCCTCACTTCGTGAATACACCAAAATGTCTTTGACGAACACACTAACTGAATGATCCAACATTGGCTTGTACACGCGGTTCATGAGATCCATGAAAGCCGCTGGTGCGTTAGTCAATCCAAAGGACATTATTAGAAGCTCGTGGTGCCCATAACGTGTTTGGAATGCCTCTTCGGGACATCCACCTCTCTCACCTTCAACTGGTGATATCCAAACCTTAAATCAATCTTTGAAAATCACGCACCTGGTAATTGGTCAAACAAATCATCAATTCATGGTAAGGGGTACTTATTCTTCACATTCAGCTTGTTCAGCTCACGGTAGTCTATGCATATCCTTAGACTCTCGTCTTTCTTCTTAACGAATAACACTGATGCGCCCCAAGGGGATACACTTGGCTGAATAAACCCCTTATCAAGTAATTCCTGCAACTTCTTCATTAATTCTTGCATCTCGGTAGGGGCTAAGCGATATAGGGCCCTAGCCATGACTTTGGCCCCAGGTACCAAATCGATATGGAATTTCACCTCTCTATCCGGTGGTATACCAGGGAGATCTTTAGGAAATACATATTGGAATTCCCGCACAACTGTTTTACCAAGCTGATTCTGTACTTTTTTATGGTACCTTGAACTTCTCAAACGTCTCGTGCTAATCTCGCAAAAGGTAGACATAACCATATCTATAGAAATCATTAGTAAATGTAACAAAGTATCTTTCTCCATTTTTTGGTGTTATCCTGAAAGGACCACATACATCAGTGGATTCCAAAATCCCTTTAGTCTGGAGCTTCTTGATGTGATTCTTGTTTAGGTGCCCTAGTCGACAACTAGTCTTAGCATGTTTATTGGAGATGTTGTATATCATGGTATTACTGGTATTTTCAAAATCATCATTCAAATACATAGAAATGAAATCACCATCATTATTAAAATCATACTTAAAACTGTATTTTCAAATAAAATAGAGAACTGATGTTCCTAGTCACACTAAGCACGTAACATCAATTGCTTAAAACAATGGTTAAATGTCACACTCCCAAAAATTCAAACCCACACGCGGAATACCACCGCAGGGAGCGTGACAAACCAGGATCACAGGGAGCGTGACAAACTAGGATTCCAATCGATTAGTTACACCAAACAACAAATAATTAATAAAAAGATTTTACATTTTATTCAAAATATAAATACATAGTTTTACATGTGTGGAAGCGTGACACAATAAAAGCATTTGCATAAAATATTGCCACCTAAGGTGGCATAGCTTGTGCAAAGGCACTAAAAGTGTATCAAAGATTCATGCATGCGTACTCGTGATACTTGAACATCTACAGCTTGAGATAAACATGCTCAAGTGTTAACACAAGTTTGGTGAGTTCACAAAAATATACAATTTATGTATGTATATAGATTATACAAAATATCAAGAGTTCTAAAACACTCATTTTATAACCTCTAATATATCTATATCTATATAATATATATATGAAAAAATCGGATGCCACATGGCATCACCACAACAATCCTTATATTCATTTTCCCGCTCAAATGCTCCCACAACTAAATGATACGCGGATCTTCAGATTAATATACGCGGACCTTTTCAAAAAACCCGATCTTAAAGAGTGGCTTATATACAACAAACCCTAATTTCATCCTCATTCTATATACAACAAACCCTAATTTCATCCTCATTCTATTCATCTTGGTCAAAGTATCCACCTCTCAATCTTCTCCTCCGAAAGATCGCCTCTATCAATCTCGCAATAAGTTTCCTCGATTCAAGGTAAAATCTAAACCCTATCTGTTGGGTTTTAAGAACTTTAACAAAGTCATTTTAACTCCTTAAAATGTAAAACGCAGCGGAAAAATCAAAACCATAGTTTGATTAGTTGATGTTAAAACCGATTTTAACACTTAATTATAAAACCCAAAACCAAGGATCCAAATATATATGCATGCTATCAAAACTAAAACAACCATAGGGGGTTTTAGATTTACCTTCTTCCAAGCTCAAGATACGTGAAGAACGATGATGAACTCGAGTGGAAAGCCTCGAAGAAGAGACCTCAAGTTAGTGATACCCACGAGCTTCAAGCAACAAGCACCCTTTTGTTGCTAGGATTTCTTGAAGACTAACTCTTCCTTCTTCTCTTGTTGAATCCGAAACCAACAAGATCTTGGAATCAATTTCCAGATTTTTCTTGCAAGAAAAGTGTTCTTGCAATGGAAGAAGAGAGAGAAAGAACTTGAGTATTAGAGAAGCCAAATGCTATCAATGACTAGTCACCCCTTCAAGACCATATGTCTTGTTTAAATAAAAAGGCTCAACCACCCTCATAAAGAGGGTTGGAGGCCGGCTCTAGAGGGGGAAAAAGGAGGGGGGAAATGGTTTTTGAAATCTTTTAAAACCCTCCAATGAACCTAGTCCATTTTCTAGTCTTTGTTCACTTAGACACTATGCTTAAGTCATGTAACACATTACATGTTGTGTATTAGAATGAAGTATAACATATAACCTTTTATATGTTGTGTAACATGTTATTTAACCAATTAAATAACATTTTTATCTTGCTTCTATAATTAAATTATCCACATGATTTAATACATGTTCAATTAATTAGAAACCGATTTCTAATTATCTTCTATAAGTGACATTTATTTAATTGATCATATCTAAATAAATATCCATTGGGTGTTTGTCTAGCTCGTTATTGGGTATGACCCGTCTTGGATCATAACGTACTAGCCACATCAATCTAGCATGTGTCTTGGGCAGATCGAGTCCAACAATCTCCCACTTGCACAAGATTCATAGAAGATTGATGCAAGCAACAAATACCGCCTAACAACGGTTTGTTACCCCTAATACGTATGACTTAGTGCCATTCAATAACATCATCTCCTTCAAGTCACCACTTGAAATGTTTTAGGTGAAACAATCATTTATCCTTTTGTCACAAATGTCATGTTAAATCCTAGAGACATAGAGTGATCACTCTCTATGAGATTTAACTTAATTTAGGCCTTAGACATTTAACTCTCAACGAATAAGAGGGACAAATTCCATCTTGACTACATACGTCTCTCACAAACACCTAGTACTATGCCTGAGCTTAGCCTTATGTACTGCCATGTTTCAGAAAAGAGAAGAACTAAGTCAAAGCATAACACTGGGTGAATATCAAGACCCAATATGTATCTCAGGTTAGAGGATACAAATGATATTCTCCTTTACTCAAGGTTACTTATGATCAATCAATTAAGATTCCATGGGGTAAGTCTTGAGAGCGGGTCGTCCAATATTTGTCTCCCACAAATATCTATGAACTTTGGTAGCAACCCATTGCTCCATATTCATACCTTATGAATATCCACCAATCCAAGTTCATAACAGTCTTACCTTCATATTTGTTCCCACAAATATGATCGACTACGGACATTTAGAACAAGTAACTTATTCACGGATTTAAACATGCAAAATGGAACACTACACAATTTTAAATGAAATTCCACATTCATATAAATGTGTCAGAATAAAAATTGTTCCGATATCCTAATACAAAACATAAATCATATCCAATCACTAGAATGTCGAAGTCCCATGGCACAAACATGACCCTCATGCTTTGGGCGTTCTAGGAGCTTCATGAGTGGATCGGCGACGTTGTCGTCGGTGTGAACTTTGCGAATACATATCTTTCCTTTTGCAACTTCATCCCTTATGTAGTTGAATCTCCGCGCGATGTGCCTTACCTTTTGATGATCACGAGGTTCCTTGATTTGAGCAATCACTCCCTCGTTATCACAAAGGATCTCTAGGGGTCCTTGAATGGTAGGAACAACCCCTAGTTCGGCAATAAATTTCTTCAACCATGCGGCTTCTTGCGCGGCCAAAGATGCGGCGATGTATTCTGGTTCCGTAGTGGACAATGCAACCACGTCTTGCTTTGAGCTCTTCCAAGATACCGCCCCTCCATTCATAATGAAGATATACCCCGATTGTGATCGAGAATCATCTCGATCCGTTTGGAAACTCTCATCCGTGTAACCCCTTACAACGAGTTCCTTCTCATCGGATCCGTATATTAAGAACATATCCTTAGACCTTCTAAGATATTTCAATATACTCTTGACAGCCATCCAATGACTATCACCTGGATTTTGTTGGTATCTACTTTTCATGCTTAACGCGCATGACACGTCCGGACTAGTGCATATCATAGCATACATAATCGATCCAATAGCAGGCGCATATGGGATTCCTTTCATTTTGTCTTGCTCAACCTTTGAGCTTGGACATTGAGTCCTACTCAATATAGTCCCTCTTTGAATAGGTACCAAACCTTTCTTAGAGTTCTCCATCTTGAACCTTTTCAAGACTTTGTCAATGTATGCACTTTGATTCAAACCTATCAGGCGCCTTGATCTATCCCTATAGATCTTTATTCCCAAAATATAGGTGGCTTCACCAAGATCCTTGATGGAAAAGCAACTTCCAAGCCAGGTTTTTACACCTTCCAAGGTTGGAATGTCATTCCCAAATAGTAGTATGTCATCTACATACAATACTAGAAAAGTTATTATACTCCCACTAGCCTTCTTATACACACAAGCCTCATCCTCATTCTTGATGAAGCCAAAGTTCTTTGTCTCTTCATCAAAACGCTGATTCCAACTCCTTGATGCTTGTTTCAATCCATAGATTGATTTCTTTAACTTACACACTTTATTAGGATGTTTTGGATCGACAAAACCCTCGGGCTGAGCCATATAGACATCTTCCTCAAGATATCCATTTAGGAAAGCCGTTTTGACATCCAATTACCATATCTCATAATCATAATGGGCGGCTATGGCAAATAATATCCTTATCGACTTTAGCATTGCCACCGGCGAGAAAGTTTCATCATAATCAACCCCTTGAGTTTGAGTGAAACCTTTTGCTACAAGTCGAGCTTTAAATGTGTCTAAGTTTCCATGCATGTCGGTTTTCTTCTTGAAAACCCACTTACTTTCAACTACCTTGGAATTAGGAGGTCGCACTACCAAGTCCCATACTTGGTTGGCATGCATGGATTTCATCTCAACGTTCATGGCTTCCAGCCATTTGTCCGATTCGGAATCGATCATTGCATCATGGTAAGTGGTTGGTTCATCCGAATCTACCACATAGCATCCCTCCATGAAAAATCCATATCTCTCAGGTGGACTACTAGTTCTACCAGATCTGCGAACATTGTGTGTGTTTTGATCAATCATTTGATCATCTTCAACAACCTTTTGTTGAGGGCTAGTTTCAACCAAACGTGTATCGGCTTGTGGTTCTTGATCCTCCTCAAGTTCCACCGTTCTTCCACCAGCTCCTTCCATAAGGAACTTAGTTTCCAAGAACTCGGCCTTTCTAGCAATAAATACCTTTTGCTCTGTTGGATTGTAGAAGTAATATCCTATAGAATCTCTAGGATATCCTACAAATATACACTTAGTGGACCGGGGATCTAGCTTGTTTGAAGCATCATGCTTTACATAAGCTTCACAACCCCACACCTTTAGATAAGATAAGGATGGAACCCTTCCATGCCATAACCCAAAAGGTGTCCTTTCCACTTTCTTGGTTGGGGCCATATTCAAAATACGGGCCGCTGAGAGTAGGGCATAACCCCAAAATGATAGAGGTAATGAACTTCTACACATCATAGATCGAACCATATCCAATAGGGTTCGATTCCTCCTCTCCGATACTCCATTATGTTGTGGCGTCCGAGGTGGACTAAGTTGTGAGACAATCCCACAACTCCTAAGATAGTCTTGAAATTCATTGCTAAGGTATTCACCTCCTCTATCCGAACGAAGGATCTTTGTTGTTTTGTTGAGTTGATTTTCTACTTCATTCTTGAAGATTTTGAACATTTCAAAAGCTTCATCCTTGTGTGCTAACAAGTACACATACCCATAGCGACTATAGTCATCGGTAAAGGTGACGAAGTATCTTTCACCATTCCTAGATGTTGGCTTAAAAGGTCCACATACATACGAATGTATGATCCCTAGAAAATCCTTTGCCCTTTCGGTAGTTCCACTAAAAGGTGCCTTAGTCATCTTCCCTTGAAGACAAGATTCGCATACGTCATACGAATCGCATTCGTTTGTTTTCAAAAGACCACTCTTTTGTAATGCTTGTATGCGGTTCTTATTAATGTGACCAAGGCGGCAATGCCAAATGTAGGTGTCACTTAAATCTCTTTTGAGTTTCTTGGTGGTGGTTTGGTATATTGAGCTATTACATGGAGTGTTTTCATGAACCAATTCATATATACCATTTAAAGGGCTAGCTTTAAAATAAAACACTTCATTCATTGAAACATGGATATCATTGTTAACAAACTTAAAATCATATCCAAAATGTCTTAAACGGGAAACGGAAATTATGTTCCTAGTCAAACTAGGAGCATACAATACATTATTCAAAATTACTTCCAAACCACTTGGAAGTTCCAAAATATAGTCTCCTTGGGCTTCAACTTGAACTTTCGCTCCATTACCCATGAAGAGACTAACTTCTCCCGTCTTCAATTGCCTATTTCTTTTGAACCCCTGCAACATATTACATATATGAGTTCCACATCCGGTATCCAATACCCATGTGTTTGAAGAAATAGAATTAAGCTCAATATAGATCATAAAGGTCTTACCCGAGGCTTGACCTTCATCTTTCTTTGCTTTCAACCCTTTGAGATAGGTTGGACAATTCCTCTTCCAATGTCCTACCTCACCACACTCAAAGCATGGATCATTTGAAGCAACCTTTTGCTTCTTCTCCTTCGGTTTGGGGGCTTCTTTCTTGCCCTTCCCCTTGACGAATCCCTTTCCTTTGGCAACCTTTGCCTTTGAGGAACTAGAGGTAGAGCGAGACCTTTTCTTGCTACTACATTCATTGATCGTTAGAACGGGCACAACACTTTTGCCCATCCCTTGCTCGACCGTTTTGAGCATCCCATGAAGCTCGGGAATGGTCTTCTCCCAACCATTCATATTGTAATTCAATACAAAAGTGTCAAACTTCTTTGACAAAGAGTTGAGGATCAAATCCGTAGCCAACTCTTTTGAAACGGGACAATTGAGCCTTTCAAGACGATCAATGAGGCTCTTCATCTTAAGAACATAGGATGAAATCGTTTGTGACTCGTCCATACGACATGCATGGAGTGCTCGAACCGTTTCGAAGCGCTCGGTCCTTGCCTTTTGTTGGAACATTTCCTTCAATTGGCATATCATGTCGCATGCCCCATGATTTTCTAAATCCTTTTGTAGCTCGGGGATCATACTTGCTAGCATGAGGCATGAAACTTGGACGGAGTCCTCGGTGTACTTCACCCAAACGGCATAAGCCTCAATGTCTTCGACATCGGGTTCGTCGGGGATAGGATCGTCCAACACATAAGACTTCTTTTCTTGTTTGAGAACAATTCTCAAGTTGCGGTACCAATCCACAAAGTTGTCTTGGTTGAGACGATTCTTGTCTAAGATGGATCTTAGTGATAGGTTATGGACGTTTGTGGCGGGGATGATTTCGTTATGATTGGCCATCTACAAAATTTTAACAAAGTTCTTATTAAGTATCTTCGATATCAATATTAACCTTTTAATTTAATTAATACCCTTTTATGTCTAATAGACAATTAATAAATTAAAACCTAGAATCCAACGTTACATTTAAGTTGTGGTTAGGTGACCTTTATCCCATGACTTAAATTAACAAGGTAGTCAACGTTTGACAATTGCAACTCTTTGCAACTTCTAGTAGTATAGGATCGATTAAACATCTTATGTTTAGTTGGCATGTTTAATCCCATCAACGCTTTTGGTTCCCCATGCTTCGGTGACCCTATTCACATGGTCTCCAAATCAAGTTGTCCTACTTATACACACGTGTAGATTTACACATACAAGTGGTTAGGTGACCTTTATCCCACAAATATGGTAAACCTACCCCAAGTTTACAAGTTCCCTCAAATATGGTTAGGTGACCTTTATCCCATAAAGAGTTTACAAGCAAATTTAGTGTTATATAAAAGGATGGCGTTTAAACTTATTTTTGAAAAGGGTCGTTTTTAGTTTTCATAATTCTAGTGTAGAAAACTCTATGTACCATACAATTCTCATGCATTCAAAGTGGTACACTAGTGTTGTTTGAAATCCATGTTTCATGGTCCTTTTAATAAAACCCATTTTATTAATAAATCATCATCAACTTACTAAAACCCATAGTATTAGTCTTTGTTAATGATATTTTAAGAACCGGTTTTAGCTTGTTATTGTTTATTAGTTTGTTTTAGCATGCATATCCAAATATCATCCAAACATGAAAATAAACAACCACACAAGCATAATAAAATAGGTGCATAGCCATAGCCAACTATTGACAACACTTGTTAGCCGAAACAAGTGTGTGTCAAGGTCTCTCCTAAGGGACAAGATCACACAAGTGATGTATAGGTGAACTCCCACTTGACCCCGCATCCAAATGCTTCAAGTGGCCTCCTTTGGTTGTGTTTTGCTTCACTCCTTTGGGCATCCAAGATCCTCCATCTTGTGCATTCTTCCTTTTTACAAAATATGGATCCTAATACATTTTTCTAGTAAAACAAAATGCACCTAATCTATTACATTACATACCAAATGAAATAAATAGATTACATGCCCAAAATGAGGAACTTGAAATTATTACAACTTTTGAATAATTACAAGCACAAACATTCACCACAAACAATCACAATGTCTTTTGGCTAGGCTTTATGCACCAAACATATATCTAAAAATACATCCATATGTACAAGTATAAAAATGGTTCCCTTTTAACCCATTTCCTTTTTCGGTCCAACACAAAATCCAAAACGTGGGTTTGTTGTCCAAACAACAAAACAACAAAAATGATTAAATGTTTTAATCTTTCAAGATAACCACATGCATGTTAGTGAAGCATCTTAAAAGACAAAGGGAAACCATGAACAAAACTTTCGGTTTGTGGTATGAGGAACCAAAACCAAGAGCTTTGTGGAGCTAACCAACTAGCTCTTTGAAGCATGCATCCATATAAGCGGCTCTAGATGCCATTGTTGGGTTTTAAGAACTTTATCAAAGTCATTTTAACTCCTTAAAATGTAAAACGCAGCGGAAAAATCAAAACCATAGTTTGATTAGTTGATGTTAAAACCGATTTTAACACTTGATTATAAAACCCAAAACCAAGGATCCAAATATGTATGCATGTTATCAAAACTAAAACAACCATAGGGGGTTTTAGATTAACCTTCTTCCAAGCTCAAGATACGTGAAGAACGATGATGAACTCGAATGGAAAGCCTCGAAGAAGAGACCTCAAGTTAGTGATACCCACGAGCTTCAAGCAACAAGCACCCTTTTGTTGCTAGGATTTCTTGAAGACTAACTCTTCCTTCTTCTCTTGTTGAATCCGAAACCAACAAGATCTTGGAATCAATTTCCAGATTTTTCTTGCAAGAAAAGTGTTCTTGCAATGGAAGAAGAGAGAGAAAGAACTTGAGTATTAGAGAAGCCAAATGCTATCAATGACTAGTCACCCCTTCAAGACCATATGTCTTGTTTAAATAAAAAGGCTCAACCACCCTCATAAAGAGGGTGGCAGGCCGGCTCTAGAGGGGGGAAAATGGTTTTTGAAATCTTTTAAAACCCTCCAATGAACCTAGTCCATTTTCTAGTCTTTGTTCACTTAGACACTATGCTTAAGTCATGTAACACATTACATGTTGTGTATTAAAATGAAGTATAACATATAACCTTTTATATGTTGTGTAACATGTTATTTAACCAATTAAATAATATTTTTATCTTGCTTCTATAATTTAAATCATCCACATGATTTAATACAAGTTCAATTAATTAGAAACCGATTTCTAATTATCTTCTATAAGTGACATTTATTTAATTGATCATATCTAAATAAATATCCATTGGGTGTTTGTCTAGCTCGTTATTGGGTATGACCCGTCTTGGATCATAACGTACTAGCCACATCAATCTAGTATGTGTCTTGGGCAGATCGAGTCCAACACTATCGATTGCAAGTCATCCTTTTTTTGTAAACCAGATTTCTGTTCTTCTATGTTTTATATGATTCCTTTGTTTTCTGATGTAAAATTTAAAGCCTAAAGAACATCTTAGAAATCGATTTCGATTTTCGCTAAATGTCTTTCCTGTTTAAAATATAAGGCAATGACGATTTCGATTACTCTAATCGATATCAATTCTGATATAGGATTTCTACTCAAACCCTAAACAAACTCATCAAACAGAAATAAATACCATCAATCGCTTATAACCCGTTCGAATGAAGGAGCCGTTGTTCAACTTTGATATCATCAGAAAATTAGGTTTTTAGTCTCTGATCTCTCTAAATAACGGTTCACCTCTCCATCACATCATCGCCTGTTGATAGCTTCAATCTCGCACACCTACTATTCATCTAGGTATGTATTCTATTTATGTAATCTTATTTGATTAACATTAATAACTAGATGTGGAACCATGGACATTAGCGTTCGGAATCAACATCGCCAATCAATCGAATTTTTTTTTTTGGTGATTTTCTACAACCACATCTTCAAAACAATACGCCTTGATGGAGCTCGGTTTGATTCAAGCTTAGATTGAAGATAATAGGTACACTTTTTTTTCATTATGTTTGATTTCAATTTATTCAATACTTTCACTTTGATATCAGTTTTGATGCGATTGTGTCATGAGATTTGTTCTTAAAGAATGACATTGTTTTTATAATTGTTAAAACTGCATTGCAGTCAAACTTGGTGCCAATCGAATAGTGGTTGGAACACTTTGAGGGTTTGATCAGTTCATGAACCTGTTGATTGACAACACAAGGAAGTTAATGGTAATGAGAAAAATGATATACACATAGTAATGATCTTCTTAACATGATTGTAATTATAAATCGACATCGAATAAATCTTTAGAAATTGATTTTTTTTCTATTTGTTTTGTTTTCAATGTCATAAGAGGAAATAGTGTAGTCACTGTTGAAGCACTTAAGATGGTCACTAGAGTCCAATGATTCTTGACTCGGGTTGGTATGATATCGGTTTATTCAGAAAGTCTCAATGATAGAGGTTTGTCATTGTCCAATTATCGAGCAGTTAATGGATATGTTTTGGGTAATTAATTGCATAGCATCTGCAACATAACCTCTTTGTGCTTTTGACAATATAATTAAGAAGCATCTAGATGGAGGGTGAGCAAAAGAGTTAAAATGACCTCTTTACCAAAAACTTGCATATCCAGCTTTGGGCAGGCACGTTTATTTCTATCTTTGCTCAAATGTGATTGTTTATACACAAGTATTGCTTTACCTTATGCATAGACTGATAGACTATTGGGTCTATTATGGTTATAGTTAGTTATTTTCACATGCCATGTGTATGAATTGTATAGAATTTGCCTCCTAAAAAGATTGGGAAGTAGTTGATTGTATTTGAAGCCAATAAATGTCTGTATTCTGATCTACTTGATTCAAGTACCTGTTTAAGAACTAACAAGGTATGCAATTTATACATAAATGAGCACATTATTTTAATTATTTAAGTTTGTGGTTATGATTTCCATCTATATAGTAATTGAGTATTAAATTTGAGTATTAAATTATAATTATATGTATACTAATTGTTAGTTCTCTTGATAACTTTTGGACATTTTCATGGTAAGCCTATTGTAGTTGATTTCTTAACTGGATAAATACACTGAATTTATATGGGATTTTGTTTCACTAACATTAAACAACTGAAGTGAGGTTTTTATGAGGGTAGAGGAAGAGGTAAATAAGAGAGGAAAGGGAAACTAATAAGTAGAAACAACCAAAAGTGTCTGTCTATATGCACCGGATAAATTCACATGAAGCCAAAAACATGGGGCACGACTGTTTTGTGTCTTCCCCAAAACAGAATAGTTATGGGGTACATACATGCACTCATACTACCATTGTCATTACAAAGGATAATGATAATATAAAATTTCAAAAACTCCGAAGTGAAAATATTCTTATATAACTGGTTAAATCAAAGCCTCAAATGTAGTGAAATGAAGTGAAATATTATTGGGTCTTTGATATATAGCTTCTTTTACCCTTTATACCCTCTCACGTGTTTTATGGCTGTAAAATATTATTGTTGTGCTGTAAATAACTAAACACTTATTGGCTTCCGTATACGTGTATCTCATTCTAGGCTGTAGATATTATTTGTACGAAAATGGTTATGAATTTTGAATTCGCTTTCAGTAACAGGTTTTTCAGCTTATTCATTCTTAAATCAGCCACATGAGTCAAATGGGTCAGAAATGGCAAAATAAATCCATCAACCTTTGCTCTTGCAATCCCCCTTCTTGCTTTTGTCCCAGGATAAAGATTTATTAATTTCACTAAAACTAATTATCATGTTGTTTATCGGTGTTTGCAGGGTTTCATTATACATGATTTCAATCTATCATCAATTCTTTTTTTATTGTAATTTGATGCTTTAGTTTGTCACTAAAATTTATGATTGTAAATTTCAGTTTATGTTATATTCATATGCAGGATTGTTTTGATTCATTGTTGCAAAATCTAGGCATAATTTTACGTCAGTACTCCTGTGTGATTTTGTTTACCCGGGACATGGTTGGCTTTCGCTATGATGGATCTAATCGGAAATATATAGTATGTTTCCCTTTCAATTTATTTAATATCTTTTTGGGGAGAATATACTGTTATCTCATGTGGTTTTTTCGGTCAATGAAGTTAGAAGCCTATTTTATTTCAGATCACGGAAAAAACAAGACTCACATCAAATTCTTAATCTGGAAATTCAAATTGATTCAGACGCTCCACTTTTTCTTCCATTTTGTAAGTCGGTCGATTTTATATGCTCATCCGTTTGATCACTGATGACGTGGGTCCGGTCCGGCGTTATATCGGATGCTGCTCCTAATCAGGCCGAACCAAGGACCCACTCTAGCAACATACAACGCACATGAGTTGGCCGCACGGCCTTCACGAACAAGAGAGGCGGGCAATGATTGGCACATCACAAGCCAATCATGCGCCGCTTTGACCAAAATGGGACTGTAGGCTACGCACCTACTGCGCCCGCCCATACCGTGAGCCGCCAGGAGCATTAATGGCGCATCAGACAAAGGTAAGCCACTATAAATACCCCCCAACCACTTGGGGGGAAGGACACTTAATCCATCCGGACTACAACTAGCTCCGGCACTAAACATCTTCCCTGACCGTACGGCAGAGAAGATATCCCCCTTCCCCACACTCACATCCTATACGCACGAGGGTAGACCTGGGATGGCAATGATGCTTCTGTCAGTCCCAGTCTGAGCCGGAGGACAATCTCCCTCCCACGTTCTAACTCTTCCTTCGTGTCAGGTACCGTAGACTAACTCGCAGAAGCAATCAAGGTGCTCCGAGCCGGAGCAACTTATCTCTCCAACTCTCCAGAAGCAATCCGTCTTAACCGGACCGGTTCATCCCGATAACCCGTCCGGTCGGGACCGCTGTTTCTACATTGGCGCCATCCGTCGTCACACGGCAAATACAATGTCTTCGATACCTGAGACAACTCCTCCAGTCCCACCGCACGGTAGTACTGAGGGGACACTACAACCTAACCAAACAATAACACCAGAAATGGTCGAAGCGAACTACGACCAGCTACAGCAAATGATGCAAAGAGTGGCTCGGGAAAGAAGGCTAAAAGGGGTCCAAAACCAGCTCGACTCACGAGCTACGAAGCAGATGACAGGGATGGCCGTGACGTTCATGAGGCCACACCGACGCCGCCTGACTCCCCCGAGAGACGTCGCTTCCCTGGAACTACTTCCAGGAGCGTCTTCACAGACAGCACGATAATATCTAATCGGGCAAACGGGGCGGACGGTGTACCCCTTCTTCGAAGCAACACACGGGCTACCACGTCGAACAACCCGAGCCAACCCACGTTCACGCAAGGGGGAAGCCGCCCGGAGGGGGCGATGTTTCAGACACCACTAATGAGCACAGGGTTCCCAGCTTCGGCCCTGTCGCCCGAATATTTTCCCCTATGGGCCGTACAGCAGTGGAAACTGCTATATGGCGCAAGTTCGGCTGCAATCGACACGCCCATCACCTCGCAAGGGCCGGCAGTCAGTGGCTACACACCACTTGACAACGCGATCCCTAACACACAAAGGATGGCACAGTCGTACGGCGATACAAACCTGGAGGATCTCTTCGAGCAACCCATGTCTGCCGCGCCTTACGTACCGCCAAGCAGGAGCAAATTTAGTCGTGCCGTGGAGAAATTTGAGTGCCCTCCAAAGACGAAGCTGCCCTCGTCGGTAAAAACATATGACGGCAGCGGCGATCCGGAGGACCACATACATTCGTTCCGAGCAGCTGCAGAGATCATGAGATGGGCGTAAGCCGTTTGGTGCAAGATGTTCGTGCAGACCTTAACCGGGGCCGCACGGCTATGGTTCAACGCGCTGCCCGACGGCAGTATCCGAGGGTTCGAAGAACTGCGCATCAAGTTCCTGACACATTTCGGCCAACAACGCCGATGCGTCAAGGACCCCATTGAACTGCACAACATCCGTCAAGGGGATTCCGAGTCACTTAGGGCGTTCATTGAAAGGTTCAAGTCGGAATCCATGCTAATTGGTAATGTGGACGAACGGCAAAAGATCTCAGGGTTCATACATGGCATACGAACAAGACAGCTTATCAAGGAACTGAGTGCCAGGGTACCTAGCACCATGCAAGAAGCCCTAGACCGAGCGGAAGCCTTCTTACGAGGCGAGGAAGCCGCCCAACTGCGTGACAATCGGGGCCCAATTAGCTCAAGACTGGGCCCAAGGCAGGGTCAGGGAAGAAGCGACAAACGTCCGTGGCAGCGTGGCGGTGACAAAAACGAGATACATGAAAGAAAAACAGGGTTCGCGCCCTATGAGCGCCCGTCGTGCATGTCGCATCGGCTAGGCGACAAAGGACCAAACCACGGGGGCTTACTTAAAACCCCGAAGGAGATCCTGAAGACAGAAGAAGCCAGGTTCAGCTTCAAGCCGCCGAGGCCGATGGGTGACAAAGCCATTAACAGAAATATGGATAAGTATTGTGAGTTCCATGGCGACAAGGGCCACGACACCAACGAGTGCCATCAACTGCGGAAAGAAATCGACAAGGCCGTAAAGACAGGCGAGCTGGCACATCTGGTAAGGGAAGTGAAGGAGGAGAAGAGGCCAAAAAAGGAAAAAGAAGAAAAAGTAATTCTAATGGTCCGTTCCAGAGAGTCAAAACGACCAAAAATCAATCACGAATGGTGGGCCAATAGGCCAATACACTTCCCACCGCTCGGTGACTCACAACCAACGCTCGAACCAATGGTCATCACGGCACAGGTGGAGGATCACAGAGTACACCGAATGTACGTGGATGGGGGTAGCGCCTCCGACATCATGTATGAGCATTGCTTCATGAAGCTACCAGCAGAGATCCGCGCGGCCATCCAACCTTGCAAGACACACTTGGTCGGATTCAGCGGAGAAAGGGTACTGCCACGAGGGCAAATCAAGTTGGAAGTAACCATGGCCGACGAAAGAATGACACGAACCGAGCGGCTCACATTCATCGTAGTCGCTGGATCATCATCCTACAACATCATCCTAGGCCGACCGGCCATAATGACCTTCGGCGCCATAGTCTCAACAGCGCACGGGATGATCCGTTTCCCCACCAGGGTGGGAGTGGCCACATTGCTGTCCGACAAAGGGCCACACACCCTAGTCGCGGCAGTCGAGGAAATCAACGACAGATGCGTCATCAATGATGCCTACCCGGACCAAACGGTGGCAATTAGCCCAGAGCTAAGCACCGAAGGAAGGAAACGGCTGTATTACCTACTAAGAAACAGCACAGACGTGTTCGCATGGTCACCGTCCGACATGACGGGTGTACCTAGGCAAATCACCGAGCACCACTTAAACGAAAATCCGGCACACAAACCAGTAGTTCAAAGAAAAAGGACAATGGGTCGAGATCGCTGCCAAGCGGTAAGTGACGAGGTAAGCAAGTTGGTAAAGGCAGGCATTATGCGGGAGGTACGGTACCCACCATGGCTGGCAAATCCGGTGCTGGTAAAAAAGTCGGACGGCACCTGGCGAATGTGCGTAGACTTCACGGCCATCAACGATGCTTGTCCCAAAGACTGTTACCCGTTACCACCAATAGACGCAAAGGTGGATGCGCTGTCCGGCTACACTTTCAAATGCTTTTTAGACGCGTACAAGGGCTACCATCAGATACAGATGGCAAAAGCAGACGAGGAAAAAACAGCGTTCCACGCCGATAGAGGCACATTCTGTTACACAAAAATGCCGTTCGGCCTAAAGAACGCTGGGGCAACTTACCAAAGGTTAATTGACAAGGTGTTCAAAGAACAGATCGGGCGGAACATGGAAGCGTATGTGGACGACCTAGTCATAAAAAGCCAAACAGAGGACACACTACTGAAAGACATTCTAGAAACCTTTGCGAACCTCCGCGCGGCCAACATGAAGTTAAACCCCGCCAAATGCTCATTCGGCATGAAGCAAGGAAAATTCCTAGGTCATGTAGTAACGGACCAAAACATCATGGCTAACCCGGCAAAGGTCAAAGCGATACAAGAAATAAGGTCTCCTCAATCGCTCAAATAGCTTCAATGCCTGAACGGCAGATTGGCCGCCCTGCACCGTTTCGTTTCCAAACTAGCAGAAAAGTCCGCTCCATTCTTTGAAGCGTTAAAAAGATGCACCGCTAAGGAAGATTTCCTATGGACCGAGGAGGCCGAAGCAGCCTTTCAAGCACTCAAGAAGACCCTGGCAGAACTGCCATCTCTTACTGCGCCAGAACAAGACGAAGAAGTTGTCCTGTACTTAGCCGTGGGGGAGAAAGTATTGAGCTCGGTCCTGTGCGCCGAACGGCGCGACAAACAGGTACCTATGTACTTCGTCAGCCAAACAATGGCCGACCCAGAGGCAAGATATTCGAAGTTGGAAAAGCTCCTGCTCGCTCTGGTCCACACAACCAGGCGGCTTCGACGGTACTTCCAGGCATACAGAGTAACTGTGCTAACCAACTACCCGCTGAAAGAAATAGTACAGCGCCCTGAAACATCCGGCCGCTTCGCGAAGTGGGCAATTGAGCTCGGAGAGCTAGACTTGAAGTTCCGTCCGAGGACGGCCATAAAAGGCCAAGTCCTCGCGGACTTCATAACGGAGTTAGACAGTAAAGAAGCAGAACAGGAAACTCCTTCGGCACCGATGCTACCTCCCACGGTCACGAGCCCAGATGCCTGGACATTGTATACAGACGGGGCGTCTAGCAAAGATGGCTCCGGCGCGGGCCTCGTGCTCATTGATCCGCATGGTGTAGAAGTAACCTACGCCATTAGGCTCGAATTCGCAAGCACAAACAACGAATCGGAATACGAAGCCCTATTGGCAGGATTGAGGTTGGCAAAAAAGATGGGAGTAAAAAAGCTATCTGCATGGGTGGACTCCTTACTGGTTGCGAATCAGGTAAAAGGAGAATTCAAAATAAGAGAGGCCGCGCTGCAGAAATACGCCGATTGCATAAAGGTTACTGCGTCGTCGTTCGAGAAATTCGAAGTCATTCAAGTACCGCGCGGCCAGAACAAAAAAACGGACGCCCTCAGCAAATTGGCCTCACTAGCATTTGCTCACCTAACAAAGCAAATACCAGTGGAGGTAATCACCACGCCCATGGGCGAACCAGTAGAAGTTAATGAAGTAAGCACCGTGACGGACTCCTGGATGACACCGTTCATTAAGTACCTGACGGACGGCACCACACCAGCGACTAGTCAGGAAGCAAATAAGCTTCGCCTACAAGCAGTGAACTATGCACTCAAGGATGGTCGCCTATACCGCACGGCTTACTTACAGCCGTGGCTGCGGTGCCTAACAGAGGAAGAAGGGCTCTACGTGATCCAGGAGTTCCATCGCGGCATCTGCGGCACCCACTCTGGGCCGTGCTCCGTTGTAATAAGAATGTTGAATACCGGCTTTTACTGGCCAACCATGTACTCGGACGCGGAAAAGGAAATCAGGAAGTGCAGGGGATGTCAGATGCACTCCAGCGTACAGCGCGCCCCGAAGCGCGAAATGATACCGGTCACGTCGCCGTGGCCGTTCCACAAATGGGCAATCGACATCGTAGGCCCATTCCCGGAGGCGCCAGGGAAAGTCAAGTTCCTGGTGGTCGCGGTGGACTACTTCACTAAGTGGGTGGAAGCGCGGCCACTAGCGACTATCACGGGAAAACAAATCATAAATTTCGTTTGGGAAAACATCTGCTGCCGCTTCGGCCTCCCAGGGAAGATCGTCTCGGACAACGGGAAGCAATTTGCGGAAAATCCCTTTCGGGCATGGTGCAAAGAGCTACAAATAGTACAGATCTTCACCTCGGTCGCCCACCCACAGTCAAACGGGCAGGTAGAAAGAGCAAACCGAAGCATAGTCACCGGAATAAAAGCATGGTTAGGGGCCGAGGGGAAGAGCTGGGTCAAAGAATTGCCAAGCGTCATATGGGCAATGAGAACAACCGAGCGAACGAGCCACGGGCACACCCCCTTCAGCCTAACTTACGGCACGGAGGCGGTAATCCCGGCAGAGATAGGAATGCCCTCGCAACGAATCTTGGAAATGGATGAAACAACCAATGACACCGAGCTGCTGGTAAACTTGTCCCTAACGGAAGAACGGCGAAATATGGCAGCAATCAATGAAGCAATATACAAGAAAAAAATCGAAGGATACTACAACGCCAAAGTAAAAACAGTTACCTTCAGACCGGGCGACTTTGTCTTCCGAAACAACGAAGCCTCAAGACAAGAGAAACAAGGTAAACTCGGCCCTAACTGGGAAGGACCGTACCAGATACGGGAAGCTCATCAGAAGGGGTCGTACAAGCTTGCAACCCTAGAAGGAAAAGCCGTACCTAGGCACTGGAACGGCATGCAGCTAAAGAAATGTTATATTTAAACTTCCTATAGCCGCACGGCATTTGTGTGTAATTTGTACTTCATCTAAGTAAGCCGGTCGGCATTTTGTTACGACATTTTGTTACGAAACAAGCACTTAACGGGCAACGCACCCCACAAACTAATTCAAGACCGACAATCTAACTTACCACACACACGGCCTTTCGCGGCCGCACGGTAACTAGCGTCGGCAAAACACTCGACAGGCCAACCGAAGGCTGGGACACAAAGGGAGACGGACCGGATTAGCCGGACCAGAACCCTACCCTACAGTGGGTGACCCAAACATGCTTAACGAGCCACTGGGCTCCAACGGCCCAGTGCCCTATCGAACAGCAAAGCGGGACCACAATCACCATGGTTAAAAAGCGCTACACCTCCGAACGGAGTAAAACAAAGTGGGTGTACAACCACAAACGGCCAACAAGCCAAAAGAAAATACCTATACTAAACGAATAAAAGCCGAACGGCTCATTAAGTTAACAATTGCGCAGTTACAAAGGCCATATGGCTCATACAATTAAGCAATCAAACATGACATAGTAAATACTAATAAAAGCCGAACGGCTCGAAAACATATAATTGCATCGCAACTTTGCAGGAACAAGGAATTCATTCATTGATAAGATTTACAAACAAGGCCGAAGCCAAAGGAAATTACAAGAAATGTACACAAGAAATTACAAGAGTTACACAAAAGTTGCGGAAGTCATGATGCGGTGGCCGAGGGATCTGGTGTAGGCTCTTCGGCAGTGTCCTTCGGTGCGGCCTTCGGCTCAAGGGCTTTAATAACTTCGAGAGGCTCGGAGGCAAGACTAGCAAGCTCCTCAAGATACGCATACTTGTGTTGCTCAAAAAGGGTAACCGCCTCCCTCAAATCCGCTTCGGCGGAAGGCTTCACGGAGGGGATGTCAGCAAGGGCGTACCCCGAGCTGGCAAAATCATGGCTGACCCGGACGCCTTCGGCGGTACCCATGTCCATCACGGCCTGCTGCACGGCCCCAAGCCTGCTCTCAAACTCGTAACTCTTCAGCAGCTTCATAACAACGTGCTGGAAGCCTTCGGCTATCAACCACTTCTTATCCTCCAACGCCGAACCAGCAATCGCATTGGCCCTGGCCAGCTCAGCATCCACCCCCGCCTTACTCTCCTTTAAAGCCTCCAGTTCGGCCTCAACCGCAGCCTTCTCCCTCCTCGCTGTCTCTAGCTCAACAACCCGGGCTGAGACCTCCTCCCTCCGGCGTTCACCCTCCTCCGCCAGAGCTTTCTCCAACCCAGCCGCACGGCTGTTGGCAACAACAAGCTCGTTGTCAACAGCAGCTTTCTCCCCCGTCATTTGCTCCACCCTTCTCCTCAATTTCCTCACCTCCTCAGTATTCAGAACAGCCAGCTGAGACTTACTCTCAGCTAACTCGGCGTCCCGCGCCGCCAGATCTCTCTTCAGATACGAATGGCGCGACGCTGCTCAGCATGGAGATGGATGAGGTCTTGAGTCTGAACAAAAGACTGGGCCAGGCGGTGGGCGGTCTTCTTCATCGCCGCAAGGTCCGTATCCTCCTCCACCGCCGACACCGCCCCGGACGGGGCGGCATGCTGCACAAAATCCCACGCCCTCCTGGGTGTGGACAACACATCCCCAACCCGCAACTTCCACCCAGGCACATATACAGCGTCGGGATCGGCCTCGGAGGACTCACTATCTTCCTCAGGCTCCATATCTTTCTCATGGCCGCGCGGCGAGGACATGTCGCCAGCAGCCATGGCCTTGGTATTGGCATCGGCACCCTTGCCCATGCCAGGCTTCAACCTCTTACCAACCACGTCGGACGTATAGTCGCCGCCCGTCTCGAGCGCGTGAGCAAAACGCTTCTCGCTCGAGGTAGGGGATGCATCCCCCTCCGGATGGCCGTCCGCCTCGTCCTTCGGCCCCTCAACGTCGGAGTCGGTGTTGTGGATGATGTCCACATGCTCTTCAGACTCGTCCCTGGCCTTATAGGTAGGGTCCGGAGATCCGTCGGCGGAGGATTCGTCCACCAGGGCAGGGGAAGTGGACGTCCCAGACTTCCTCTTTTTGGATTTCGAAGGCCCCTTGGCGGGCGCCTTCTTCCTCTTGACAGTGGCCCTCTCAGCAGGGGCGGTGGCCTTGCCTTTCGCTCGGTCGGTGCGCTCCTTCACCGCCAGCTTACGTCGCCGCTCGGCTTTCTGCTCCTCTATTAGGGTATGGGAGGCACCGCCCAAGTCCTTACCCGCAATCACTTTCTCCCCATCCTTCACAGAGAAGTCAGTATACCGCCTCTCCTCGGTCTTTTGTACAATAGTAGCCTGCCCCTCCGGCACCGGCTTCGTGGTATGTTCAACCTCCAGGACAGATGGGAGTTTTAAATAATCCAGCAGACCCATCTCTGCACAAAAAGAAAAGAAAGGAAAAGAGTTAAGACGAGTACATTTCAAAGTACAACAGCAACAAAATAAAGAAAGACCGTACCGGCCCCTTTAATCTTAAAACAAGGGTCGGTGAGCAACCCCAACCAGTTGCGGCTCATGCCGGTCATAACCAACACCTCCTCCGCCTGTTTGCGAAGGGGCATGGTATTTGCAATCAGCGCCGCGCGGAGAGCCGTGTCGAATGGAAGTTTATAAACGCCGTACAGCACAAGATCCTCCTCCGGCTTCCTCCAGTGCATCTTCCCAAGACAAGCAGCATCTACCCAAAAGAACTTGTCCTTCCATGACTTCAAACTAGTAGGGGGAGTGAACAGCTGCACGGCACCCTCATGGCGGGCGACCTCTATAAGGTACCAGTCCCCTTGGTGGTTAAGGCGAAAAAATTGCCTAAAAAGGTTAACGGTGGGTTTCCCCCCACACGCCCAGCAGGCAATCTCAAACTGGGTTATCCGCGCGACGGCCAAAGGGGGAAGCTGCCGGATATCAACGCGCAGGGCCCTGATGAGGTTACGAAAGAAGATGGTAAAAGGAAGGTGAAGGTGAGCGAAGCTAAAATGATGAAGGTAAAGCCCAATTTTACCGTCCGGACAGTCACGGATGGTTTGGGTTCTCTCCGGTAAAGTAGGGTGCAGTTCTAAAGGGATGCCGTACCGTGCTACCTCGGCACTAAGGGATTTAGGAGTAAGGCAACTAAACTGAACGTCCATATCGGACTTACTACTCTCACCCATGGTGTAAAGAAAAAACAAAATGCAGAAGAAAGGGGTAACATACCGCGCGGTATACAAGCAAGTAGTATTTTCAGCAAGAAGTTTTGGCAGCAAGTTTGGAAAGAAGACGATATTACCGAAGGGAGTTACGTTCGGCTATATATATGCTATATACAAGGCGACGGTTGGAGTTCTTGATGGGACGGTTACCGAGCCAGCGCCCAATAAACACCCGCCAGCGCAGAAGGCCCGGGAAGCCCCGCCCATCCAGGCCCATTAAGAAGACAAAAGCCCGAAGCACCGCTACGTGACAGCAACGCTTCGGCCTGGGGGGCTGATGACGTGGGTCCGGTCCGGCGTTATATCGGATGCTGCTCCTAATCAGGCCGAACCAAGGACCCACTCTAGCAACATACAACGCACATGAGTTGGCCGCACGGCCTTCACGAACAAGAGATGCATGCAATGATTGGCACATCACAAGCCAATCATGCGCCGCTTTGACCAAAATGGGACTGTAGGCTACGCACCTACTGCGCCCGCCCATACCGTGAGCCGCCAGGAGCATTAATGGCGCATCAGACAAAGGTAAGCCACTATAAATACCCCCCAACCACTTGGGGGGAAGGACACTTAATCCCTCCGGACTACAACTAGCTCCGGCACTAAACATCTTCCCTGACCGTACGGCAGAGAAGATATCCCCCTTCCCCACACTCACATCCTATACGCACGAGGGTAGACCTGGGATGGCAATGATGCTTCTGTCAGTCCCAGTCTGAGCCGGAGGACAATCTCCCTCCCACGTTCTAACTCTTCCTTCGTTTCAGGTACCGTAGACTAACTCGCAGAAGCAATCAAGGTGCTCCGAGCCGGAGCAGCTTATCTCTCCAACTCTCCAGAAGCAATCCGTCTTAACCGGACCGGTTCGTCCCGATAACCCGTCCGGCCGGGACCGCTGTTTCTACAATCACATTTGAGTTCAAGTGTAAGCGATGATTTTACGATGAACATATATGAGTTTTAACATTTTTTAAATCTGAGTAATATTTTCAAATTGCTAATTTGAGTTTTAACAAGTTTTTTTGTTTCTGATTCCCGAGTTCCATTATGTTGTTTGTTAGATTAATACAGTTGTTCAACTTGAATATTGTCTAAACATGGATATATTTTTATAACTTTCTATATGACAATCCATTGATTTTTGCATAGCAGTTTTGGCATTTGAAATAATAAGAGCACAACAGCAACAAAGAACCAACTTCATCTAAAGGACTTCCGAGCGAAACATGATGAATATAGCAACACTCAAAGAGCAAGATATCGATAATATCAAGGTAAATTCAATTGCTTCGATATGATAACATGATGAATTTAACAACCGTTAAATTTGTTGTCACTAGACTCTTCGAGGCAAATATCAGCATATCCACTGCACCAACTTAACAGATGTAACCCACTCAGAAACAATGTCAACATCCACTACAAAGCAAGCATCAACATTTGAGAACCAAGAGACACAAAAAACACCAAATCTTAACTGAAACAGGTATACTAACACAATGAATCAAAATTGTGATAACTTGCGTACTAACCAAACAGACTAACAGTAAGGGATGACATATTTTATTTCAAATTCCAGTAGCATCAGCAGCGGGTTATGTCATAGTGGCCCCACATAAGTATAGCATATTGATTTTATATTAGTGGCTAATTTTAAGGTGTGACTATTTGTATAATTTTTATTTTAAACTATCTTAGTGCTATATGATTATTGGAACTGCATATAATTTTTTTATCTGTAAATGTTAAATTTTTTACTTACATTTAGAAAGTAAGTTGATGTCTAATGTATTTTAATGTTTAAAGCTTGAATTTTGACTTACAACAGTTGAAGTATACGAATTTTACATTGGACCGATGGTTGTTATATTGTTAAAATTTCTAAACACTTAGAATTACTTAAACTTATTAGAGATCTGCACTGGATTATGTTATATTTCTCCAATATAGGTTGATTGGCTTCACAAAAGTGATTTACAACATACCTATGATTTGCTTTTCGGGATCAAAAGTGTTTCTTTGACTTGACTCATGCATGACCCCTCTATTCTCCCGCCTTTACTGTTATAAGAATTATTTACAAATTTATAAATTTAAGAGGAGACAATTTCCGATTGGGTATGTTTGATAATGACAGTTAATAAAAGCCAACACCAGTCACGTTCAAGAGTTAGACTGTATTTAAAAAATTCATGTTTTAGTCATGGTCAGCTTTACGTTGCATTATCAGGGGTTAAGAACATGGATGGACTAAAACTTCTCATATTGGATGAAGAAGGAAATGTGACAAACCAAACATCAAATGTCGTTTATAAGTCTGTATTTTCATATTTGTAACTTTTCACATTTTCAAATCTTGTTTTTTTTTCTCTAATTCCAATTATCGAATCACGTTTATTATAATATGTATATATAGATAACCAAATACATAATATATATTTATATATATAATTCCATGAAAATAATCAAATATATCTTTATTTAGGATCTTGTTATAATCAAAATAACGAGATGATCAAATAACAATTTAATAACAAAGCTTACGAAATCAAAATATGACAAGGAATGATTCGGTAAAGGGTTTAGGTCATTCAAAGTTCAAAAATAACCAAACTAACAAAAACAAAGATAAATAGTGTAGGTTAGCGGGTTCTAACCCATGACCTCTGGTTCATAATGCAACGCCCAGACCATTGAGCCAAAGGCTCCTAGTTTGTTTCATTTCAATCAACAAAGGTTTTGATAATCACAGGAACATAAATCAGTTTTGTGAAATTTAATAAAAAGAATTACAAATTGTGGTGATCGAACCCACGACCCTCCATAAATGCACACAAGGCACAACCATTAGGATAGTTGAGATTTTTGATCTAAAGAAAGTTCGAAATATATCTAACCAGTATGCCCCAACGTCATTTTCTACCTTTAAGCCCTAATTTCAAGCATCCGTCATTAACGACTAAAAGGAACTCCAAAAACATTACAGAAGCATGTGATTTCTTATAGGAAAGTGAGTTTTTGATTGTACCTACTGTTGTAAATAAGAAGCATAGGCTTGAAGGAAGACGATGGAGATTTCACGTTCACCATATCGACCTGAAACCCGTGCTCATGGACCGTTCTTCGTCGGTAACCTTCTTCGGTGGCTGTCGAACATCGAGCAAAGGCTCCAAAGTGGTCGGATGGCGGTGTAAGAGCTTGTTCATGGTGGTGAAACGAGATCGAAGACGAGGTGTTCATCGGATTTCTTATGATCATTTGAATGGATCACCGGTGGGATTCGATGGTGATCGTCTGTGAACGAGAGGTAGAGATGTAAAGCTTCTGATTTCACAGCTTCGGTCCATTTTCATGTTCCATCCGAGTTTTCCTAGCAATACACGATGGGAGTTTCTTGATGGTGGTTTTTCTTTGATACTTCAATGGGTTCTATGGTTTTGGTAGTTTGCGATGATGGAAGTGATTGTAAGTTTTGTGGTTATCAAAGACTTTGTCGATCATAATTTCGTAACCGGTCAAGTGAATTGAAGACGTTTGAAATTATAACTGCGAAGAAGAAACGAAAGGAATGTGAAGTATTAAGAACTCATTAAATTGATTATGCTCAAATGACCATAATCACCCTCAAGTATTGGAAGTTGACGTACAATCCTCTAAGGTTATAATTAGATTTAATTTAAGCCCTCAACATATATTTTTAGAGCAATACCAACTTTATAAAATACTACTTTTGTAAAATATCATCTTATAAGCATATGTCATAGTTATTATCACACGAAATCATAGGATACGATTTACATAAAATTATAAAATATAAAACATCTAGACTCAAGTGCATGCTCGCCTAGTGATAGTCACACAACTCCTAGTTTCTAAGGTTAACACAAGTCAATCATATAAATATTCACACAACATTTATAACAGTTTAGGTTTAGGTTAAATTAGGAGAAGACCTAAGAAATACAGATTGTCACAATATCCCCTTCTTAGAACAAGTTTTGGTGTCTAATGCTAGGTCTAGGTGTGTGTTATTCGTATTGTAATTTGTATATGTTCAGGTTCCAGCGTACCATGGGGTGGACCAGTTAGTACGCCGTAACGTACCAAATAGTACGTTGCGTTTAATGGTACGTCGGCCAGTTACTATAAATAGGTTTATGTTTTGAGTCAGAGTTAGAAGAGTGAGAACAGTTAGCTTGTGTGTGTGAAATCTCTGATGTTTCTCTCTCTAGATCTCTCTGTACTTTGCCTATTTAAATCAATGAAAGAAAGCTTTATTTATCTTCGTGTTTGTCATATCGATTGAATCATGCAGTAGTAAGATCGGCTCGTGTCTTTTCAAGTGGTATCAGAGCCGTTGGCTGAATTTCCAGATCTCAATTTCGTTTTTGAAGTTTTGAAGACGTAAAAAGTTTAAATTAGGTGGGATCCGGTGATGTTTTGATCAAATTTTGTTCAAACGAGTGTTTGTGAGTCAGTTTCGCACCTAATATGAGTGATTGAGTGAAGAAATTCGACAAATTCTGAATTTGGAGTGAAATTCGTGATTTTAGTGTTGGTACGCCGGTGGTACGCCGGATGAACACGTTGGTATGCCCTTTGAATCTTCATCTGCCGTACCAGGGAACTCATCGAACGTACCATTGGTACAGAAGACAATCTTCATCGGTGGTACGGAGCGGTTATGCTTGATGCACAGCGGTTACACCGTACCAAAATGGTACGCCGGTGACCAAAATGGTCCATTGAATTTCTTGTACGTGGTCAATGGTTCATCAAGGTTAATGGTCTGCTGGTTTATAGTACGCTAATTGATGGTACGCCAAAGCATATGGTACGCCGGAGCTTATGGTTCACCGCAAAGGGGCTCTACCCCTTGGACCCTGCTTCTCCGGGGTTGCTACCCCCGAACCTCCTTTAATCAGTAATAAACATTTAGGGGATATTTTCAAGAAAGGGGAGAGGTCATGGGAATTTCAAAGAACAAATCAGTTATTAGGGTTACCCTTGATTCATTAGCCGTGAATTTAATTTTGAAGAGTTACCAGATTCCGGTGCTTATTATGAATTAGTCGTCGAATTTCTAAGATATGTTTGTGGGTAGTCACGATTTTTGATGATGGGCATGAAGTCAAATTCATGTTTCAGATGATGGAAAAAGATTTAGAAACTGGGGTGTGATTACTTTGTAACGTTTGTCGGAGATTATCTTTCTACACAAACTGAAGATATAATGTGATTTCATTGCGAGCTACCTGAAGAACATATTGCTTGTAGGGTTGGAATCAGGAATTGAATATGTCACATGTTTAGGGGGAAATTGGGACCCTTGAAAATTTCGAAGTTTTATCTGATGAAAACTGGAAAATGTGAATATTCAAAGCTATCGGTTCAGGGATGATGATGATTTGTGATCTTCGTGAATTGGTAGTGTGTTGTAATGTTTGTGGGAACTGATATGTTAAAGTTTTTAGTTATGGTTTGGAACTCTCTATCATATGCCCGATACCTTCTTGAGTTGTGAAGAGACTTGGTGAGCTTCCAGTCTACAACGAGATATACGTTTACCGGAGTAATATATTGGGAGAGACTTAATGCTGATGGAGGATTTCTGTGATTGAAGATTTTGAAGATGTTGGTTTTCATTAAGATTAGAGCTTATTACAAGTTTCTAAAGATTATAAATTGTTGTCGATATGCAGTTGATTTTCGTTGGAATGTCTTCGTAAAGTACCTAGATGACTGATGAAGTGAACCTTATTTATATGTTGGTTCCGGAAGGATGGATGTGCTTTATCCGAGGGGGAACTTTATTGGTTTTGGTCTGAAGAAAACGAAAGGGTCATGCATTCCTGAAGTTCAGTCTAAGGGGAGTTTGCTGAAGATCAAGTTTTCAAGATGTAGCAGACTGACTGCTGACGATTGCTGGAAGATAAAGACCTACATTCGACAGTAACGTCCAAGGGGGAATTTGTTAGAGCATGTTCCGGGTGTGGTCGTTACTCTGCAAATTATGTAATAGTCCAGATTGTGGATTAGGCTAGGTTGTCAACGTACCATATAGCGTACCAATTGGTACGCTAGCAGTGTACCAAATGGTACACTGGGTATGCTGGTACGTTGGGCAGTGTCACCGATAAATTGGTGAAGTCTAGCTTTGCAATGTAGAACTTTTGGTCATTTGTCTTTATGTTGAGAGGAGAGGTCTGTCCAACCTCTCCTAGAGCTTCATTGATGTATACTTCTTCGGTTGTAACCATTCGAGACAATTAATGTCTAGATTCTCCATCTCTATCTTTTTTTATGATCTGGAAATGATCCGTTACGTGTTTTAACACCCCTTTTGAAGAATTTCCGTCCTAAAAATTGCACAACGCCGCTAGGTGTTGGTCAAAAGGAAAGAAAATTTTATCTAGTCAAAAGGAAAAAAAAAATTCTCGGTCGTCACATCATCCCCTTGTTGAAGAAATTTTATCCCGAAATTTAACTCAGTGACAACTGTCACAAGAATTGGATTGACAGTACGTGTCGAAAGAATACAGGTCCTCTACTCCAAAAGGAATTGAAAGTGCGTGAGCGGTGGATCGTCTACTCGATCAATACAAAATCAATGTAAATCAAGTATAAATGAGGACACGAGAAGGTAAATACAATGAGAATTGTATTGGTAACCACAGAGAGATTACACACACAATTTCACATAGTACATATGACCAGAAGTTACTAATCTAAAAAAAGAGCTAGCTATTTATACTAGTCCCGACTGTTCCGAACTGGACATGTCACGAACTGGCACTTCGTGTCATTTCGTGTTAGCTCGCTAACAGCCATTCTTGCAGCTTTGTCTTGTTTCTGATACTTCACACGATGAACCAGATAATGCTATTGTTAGAGCATGTTCCGGGTGTGGTCGTTACTGTGCGAATTATGTAATAGTCTAGATTGTGGATTAGGCTAGGTTGCCAACGTACCATGCAGCATACCAATTGGTACGCTAGCAGCGTACCAAATGGTACGCTGATTATGCTGGCACGTTGGGTAGTGTCACCTATAAATAGGTGAAGTCTAGCTTTGCAATGTAGAACTTCTGGTCATTTGTCTTTGTGTTGAGAGCAGAGGTATGTTCAACCTCTCCCAGTACTTGTTGATGTATCCTTCTTCAGTTGTAACTATTCGACACAATTAATGACTAGATTCTCCGTCTCTATCTTTGTTATGATCTGGAAACGATCCATTACGTGTTTTAACAGTGGTATCAGAGCCGTTGGCTCAATTTCCAGATCTCATTTTCGTTTTTGAAGTTTTCGAGACGTAAAAAGTTCAAATTAGGTGAGATTCAGTGATGTTTTATGTGAGTCTTAGGGTCTACGTACCATGGTCCGTACCACTTGGTACGGTGCCAACGTACCAATGGTATGTTAGTTGGTACGCTGGACTTAATGGTTACTATAAATAGTTCGTGTTAGAGAGAGTTAGAAGTTCTGTCATTCTCTATCTTTTTAACTGTGTGTAAACTGAGTGTCTCACTCTCTCTCTCTCTCTAGATTCCTTGTAAACTTTCTTAGTGAATCAATAAAGCAAAGCTTATTTACGTTTGTGTTCATCGTATTGATCGAATCATGCAGTAGTAAGATCCGTACGTGTACTTACAAGTGGTATAAGAGCAATCCAGGTTGCTCTACTGCTGTGTTTTGATCAATTTTCGGATTTCTATTGAGCGAAAGTTGGGTTTCTTTAGTTTTTCATCAATTTTTCTCAATTCTTAGTGTTTCTGGTGTCAAACTTGATGGAAAAACATTCCTAGTGTATTTTTGTTGCCTACTGCTGCAATTCACAGTCCAAAACGTCCAAATTTGCAAAAATCAGTCAAATCTATGTTGGTACGCCCGATGAACTCGATGGTACGCCGGATGATCCAATGGTACGCTACTTGGTACGCTAGGCAATCTTCATAGATTTCTGGTACGCTGATCGTTGGTACGGTAGGTAATCTTCATCCGTGGTACGCGATGGTTATTTCTGGTCTGGAGGCAGTTACGCCGTACAAAAGGGGTACACTGATTTCACTAGTACGCTACTTGTAATTGGTCCTTGGTTGGTACGGTGAAGATTTGTGGTACGGAATTTGATTCTTTGGTACGCTGGCAGAATAGTGTCATTCACTAAAACTGACGTAACTTGAGTTTTATTTTGAGTTACAGAACCCAATACCAGCCAAAACGACCAGTCTCAACGAGATCTAGAATTTTACAGGCTAACGGATAGTACCCTCCATTTCGACCCCCAAAATCCGCTTCTAAGACCTTTGTTTTTGAATTTGAAGTTTTGACGTTTGATTTTTAACTTCAAAATGTGTGATTTTGAAGCATTTTCAGCTGCTCAGACTTAAAGGCAAATCATGATGAATTATGATAATGAAATAGGAACAACTCAGAAAGTTCCCAAGTTGCTAAAATTGGAGGATTATCATAATTGGAAGAAACGATTTGAATCATGCATTTTTTCTCAAGATGTTGATTGTTGGATTCCGATTGAAAAGGAGTATGAGTATCCAATGCTAAGTGCTAGAAAGCCAAAGATGATAAGCGATTTTGATTCTGAGGAAAGAAACTTTTTGCAAGAGAGAAGAAAACATATAGTTTTCTTACAATGGCTTTACCTAAAGATTTGATGCATCAATTTAAGAATTATACAACTTCTAAGGAATTATGGGATGCTATTGTAGAAAGGTGTGAGGGTAATGAGCAATATAAAAAGACCCGAAAGAATGTTTTGAAGAAGGAATTTGATAATTGTGGGCATTGTGAGAATGAGAAAGTGTCTGACTTGATAGCAAGGTTTTCACATTTAATAAATGAACTTGAGATTGTGCAAGTTGAAAAGGAGAATGATGAGTTAAAAGAGAAGTTTCTGGAAGACTTACCTGATAAATGGGCAAATTATGTTATGATGTTGACTAATGATCCAAGTTACTCAAGTTGGATATTCAATCAATTGACAAGCAAATTACAAGCTCGTGAAATGGAAATGATTGTGAAAATTTCAGCAAGTCCTTCTGTTCAGAATCCTGAATTGTACTTTGGAGAAAATTCTACTACCGTGAATGCTAAAGCTAAGTCAAGTGTTAGCTCAATTCTAAATCCTGCTCCAACAGCTTTTCTTGCTGGAAAGTATGATAATTCTGGTTCTTCTTCAGGTTATAGTTTTACTATTCCTGATAAATCAACAAACAATTCTAGTTCTGCTCAAACAACTGAAGAGTTAGCTGCATTGATATCTGCTTTCATATCATCTTCTTCTGGGTTAATTTTTAGCCAAATCGGTAAATCTGGTTTGTTTGGAGACGATTCAAATCATTTGGATGATGATTAGTTGAATAAATTAGATTTGGATTGGCAGTTTGCTATGATAATTGATAGAGGAAGAAGATTTATGAAGAAACATAGAAAGACATCTATTCTTCAAGGAGAAAAACTTGGGTTGGATAAGTCGAAGATTAAATGTTTCAAATGTTTCAAATTCGGACATTTTGCTCGTGATTGCAACCAATCGTCAGCTGAGAAGTCTAATTCGGATAAAATAGCTATGATGGCTCAGAAAGATTTTGAGGATTGGTCAAACAGTCTTGAGAATAATCTTCCAGATAAATCGGCGTTTGTCTGTTATTCTCAAACAAACGATGCTAGAATGGAAACTATGTCTGAAACTAGTTTCACTGGAGATTCACATATAGCATTGATGACAAATGTGAAAGTTGACACAAGTGATTCTGATTCTGAAGTAAGTGGTTATGAATCTACTTGTGAATTCTGTTCACAAAAGGAAAGAAAGATTCAAGAATTAGTTAAAGAAAATGAGGTTTTGATTGTTGAAAACAAAAGGAGAGATGAAGAATTCCAAAGTGTTGATACTTGGTTCCTAATCGTCGTGCGAAGTATCGAATACAAGATGGAGATAAGCAAGTTTGCTGTGGTCTGAACTCCTGGCGAACCTAGGGTTCGGACAGGTCCGAACCTTGAGTTCGGACCAGCGGGTTTCAGCAACTATAAATATCAGTCTTGTATAGAATTGAATAGCTTCTTGGTTATATCTTCTAAGTATCTCTGAGTAAACTCTCTGTGGTTAATACAAAGCTCGTTTATATTTACTCTTGTGTTTCAACTCATTATACATTGATTTCATTACGACTAAGTAGACGATCCACACGATCACGCATTTTCAAGTGGTATCAGAGCATTTGGTTTGCTCTACTGGTCGGAAATCATTGTTTTTCGGAGTTTTGAGTACAATTCACATTTTTGCAAAAATGAGTATTGTTTTTTAGTACGTTTGATCATCTCGAGTGTGCTTCTCGTCAAAAATCCGTTTCTAGATTGTTTCTATTAAGTTTGCTTCAATTCCTGTAGAAAATTCCAGTCAAAAACACTGAAAATCAAGAAAATGGTGTCGAGTGAGCTTGTGTTTTTCTGAGGTTCGGACAACCCCGAGATAACCGCTCTGAACTCGAGGTTCGGATGGAGTTCGGCGATATCTAGTTCGGTGAGAGTTCGGTGAGGTTCGGAAAGAGTTTGGTCCGAGTTCGTACAGAGTTCGGTCACCTTTCGGCACAAGTTCTGTCCAGGTTCTATTTGATTGTCCGAAGGTCAGGTTCGGAGGGTGTTCGGCGAGTTTAAGTTCGGACGTAGTTCGGACAAGGTTCGGAGTGAATAGTAACCTGTTTTTCAAAATTTCCGATTTTCAAGCGTTCGCGACTATTCAGAATTCGGTTTAAACAACGATGCAAACTATGATGAATTATGATAATGAAATTGGAACAAGTCAGAAAGTTCCCAAATTGCTCAAGTTGGAAGATTATCATAGTTGGGTCAAACGATTTGAAGCTTACGTTGATACAAATGATAATGATATGTGGTTATCCTTTACTGAACAATATGTTTATCCAAAGGATGAAACTGGTGAACCTATTCTTCAAAGAAAATTGTCATCTGAACAAAAGAAAGCATATCAAGCTGAAAAGAAGGCTTACGGTACTTTAATGATGGCTTTGCCTAAAGAATTACTTCATCAATTTGCTGGTAACTACACATCGAAGAATCTATGGGATGCTTTGGAAAAACGATGTGAAGGCAATGACCAATACAAGAAAAGTCGCCAAAAAGTTTTAAAGAAAGAATTTGATAGCTTTAAGCATTATCAAAATGAAACGATTCCCAATCTGATTGCAAGATTCGCTCATCTGATGAGTGAAATGCGGTTGGTGAATCTTACTAAAGAAGAAGTTGATATGAAAGAAGATTTTGGAAGCTTTGCCTGAAAAAAAGGAGAATTATGTGATGATGATTACTCACGACAAGGATTTTTCAGGATTTTCTTTCAATGATTTGATTCAAAGAATTCAGGCTCGAGATATGGAGTTAATGGTGAACAAATCACTTCCTGCACCAATTCAGAATACTGCGGTGTATCATGGTGAAAATGATTATACTATGAATGCTGGGAAGTCTAATATTTTTAGTTCTGCCCCCCCCCCCCCCACAACATTTCTGGCTGGTAAATCTGAAACTCCTAGTTATTCTGCTGGTTGTACTGTGTCGATTCCTAGTTCCTCGACTCAATGTGCATTGTCTGCTCAAACTGTCGATGATTATAATGCTTTGATGTCTGCGTTGGTATCTTCATATTTTGGTGTTATCACTGGTGCTGTGAGTAATGCTGAATTGGAAAATGAAGATTACGATCAAGTCGTTTATGATCATTTGTAGGAAATGGATCTGAACTGGCTGTATGCTATGTTGGTTCGAAGAACGAAGAAATTTTTCAATAGAACTGGTAAGAAGAGGTTGAATCAGGATGGTAAGATTGGTTTGGACAAGTCGAAGGTGAAATGTTATAAGTGTTCCGTCTATGGTCACTTTGCACGAGAATGTCCAAGTTCAGCAGACAATAAATTGAAAGCTGGTCAACATGCACATTTAGTTTATTATCCGCCAAATGAAGGTGATAAAGTTGAAAAGAAATCTGTTACTTTTGCTAATAATCTGACAGAAACGTTTTGGCATCCAGATGAATTTGTCTGGAATGCAGATTCAACAACTAAAAAGAATCATGCTCCATTTAGCATTGTGTAGAGACCTAGAAAATGAGGCTTTTGTATTAGATGAATTTTGGGTTTAGTTTAATACTTGTGGGCTAGTAAATAATTGTAATTGGGCTAACTTTTGTAAGATTGATGTGGGTTTGGGTCCGATTAGTTTAAAGATGGGCTTAGGGTTCGAATTTTGTAAAGAGATTGACTTGTTTACCAAGTCAATCTCTACTTTATATAGACCCATCTATAATCGATTTAGGGTTGCTTGTGTTTTTGTGGATTGTGTGTTATAACCGAGACCACTTAGGTGATCGGTTTTGGTGTTTTGCAATCGACATTCAAGGTTTCTCAAGTTTACTCATCAGTTTGTGTTCTTTATTTGTGTTTTCATATTATTTGATATTTGCGTATATTGTTTATACTTGAATCACCTAGCTAAACCGGATTCCGCACGGTTTTGCTAGTCATTGATATCACGTGAGGGTTAGATTGATCCTTACAATTGGTATCAGAGCCAAGAAACGCAAGTTTCGAGGCTCTCGCGATATCGGATTCAAGGTTTTGGTAAACTAACGATTTGAGATTTGTGGTGATTTTCAGCTTTTAGCACATTTGAAGGTGTTTTTGTGCAGGTTACAAGTCAAGACAGAAGTATTCGTGGAGTTTTGTTCGTGATTGTGAGGCTTTTCGACCCTTCCAGCACTTTTCGATCAGGCCTCTGATCGAAAAACCCCTTTTTCTGCCGCACTTTTCGATCGAGAAAGCCCCCCTGTGACTTTTCGATCAGCCATCTGTCGATCGAAAAGTCCCCCTTGTGACTTTTCGATCATCCCATTTCGATCGGAAAGTCCCCCTGTGACTTTTCGATCAGAGCATTTCGATCGGAAAGTCCCCCTGTGACTTTTCGATCAGCTTCTCTTTTCGATCGGAAAGTCCCCACTGAGACTTTTCGATCCGCTGACACTTTTCGATCGAGAAGTCTGCTTTTCGACCGATCCCCTGTCCGATCGAAAAGTACTTTTCGATCCAACCCTTTTCCGACCGAAAACCCACTTTCCGACCGAAAACCCCCTTTCTGATTGAAAACCCACTTTTCGATCCATCCCCTTTTCAATCCGTTCAAGTCTTTCAGTTCGTATTTGATCCAGAAGTTCCATCCAAAGAAGTTCATGGCACCCATTCTACCAGGTACCACTTCATGCACCAACAATAATGAGGCATGCCTAAACCCTAAGTGTCAGGCTATTTTGAATGAATGTAAAGACTGGGAACGTAAGTTTACCAATGAGACCCTTAATCGTGAATTAATTGATAGAGACCTTAGGGAGTCCAAAGGTAAGACCAGAATATTTAGAGAGAAACTTGAGGCCATTCAAGTTGATGTTAAGAGTCTTCAAAGACAATTGAGTGATAAAAGCACCTATCTTAGGCTTGCTAACGCTAAGGTAGAAGAGCTAACTAAGGAGGTAGAGGAACTAAGAACCAAACTCGACACTTCCCAATCTGCCCTTGAGAAACATCAAGTTATTCAAAAGAAAATGATGGACTCTCATTGTGCTTTATTCAAATCAGAGGAGCGACTCGAGCATGTAAAAGAAACATCTGGCCTCGGGGATGGAAATTTTCCTCCCCCATTACAACATGAATACATCAGAGTGCCCCAAACTGCCGATGAATTGTTGAAAGAGCGCCTGAATGAAGCAACCATGGTATATGGGCCTCAACCTGTACATAAATATGAAAAGACAGCCACTGAAGCAACTCAGTCAAATAACACTACTGAGTGTGCAGGTTCAAGCTCTAGTGAAGTAAAGAGAGCTGATGAAGAAAAGTTGGTTCCTTATCCAAAAATCGAGACTCCTTATTTCAAAGTTGTGGATGAGGTAAAGCGAGAACGAGTAGTGATGACTACAAGGCCCAATGGTAAGATATTCATGACAGCAGGGTCTATGTTCATTCCGATTGAAGGAGAAGAGCGACCCTCATTCACCACTAAGTTCAAAGGCTTGGGTCATGATGGTGGTTTATCATCTCACATTAAGAGTATAAGGCCCAAGATCACCATCAAGCCTCCAAATTCCGTTCCAATCAAGATTGAAAGGCCCAAGATGACAAACAAGTGTCCAAAATCATTAGTGGGCTCATGCAGTGGCAAAACAACTTTCTCAAAGAAACCAGTGGGCCCAAAAGGTCAAATGTCTGGTTCTGTTCAGTTTTCAACGAACCAGAAAAGATTCAACGGAAATGGATCAAGGTCAGAAAGATCGAACAACTGGAGATCTGGAGTCTTTCTAAACATGCAACCGAATCTCAATGCCTCTCCATCAAAGCCATACAGCTCAAACGGTCACACTTCTGACTTCTACCTGAAGAAGCAAACTTGCTTTAGTTGTGGCAATCCTGGTCACATTGCCCGAAATTGTCTCTATCGCCCCTATGAGCCATATTATCCACGAAGTCAAAGTGTTTCATCTCAAGAATCAGGTAAGTCTAAGCCAATGAAGGTGCAACCACCTAAGGCTATGAAGACTGTTTTACTAAGATAAAACCCTCTGATCAACATTGGGGCGCTGCCAAAGAGCAGAGAAAAATTTCAAATCAAAAATATGCTTTTCCAAATTATGAAAATTTTCATAAAAAGTTGAAGAAACCAATTTCAAAACAACACAATGTTAAAAAACCTAAAGTTGCCCCTCCAAAGGTAACTAAAACTGTTTTGAAAAAGAAACCTGAAATGAAAAAGGTTGAAAAACCTAAAGTCACTATTCCAAAAGGGACTAAAACAACTCATAAATCACCTCAAATTTGGAAACTTAAATCTATGGCACCCACAACTCCAATTCCTGATTTTACAAAGGGCATGTGTTTAAAAGAAGTAACTTTCGTTGATTCATCAGGTCTACCCAGAACCACTATGGCCTGGGTTCCATTGGCTAACTGATCTCTCACCTTGTGCAGGAACAGTCAAGGAGGACTTTCATTAACCTTGTTTGCTTAGTGATTGTTCCAGGCACAGGAAAGGAGGTATCTCTTCACTTCATGACATGCAGATCTTTATGGGGGGTATGTTTCCTTGTGAGAGGTAAATCTGGAAAAAAAAATCAGCAAGGTACTGTCTGAATTGTTTGTTTCTTGGCTAATTGTTTGTTTCAGAAAATTTTCAAAAGATAAACTTTGAAGGTTAGCTTGGCCAGTTTTAGTAGATATTTAGTGATGTGTCTGTGTGTCAATAATAAAAATAAAAAATAATAAAAAAAATAATAATAAAAAAAGAAAATGTGTGTTGATTTTAAAAATCAAAAAGCAAGGGGAAGAATAGAAAAGATGAAATAGTTGACCCCTCAAAAATTGTGCTTTTTAATTTTTAATCTTTTGTTTGTGTTTGAGAAGGCAGGGAAGTGAAATATTTCCGATCTCAGAATGATTGACACGCGTAAGGCAAAAGTGAAAGACATGATCCAAGGTGATGTGCTCGGTAGGCTCAGTTCCAAAAACAAAGGTATGGGTCACAACACTTAAAGATAAAGTATGTCATTTGACGGGAAATACACACTTAGGTTAAGTGCTTGTTCTATTTGACTGCGAAATTGTTCCCGATACACACGCCGGACTCCAAAGTGTTGAATCGAAAATCTCAAAAAGTCGGCGTCCCCTCTGTTTTGTGTGAGAAAAGATCTGGGGATGTCAAAGCCGTCAGTCAAGTCTTGCCTTTGCTTTGCGTGAGCAATGACCTGGTGTAGAATGGTTGACGTGTTAATCAGATTTTCCTCTGTTTTGCGTGAGCAAAGACCTGGTTAGTCTGGATTAATGTGCTTGCAGATCACTGTATATAATTTACACCCCAACAGATGCCAATGTGCACAACAAAAGAGACCCTCTAGCGTCCAAAACCCTTTAGCCCAGACTTTGTGACTAGGCTTATGTGTTTGATGAAAGGTTACCACCTGACTGATAAACGCCTATGAGTTGAAATCATACAAGTCTTTGTATATTATTCCTATCTCTTTTATGATCTGTTCTTTCTCTTCTCATCTAAGTCTCGAGAAAAGATTCAAAACTCTGGATATGGGAATGTGAAAATATGTGGTAGGGAATGATCAAGCTTGATAGACCGCACATATTAATTACCTAGGATTTGTGTGTGACTGTCGGATGTTCATAATTAATGCACCTAAAAGATAAATAAGTGACAAACAGCCGGGAAAATGAGGAACATGGGTTTAAGAAGGACCAATATACTGGCAATCGCCTGGACGTGTTCGAGTAACAGATGCTGAAAAGGGTTCCTCAGTTCAGACAAAGACGGTTTGATCCCAAAATAAAACCTTCTCGTTTAGTAATTTGGTATGTTTGTTTTGTTTCTTTTGTGTTATCTTAAGTTTATGAATTGACCAGGTTGATTTGAGAAGTTTAAATAAATTTTTATGGGTTTTATGCAAGAAAGTTTGACCCTCCCTCAAAACCTCAGGGGGGAGATAATAAAAAGAGTCCTCGGGTTCAGGGAAAGTTGTTTGGTTAAGTAATGCTAACCCGATAACCACTCATCATTGTCTGGTTAGTGTTTGTTCCATGTTGTGCTTGACAGGTTAACTAGAAAAAAAACAACTCATGAAAAAAATCAAGGACTCAGTTGATCAAAGCAAGAACTCTGCTGCTGATCAAGTTGAAGAACCAGCCGGAAAAGGACTTACCTTATGCTTAGGGGAAGTTTGTTGGTTGTTCAAGAAAGACTTCCAAAGACTCAAAAGACACTGTTCACGAGTTGAGGGGAAGCTAAATGCCGTCAGTTCAAAGATCTACAATCAAGAATGCCAAGATAGAGGTTTTCAAAATTTAACCTCTGAAGTTAATGGCAAGTCAAGACAGTTACTGATGATTCAGCAAGGACTCAACAGTTTTCAAGAAGGAGCAAGTATTTGAGAATCCTTCTCTCATTACGTGTTTATCATTTGAAGTTCAAGTTGATGCTAATATAGAGAAAGAGCCATCAATCATCCCACATGTTGCCCAATGAGGATTGCTAAAGAAAAGAATCTTCATCAACCCATGCTCAAGCCAAGGTGAAGACTGCAAGTTCTGAAGATTGAAAGTAGAAGATATTTAATATCACAAGCCAAGGGGAAGATTGTAAGGGAATAATTTGTGGCTTGTGTATTAAATAGTCACTTGGCGGATTAATTTGAAGGCCTATGTGTTAGAATAGGTGAAAATTAGATGGGTTTTGGGTATATAGGGTCATTGGGCCTATTTAGACATGTTTGGGCTCATTTAGGAAGAGTTTAGATAGAGTTTAGTGGCCCTTTAAGGTCCAATACGGGAATTATTGTCAAATTAGGGTTTTGTGGATGGCTTGTTGACCAAGCTTGTCCATTCCTATTTATAGGACCCCTAGTGCATCTTGTAAAGGGTTAGCCACTAGAGAGAGAGACAATGGGGCTTTTCGGGTTGTGTCAAGCTTGTGTACCAGACGATTATTAATCGTGTGCACTTTGTTCCAGGTTTTATTATTCTAATTATTGTGTTCTTGGATTTCTATTTCTTGCATCTTGAATCACTCGATTGACTGGATTCCGCACACTCAATCGAGTAATGATATCGTGTTTAGAACCGGTTTCGGGAGTAGAGACCTAGAAAATGAGGCTTTTGCATTAGATGAATTTTGGGTTTAGTTTAATACTTGTGGGCTAGTAAATAATTGTAATTGGGCTAACTTTTGTAGGATTGATGTGGGTTTGGGTCCGATTAGTTTAAAGATGGGCTTAGGGTTCGAATTTTGTAAAGAGATTGACTTGTTTACCAAGTCAATCTCAACTATATATAGACCCATCTATAATCGATTTAGGGTTGCTTGTGTTTTTGCGGATTGTGTGTTATAACCGAGACCACTTAGGTGATCAGTTTTGGTGTTTTGCAATCGACATTCAAGGTTTCTCAAGTTTACTCATCGGTTTGTGTTCTTTATTTGTGTTTTCATATTATTTGATCTTTGCGTATATTGTTTATACTTGAATCACCTAGCTAAACCGGATTCCGCACGGTTTTGCTAGTCATTGATATCGCGTGAGGGTTAGATTGATCCTTACACATTGCATTGACTACTCGTCATGATGATGATGATAGTGTTTTGACTAATTCTGATTCTTATTCAAGTGAATCATTGGTCCAAGAAGTTTTACCAAAGGTTATTGAAAGTTCAAAAGCTGAAAAAGTCAAGTGTCTGGAATGTGAAAAATTGCACAAGAAGATTGCAAGTTTTGATCAACGTTCAAAAACGTCAACTGAAGAGATTGTTGTGCTTAAGAAAGAGTTGGATGATTTTCAGAAGAATTATTATGAATTAGTTCATATTCATGAAAATGTTTTGAAAGAGAAGACACAATTGGCTGAAGAGTGTGAGAAAGCCAAAGTTAAAGCTTTAGATGCAATTCAAGATTTTGAGAATTTATTTGAGAAGAGTTATCCAGTTCAGCAAAAAATATGAAAAGGCTAATGCTCTTATAGTTGAAACTGCTGCTACTGTTGAGAAGCTTCAAAACAAGATCTCTATGCTTCAAGATGAGAATGTTCTTTATCGAGATAAGAATGAAGTGTTGACTAAAGATGTTGAGATTTATAAGAAAAAGAGAGAAAGTGTTCTTGAAGAGTTATTTGCTGAATGTGAGATCAGAAAACTACAAGCTTATGAATATGATGATCTCAATGCCAAGTTCATCGAGTCACAAAAGGAGGTGTTTGAGGCTCAACAGAAGATTAATGATTTGCAGTTGAAGATTTTGGAGTTGAAAGGGCAAGTGAAGAATTGCAATTTGTCACCAACATTGTTGAATTTCTTGTACAAATAGAATAAAAGTGCGGAGAATTCTCAGATAGATGATGTTCACTTGGTCCTCAACCAGTGGATCTAATTGAAGTGACTTCTGCTCCGATTGATCCAAAAGCTGAATTACATGATTATTCAAAATTTGCCAATCCACCCAAGAAGAAGAAGTCTAAGTCTCAGAAGAAAGAAACGCCTATGGGAGAAGCTCCAAAGTTTACTTCTAAGACTGTCTTGCTGGAGAATGAACAAGTGTCTGATAAAGTTGCTTTAGATTCTTCATTCGCAACTGAAGAAGAGAAAGTTTTGATTAAAAAGAACAATTTGAAGGATATCAAAGCCAAATTTACTAGTGAAGCTAAAGCAAGAGAAGCTTTGCGTTCTTTTTCCAATTCTTCAAAGAATCAAGGATTCAAACACAAAGGTTTAAGTTATGAAGTGAAGGAAGAACCGATTCAATCAAAGAAACCAGTGAAAGCTTCAAAGGTTCCTAACGCAAAAGTTGCAAAGAAATCACCTCCTCAGAAGGAATTTTCTTATTATTCCTGATGGTCATCATTTTCACGGAGTCCATCTCCTAGGTATGAATCTTCTGATGATTTCTTTGATAATTTTGGTTCTGAGCATTCATTTGGTTTTCAAAAATCAAAACGATTTTCAAACATTTTTAGAGAAAGACTTTGCTATGCATGTCGTCAACCGGGACATCTTGCTGCTGATTGTCCGACGACTGTATATATTCATAACACTGCCAAGTATGTGGATAACAAAGGTCAAATTTTTTATGAACCATGGTCCCCAAAGATTAAATCAACTTGTAAATCGTCTTGGTTTAAACCAAGTACGTCGGTTGAATCTGATTCAGGTTCTGATAAAAAATTGAAAATTTTTCAAATATGGAAACCAAAAGTTGTTTCCAAGGCCGAAAATGACTATGTGGAAGACACCGGGCGACCCGCCTTTGTTGGATCAGGTCGATCCCAAAACGACTAATATTTTATTTGGTGTCAAGTAGGTGTTTCAGGAAGACCTTTCGGTGATTGGAAAATTACTGATTGTGAAATATCTGTTCTAATTAAATTGTCTTACAAAATCTTGTTTTCAAAAATGCTTAACTAAAAGTATTCGTGTTGGTGGATCAATTTCTTTGTTTTTCATTCCGTCTCATTTTGAGGGGGGGTTTGTTTTTGCAAAAATACAAAAATAGTGTGTTGTTTCTCAAAATGTTAAAAATGAAAATCTATAAATAGAGTTGTCATTTTTAGGGGGAGAAATTTGAAAAAGACAAAAAAAAAATGCAAAAATTCACAAACAAAAACATTGAAAAATGAGAAATTGTATCCGACATGATTGGGAAATGATGGTACATTGGCTGACATCGTCTGGCTCATAGATAAAGTAAGTGAAAAAGCCAAAAGACCATTTGATCGATGTATAAGATAGGCTCGGAAAATCAGAAAGTATTCAAATGTGATACACTAAATCTGATGTTTGACCGTAGGGACAACATCTTGATGCGTATCTCAAGATATATCAAAAAAGATATGTGAAATATAAAATGAGAAGTCACTGTGTATACATGTGTTCATTTTGCAAAGATTTAAACTTGTTCGATTTTCTTTATTTTGTCAAACGATCGGACTTTCTTTGCGTGCTCACAAGGCCGACCTGATTGTTGTTCGTTTGACATTCTGCTTTATTTTATTTGTTGTTTCGTATAACTCATCGGACTTTCTCTGTGTGTACGGAAGTACCGACCGGATTATTGTTGAGTTATACAATTTCAACTTATTTTATATTATTATTTTGTTAAATCCGAGGCCTTATCTGCGTATCGAAAGATCGAACTTAAGGTAGACGATTTAACATTCTTATTTCTTTTTGCATGGAACACAGTTGACTATATTATGAATACGATCATTATGTGATTAAAATCACAAATGAAATCACAAAATGTGATAAACAAAAGCATATCTGAGTATGTCTGATAGTGTGGGGTACACAGGTCAATGCAAGTCTAATCAATACCTTAACATATCCAGATGTTATGAGTATGATTTTGTCTGAGTTTAAAGTTGGACAAATTATATCTGCAATCGACATGGGTTATGTGCTACAATAATCGAAATTGAAGTGTAGTTCAACATGTTATGACCAATATGATCCAAAGTCGTGATCTTTCTCGCAAAAGACAAAAATAGTGTCTGATTCTGTAATGCATTTACAATTCTTATCAGAAAATACCAAAAAGATTTTAGGTTGTTTTGATATAAAGTTTTTAAAAGCCAAAAAGATTTTGTTTCTTATTTGTTTTCGATTGATCAACACGGAATACAAAATCAATTTTCAAAATCAAAATATCTTGGAGTCTCGAAGAGACATTTTGCACCAAGATTATATATGTTGGCAGGTTTCTAAGTGGAAAGAGAACATCACAACTTCAAGTCTTCTGAAGATTGTTGAAAAAGAGATTACACACGATGCAATATCAAGTATTCAAGATTGAACTCATCATCAAGATTGAGGAAGAGTTTGATTGAAGATACAAGATACAAGTTTTAGAAGGAAAATGATACTGCACATGCCGAGGGGGAGTTTGTTGATACTTGGTTCCTGATCGTCATGTTAAGTATCGAATACAAGATGGAGACAAACAAGTTTGTTGTGGTCCGAACTCCTGGCGAACCTAGGGTTCGGACAGGTCCGAACCTTGAGTTCGGACAGGTCCGAACCTTGAGTTCGGACAGGTCCGAACCTTGAGTTCGGACAGGTCCGAACCTTGAGTTCGGACCAGCGGGTTTCAGCAAGTATAAATATGAGTCTTGTATAGAATTGAATAGCTTCTTGGTCATATCTTCTAAGTGTCTCTGAGTAAACTCTCTGTGGTTAATACAAAGCTTGTTTGTATTTACTCTTGCGTTTCAACTCGTTATACATTGATTTTGTTACGACTAAGTAGACGATCCACACGATCACGCATTTTCAAAAAGTTTCAAGGAGAAATGTTAAGTTTTAGATCAGATTTTAAAGAAAAATGAACAGATTATCAAGGAAAAGAGTATGTTGATGGAAGAGTTTGTAGAGTTTCGGAAAAGATATGAAGAGATATGTGATGAAGATAAAGAACAGATTTCGAAACTGCAACATGAAAAAGCAGAATTGGTCAAGAATGCTGAGAAATGGGAGAAGGAAGCAAAGGAAGTAAGAGAAGATTTTGATGTGTTGTTTAGCAAGTCAAAAGCAAAATTGGATTCGCTTCAGAAATCTTATGATGAACTCCAGAAAGCTCGTGATTAAGTTACTGTTATGGAAGAACAACATCAAGAGGTACATTCCAAATTACAGGATAAAGTCACAAGCTTGACAAAATAAAACAAGTTGTTGACAAGGAATGTCAATATTTATAAGGGACAAGTGGATAAAATTACACAAGAAGTGTATGATGCACATGATAATATGAGAAGAGAAAAAATTCTGTTCAACAGAGCTTCAGAACAGTTAATCGATTTAGAAAAGGCTTTGGGTGCAGCACAGAAGAAAATATCAGATTTAAATGTCGAGGTTTTGGATCTTAATAGGAAATTAAATAATCTAAAGAATTTACATTCTTTCACAAGTTACTTGTGCAAAGATGAGAATTTCAAGAAAGTTTTTGGAGGACAAGAATACAATTAGATTCCACATCTGGTTATTCAAACTGATCCTCTGGTTTATATCATATCTTCCGATGCAAAACAAGGTTATTCTGAATGTGTTCCTAAGAACTCTGACAAGAAGAAATCAAAATCATCTAACATGCCAATGGAAAGTGAGAAAGATGAAGTGAAGGTATCTGCAGAAGAAGTTGCAGCTGAGTTGGTAAAAGCTAACAACTAGAAGGGCATTAAAGCTTCATTTACTCAAGCTTCTAAAGTTGCTTCTTCTAATTCTCAAGTTGAAATGTAAAAGCTACCGGGTTACAAACGTTGAGGTTTCGGTAGTAACAATCAGAATTTTAAACAGAGAGAGAAGACATGCCAAAGAAGATTCCAAAAGAAAATAAGGATACAAATCTGGATTAAATTTATCATTTAGCTTAGGTTTTTATCTCAACAATGGAGAAAGGGTTCGGGGGTAAGCAACAAAAGAAGAAGTCTTCTGAAAGTTCATCCAGAGCTGGTCAAAATTTCAAAGATTCTTCTTCGTCTGGTTTATACACTACTCCTAGAAGTCCTACGTCAAAATAGGTGCATGCTAATCGATTTCAATCCTTTGATGATTTTTATGATAATTTTCAATCTAATGATATGTGTCATGCATTGCAGGACAAACCAAAACCAAAGCGATCATATCACTTGTGCTATCAATGTCGCCGAAAAGGCCACATGGCACAAAATTGTCCTGAAATTGCAAAAAGATAATTTTCTGATAAACTTGCCACATTTATTGATGTATCTGGCAGAGTTTTTACTGATTCAATACCTTCACCATTTAAATATAAAAAGAAACCATTTTTCAAATATGATTCAAGTGCTGGTAGTTCATCACCTGATGTTTATTCAGTTCAAACTGAAAAAGCTACAATGCAGTGGCGACCTAAGTTGGTCTGCAAGGCTACTACTGATTTTACAGAAGACACTGGTCGACTAGAAGCTGTGTGCTTCAGGTCATTTAAAAACTAATCGTTTTGTCCAGTGTGCATGTTTCTTCAAGAAGCCCTGTCAGTGATTGTGAAGTTGAAGCTTCAAGAAGTTGCTGATAGTGGAATTTCCTACGTAACTTAAATTGCATGCTTCATATTACAAAACTGAAAGTTTTTCTGAAAGCTTAAATTGAAAACTATGAGTATGGATTGGTCAATTTTCTTTCTTTTACATTTCGTATGTAGTTTAGGGGGAGAAAAATGAAAAACCAAAAATAGTGTTTTTGTGTGTTTGTTAAAATGAAAAATCCAAAAATAGAGTTTTCATTTTAATGGGGAGAAAAACAGAAAATACAAAAACTTTAAAAAATGATAAATTGTATCCGACATAATTGGGAAATGATGGTACATTTGCTTACGTGTCTGACTCATGGATATTATAGATGAAAAAGCCATAAGATCATTGTTGCTCGATATGCTTGGTAGGCTCGGCATTAAATCAAAAAGTATTCGGATGTGATATACACTAAATGCTGCTTGACCAAGTGGACAACATCTTGAAGCGTATCTCAAGATAATAGATAAGATATGTGGAAAAAAAATGAGAAGTCACTGTGTATACATGTATTCATTTTGCAAAGATTTAAACTTGTCTGATTTTCTTTATTTTCTTAAATGATCGGACTATCTCTGCGTATCCACAAGATCGAACTGATAGTTTTTCATCTAAGGTTCTTCTTTATTTTCTTTGGTGTTTTGTATAATTCATCGGACTTTCTCTGCGTGTCCACAAGACCGACCTGATTGTTGTTGGATTATACAATTTCAGCTTGTTTTATTTTCTTATTTGTTAAATCCAAGGCCTTATCTTCGTATCATAAGATCGACCTTAAGGTAGACGATTTAACGTTCTTATTTCTTTTTGCATGGAACACAGTTGACGATATCATGAATTCAATTACTATGTGTTAAATCACAAGTGAAATCACAAGTGAAATCACAAAGTGTGATAAGCAAATACATATCTGAGTATGTCTGATAATGTGGGGTACACTGGTCAAAGCAAACTTAATCAATGCAATAACATATCTAGATATTATGAGTATAATATTGCATGAGTTTAAGATGGACAAATTATACCAGTAATCGACATGACTTGTGTGCTGAAGTAATTGAAATTGAAGTGTAGTTCAGCATGTTATGTTCAATATGATCCCAAGTTGTGATCTTTCTCACAAAAGACAAAAAAAGTGTCTGATTCTGCATTGCATTTATGTTTCATATCTGAAAAGTTCAAAAAGATTTTAGGTGTGTTTTAGCATAAACTTAGAAAAAACAAAAGATTTTTGGTGTGTTTTGGTTTAAAGTTTCAAAAAGCCAAAAAGATTATGTTTCGTATTTGTTTTCGACCGATCGATACAAGATACAAAATCATGATTTCTAAACTATATCTTGGATTCTCAAATAGAAGTTTTGCGCCAAGATTAAACTAATTTTTATAAAAGAAAAGAAATCCATGTTTCTATCTTCTGAAATTGGAGGTTCTGTGTGACAAGACTCAAGCATGGTGAAAGGGGGAGTTTGTAGTATTTTTCACAAATGGATCTTGAAGTTCAAAGACTGTTCAAGTTCTGATCCAGCCATGCAAGTTCTATTGCTGAAAAGAAATGTCAGGTTGGAGATCAGATGTAGTAATGCTGAAGATTGAAGACTGAAGTTTAGTTAGCATAGATACACTACAGGTTAAGGGGGAGTTTGTTAGAGCATTTCCGAATGCTGCAATGTGTCTCGTGTATTATATATAGATCAGAGTATTATTGTGTGAGTCTTAGGGTCTACGTACCATGGTCCGTACCAGTTGGTACGGAACCAACATACCATTGGTATGTTGGTTGGTACGCTGGACTTAATGGTTACTATAAATAGTTCATGTTAGAGAAAGTTAGAAGTTCTGTCATTCTCTATCTTCTTAACTGTGTGTAAACTGAGTGTGTCTCTCTCACTAGATTCTTTGTAACCTTTCTTAGTGAACCAATAAAGCAAAGCTTTATTTACGTTTGTGTTCATCGTATTGATCGAATCATGTAGTAGTAAGATCCGTTCGTGTACTTACAAGTTTGCATGAATATTAGAAGCATTTTCTCCAAAGTAGACATCTGGGTTTTGTACTTGTGCTGGTAATGTCTTAACCCAGAGCATATCTAACTCTCTTGCTAACAGATTCCTTGTCAATTCATCATAAGATAACTCATCAAAGCCTTTGTCATGAGTTAACAGTAAAATGTAACCTTCCCACTTAGAAGGTAAAGCATCTAATAACTTTTCCTTTAACTCATTTGCTTCTTTCTTTATTCCAACTATCTCAAGCTCGCTTACCAAGTGTGAAAGCCTTGAAATCAAATCATTGATAGTTTCATTTTAAACATGAAAAAAATTATCATATTCTCTTAGTGAGACCTTCTTCTTGCTCTTTTTATATTTAGCATTTCCTTCACACCTGTTACATAGAGCATCCCACAAAGCTTTAGAAGTGTATGCATTTTGAATTGATGAAGAATGTCTTTTGGCAATGCCATAGACAAAGTAGCATAAGCCTTTCTTTCCAATTTGAAATCTTCTTTTTCCTCTGCATTCATCTTACTATACAATTTGTCTTCACCATTAATCTTTAGTATGACATAACCATCTAACATCGGTCCCCAAACACTTACATCAGTGCCCCAATGTACGATTCGTATCGTGTTTTCCAATTATGAAAATCTTCAAACTTCATCAACTTGGGAACCTTGCTCGTGGTCCCAATTTCGTTATTGTAATTGAGCAAAGCTTGAATAGATGTTAATCTAGCAGCGAACGCTTAACACGAATCCATGATGAAAGTTGTTAAAACTGACTCAGCGTACTGAGATGTCTACCTCTGTACCAATCAATCGATCTCCGTACCAAAAGCTTTAACCGGACCAACGGCGTACGAGTAAATTCACGCATACCAACAAATGGACTAGACCAACTCAGCATACCAAGAATGTAGTGTACCACCCTGGCACGTAACCGCTTGCGTACCAACCAGTAACCGTCACGTACCACCGATGAAGATTTCCTTACGTACCAAGACTCAGCATACCAGCAGATCTATGAAGATTTCCTTGCGTACCAGTAGATCATTGGGCGTACCAAGAAATTCATCTGGCGTACCAGCAACGTACCATGATGAAATCGACTGATTTTTCAAATTTTGGACTTTTTGAACTGGAATTTGACACATGAATCAACTAAAACACTCTAGGAACATTTTGGAATCATATTTAATATAAAAAACACTTAGAATTAAGAAGAAATGATGAAAAATTATCCAAAAACCAACTTTCTCACACTAGAAACCACAAATCGGTCAAATCACAGCAGCAGAGAAACCTGGATTGCTCTGATACCACTTGAAAATGTATTTTTTTGAAAGGAAGTGATACAATTTTCTCAGATGCAATGTTACCAATGTGTTGTGTTGATCCAACACGTATTGTAAAAGTTTTCAACGTTGTACCTGGAGTGATAGTAGTATTTGATGTTGAAAATGTTTCTCCACCTAAGTCAAAACCAGACCAAATGATCAGAAATATCAAACAAAGTTTGAGATGAGTTCCATGGGAGAGATTAATTTCTTTTTGGGTCTTCAAGTGAATCAGTCGGCGAAAGGCATTTTCTTGAATCAGACAAAATACGTTCATGATGTCCTGGCCAGATTCAATATTGGAGATGTCCGAGTTCCCAATACTCCCATCCAGGTTAATCATGGTCTTGCGCCAGACGAGTCTGGTGACAGTGTAGACTCAACACTGTATTAAGCCATGGTTGGGTCCTTAATATATCTTACTTTTTCTAGTCCTGATACAATGTTTGCCATTTGTATGTGTGCTAGGTATCAAGCAGATCCCAAGGCTTCTCATTTGATGGCAGTGAAAAGGATCATGGCTTATTTGAAGGGTTGTCCGGATTTTGGCATTTGGTATCCTAATGATAATAAGTTCGAGTTATCAACCTACTCATATTCGGATTACGGCAGGTGTAAAGTTAATTTCAAATCCACTATTGCCGGTGTCCAATTTCTGGGGGAGAGGCTTGTATCGTGGCAGTGCAAGAAACAGACCTCAGTCGCGACGTCTACTGCGGAGGCGGAATATGTTGCTGCTTCTAGTTGTTGTTCACAGGTTTTGTGGATTCAACAGCAGTTGCACGATTATGGTTTGAAATTCCTGACCACTCCTATCTTTATTGATAATTTAGCTGTTATATGCATCACGAAAAACCCCGTTTAATATTCAAAAACTAAGCACATTGACATTCGACACCATTTTATTCGTGACTGCTTTGAGAAGAAGCTAATTGATTTGCACAAAATCCACACTGATTTTCAAAGGGCTGATTTGTTTACCAAAGCTTTTGATAAAACACGCTTTCAATTTCTCTTGCAAATCAATGGTGTTACTTGCTTAAAATCCAAGTAATCGGTTTCAGTTGATCATTTTTGCTTTTGTTTTCATGTCAATTTTGTTTTTGCTTTTTAGGGGAGAATTATGGAAAATACAAAAAGATTGTGATTTCATGTATTCAAAATGAAGAGGCATAAAAAAATTGAAAAATTCAAAAATTGTGAAATGTGATCCAACCCTTGTGAGAAATGATAGTACATCAGAATATGATACTAACCATGGATAAAATAGGAAGGAAGGCTGTAGGTACTTGTCTGTGTCATTGAATATCTGATATATGCAAGTATGATATAAATATAATGCTAGCCTGAAATCTATGGTGAAACACTATTCTTGTTTTTATGTAATTCTGATTTTACCTGAAAATACAAAAATAGAATAAGAGAATGTTCTAGTGTGTAACACTCTGATAAAACGACGAGAACGAAGGGAAAATTTTAAATGAAAAAAAATAAAAGAAAAAGTGAAAAGTTGGCACATGCGGCCCGCATGCGTCTCCGGTTTCCTCTTAAGAGGGCCGCATGTGTTTCGGGTCGATGGGGCGGTTCGCGGGTCAGCAAAACAGGATCCGCGGGTGTTTCTGGTCCATGCGGGCCGCATGGACTTTCTTGTGCACCGCAAGTGGGCCGCATGTCGCCCAGGTCTATAAAAACGGGTTTTCACCCATTTTATGCTCATTTTCACCACAACCACTTGGAGAACTCCTCTCCTTTCCGTCCCTTTTCCCCTGAGATAACCAATCCTGGCCAGGATGAGCTTTGAACAACAAGTTTCAAGCATTTTGAGGTCATACAAGGCGCGGGTAAGCTACACATTCGTTTGTTTCTCCATTTTTAGCATAGTTTTGTTATGGATCCTCTTTGACAAGAAGTTGTTATGGTCCCAGAGGTGTTGCATGTCTGATCCAAGGTGATCAAAAGCTTGTGGGAGTATTCTTGTGGTGAACCAAGGTGAGTTTGTATTCAATTTTGACTTTGATCATATTTTCTATGAAACCCACAACCTAATCTGAGTTTGATGATGCATGCAAGCTTGGAATTGATCTCTAGAGTGATCAAGGAGGCTGGAAATAGCAAGAGGTCCAGTTGGAGTGCTCGGATTTGCTTTGGTACAAGACTTTGAACATAAGGTACAAGTCCTTGATGCATGCATGTTATGTTTTCGAGTATGAGTTTGGGAATCTGGATATTGGCCTAGGAAACCCACCAACTCAGTGACAAGGTGTCACATTATGAAAGGTTTGGTAATGGGGTGGAGGCATTGTTTGTAATTTTGTGGTTAAAAACCCGAAAACCGAGATATTTGATTTATATTAAGGGTATATGAACACTCAGAAGATTCCAGTAGCCTAGTGGTCATTAAAATAAATTTAGGACAGTTTCTTGATAGTCAATGAAGTGTTGGAACGATCGGTTTTGGTTAAAGTTCTGTAAAGAAATGTTTTCGGGTAAAGTTGAGACAAACCGGGACTTACTTTTTGAGAATGAACATGGCCTAAGGGTTTAAAAAATTGTATTATGGCTGCTGGAACATGTTAGAACAAAACCCTGTTGTCAAAACGAGCCAAAAATGAAAAATGGTAAAAATCCGCTAAAAGACAAAATAGTCGATACGGGCCGTATGTGGGTTTTTAGGTGTTCCAAGTGGCCCGCATCCCAGAAAGTCAACTGCAGTCAATGACCTGCCATGCGGGCCGCATGGCTGGTCTCTGGGGTTTTATGAGGCCCGCATGCTACGTCAGGCACTTTTGCTATTTTTGTTTGTTTAGTGTTTTGGGAAATATCGAGCGACCCGATTTGGTTATTTTTACGAGTATGGGCATAATGGTTTCCAGTAATGATATTTCACTTCCCGGTTGGGGCCCTATGATCTCGTCGGGTGTTTATTGTCCGCTCGGTATGCTCCCGGGAGTGTTGTTAAACCTCCCGATTGTTTGTGGATTGTTGCTACCAATTGCTTTGGCATTTTTATTTGCGGATAGGTTCTGATATAATTATACATATATCATTATAATAGACTCGCCACTGTGATACACCTGGACGTTTGGATTCTCGTGCCCTGTGACGCTTGTTTGATTCACCATTTGATATCTGTGAGTTATTAGCTTTTTCCCCTACTTTAACTTTTTAACGTTTTGGGGTGTACATGAACCATGTCAAACTATTGCTTGTTTGTTTGTTACTGTGCTTAGGTATTTTTTTACCGTGTTATAAATTTAAACTCGCATGTTACGAGATGTTCATGTTGATTAGTATGGTTAATTTGGGCCTTAGTGTTAGGCCACAAAGACATATATTGCACCAATATAGCTGTAGAGGTAGATCAAGGTGTCTCATACCCGTTTGTTGGATCCATTAGTGGTCGGGTGATGGCGTATATGCCTAGTCCACAAAGGGAGGCGTGCGGCTGTAGGATCGTACCCCCGGAGTGCTGGTTTAACCATAGGAATTTATAACAGGCACAGTATTGTTACTTGATTTGTGGAAACTTGGATTTGAGTCAAACGCGCTACGACTCACCAACAACTTTTGTTGTTGACATATTTTTGGTTCATGTGCAGGTAAGTAAAGCTTTGGTTGGATGTCACGTTTGGATGTTAGGGACGAGTTGGGTTTTGTACCCGTTGGGGTTGATTTGGTTGATTTTGGGATTTGTTCCCCGTCATGACTATCCATTGTTATTGTTGTCTTTTTCCTTTGACCGTGTTGGTAGCCTTAGGTTCTGCCTGGGCGTAGACTGATGTGTATCACTTAAGACTTAACATATTAAGTCCATTATGGTTGGTATTTGATTTTGTATTGGACGGGTAGTTTGTTTGTGTGTGTTGACCTCGTGATCTTGCATCTATCTGTTTGCTTCCGCGTGTTCTGATATGGGTGGCCGGTCCCACTCTCCTCTCCCCCGTGCCTAGCAGGGCGTGGTGGCGCGGGGTGTGACAGGTTGGTATCAGAGCCCAAGGTTCCAGCAGATTAGGTGACTCTTAGAGCCCCTAAGCTTGAACCTCTAAGAAAGAACTTTAAGGCTAAGCTCGGTGCTAAGTCTAGGACATAGGTGGACGTCTGTGTGCTAGGGAGTAGTTGAGGTTTAGTGTAAGGTCGGTGGTAGTTTTAGCTTTGCAACCTGACATTCCTACCCATAGGTGCACTAAGACTCAGTGAACCCTAGTAGACGTACGAAAGTTGATAGTCTTCCCTTGTTTGGACCTAGGTGAAGGTTTGTGTGTTAGGAGGATCCCAAGGATTAGTGTAAGGTCGGTAGTAGTTACAGAACTGCAAATTGCCATTCCTACCCACAGGTACACTAAGACTTGCCGAATCCTAGCAGACCAACATAAGCTGAAAGTCCCTCCTTGTGTGCTTTTGCATTGGGTAATAGGACACATCGTCCTTAGTGTGAGTTAGGGTAACGGTACCCTAGGCATGCATGGGAGATTTGATATCTTGTATATTGTACTGACTTTCAATTCAACAGGTACCCTGAAGAAAGCATGGTTTTCGGTCGAAGCAAATCATCATCCTCACGATCTAGCGGAAAAGGAAAGAAGAAGGTGGAAGCAGGTCCCAGCCGATCGGTTATTCCATTGAGCCCCGACTCTTCGGGCTATGTCGTATCTCCTTCAGCGTTCATTCGGAACACGTCGCATCGGGAGGAGAAGCCATAGGAACTTCCGCGACCGCCGCGCAAGCGCATTGGAGCTCGTATGTCTGTTCGCCCTCAGCCACAGATCCAACTGACTCATGAGGAGATTGATGCCGGGTTTGCCGTACCAGCAGCAGCCTCATTCGTGGATCTTGACGATGATGATGACGAGGAACCCGAGGAGCAGGAATATGAGGTTGAGCCGCCACAGCAGCAGGAGCCCCCGGATCAGCAGCAGTCCGGTAACCATCTGGTTATCGAACTTTCAGCAGGCCATTCTGTCAGCTACCATTCTCAGCACCATGAGCACCACGTCTATGCGTCTCCATCTTACGCTCCCGCTAGCTATGATTCCGGTGTTAGCAACAGCCCGGACGAGTCCGAGCCCATGGTCGAGGTCCCTATTGTTACAGCAGCCATCACTGCAGCCGCCATTGCTCCCGGACACCCTGTTCCCCCACCATACCCACCGTTTTCCCAAGATATGCGTGATCCCTATGTTGCAGCACGCATGGAGGCACAACAGCCAGGCCTTGTTTCTGATCGTTACTCCTTCCCAGCGCTGCAGAAATCGTACAGTGCTCATGTCCCCATGTACCCCCCACCAGTTGACCCACATTTTGCTCATCCTCCACCACCCACACCTTATATGATGCCCTCCTATCCCTATGCCCCATATGTTCCCTATGTTGAACCTCACCGTTCTTCGTTTTCCAGTCTTGGTTACCCATTTCCTTATTCTCCATACCGTGAGGTTTCCGGACCTAGTTCCCCAGACGTTGCCGCTCTCGTGGAGCGGAACCGCGCACTGGCACAAGAGAATGCAGAGGCGAAGAAGAGAGAGAAGAGTATGGCGAAGATGTTAGCGAAGGCATCCACTGCTATTGGGGAGGTAGCTAGGATGGGATTTGGCATGGGAAAGAAGAAGAGGCACTGAGGATCGATCGTTTTTGATGATTGTGGATGTTGTGATTCTTGTCATTCTACCTTGTGGTTGTGTTTCTGATGTGTTTTGATTGTCAACTGTTTGTACTTGTTGTAGTTCTGTTGTACTTTCAGACTTGTATCTGTGTTGTTGTTATGGTACTTTTAGTGGTTAATGTATTGTGATCTGGATATTGTGGTCATAGTCCTTATGCTAGGAACTTATCTAAGACTTGTTATGGTATTGTGGTTTAATAAATCCTAGTGTTTTTGTGATTTGTTGATTGGGGATTCGATTGCACTAGGGATTGTATAGCTTGTTAAGGCTAGGAGTAAGTGATTGCCTAATGTGTAGGAATTGCTTAGAACTCCATTATACTTTGTTTCCCTTGATAGTCATGACACTGCTTAGTTTCGTGAGCCCCCTGTTCCGGGTGTATCCGATAGGTATCCTCCGCGCATCCCCGATGACTTGGACCGAAGCTATGCTTCCCTATGGTCCACACTTGTTAGGGGCAAGACCGAAGCAAGCGTTTGTTACCCCGTTTGAATAACTCCTAAGGAGTTATGTCCGTATCACAGTTGCGTTTGTGGGAGTCTATTTGAACCTTTGTGGGAATTCTGATTGCGTTTCGTCCAAATTTTAGCCAATGACGAAGGCTACTACTAGCAGGACTACCAGAAGGACACGTCATGCTACTGACGATCCCAAGAATGGTGGTGATATTCCAAAGAATACTGTTGAACAGAGCAATGATGAAGATGACGACAACTCCTTGCGTATTGTGGATGAAAACCCTCTAACCTCGGAGCAGAGGCGAGAAAAAGAGCAGGAAGAAAGGTTCCAGAAACTGATTGCTGGCGGGATTGCAACTGCATTCCCAAACTTAGTCGATCAGGAGAAAAGACTGGGTAAGAAACACGTTGAGCCTGAAGGACAGAAATCCATAACTGAAGAAAGAACCGAATCGAGCCATCATAGGAAATCTAAGTCTGAAAAACACATGATAGTGAGATATGAATCCTCCGTAAGTTCCCGAAAGCCAAGGTCTGAGAAGCGTAAAAGGGTTAGAGAAGAGTCTTCTGCAAGCTCGAGGAGCGAGCCTAAGAGGCGTCGCAAGTACAGTTCATATTTTGACAGCTCTGAGGAGCACGAAGCAAAGAGATGGAGAAAGGAGAAGAGAAAGGCATACCAAAGAAGGTGCAACTACAAGACATACATGGCAAGTAAGCCAGGAATCTTTAGGGGAGACAAAAGTGCCACTGAGGCATTAAACTGGTTGGATGAGGTTGAAAGTGCGTTGGATATCAGCGAGTGTTCGGAGAGAGACAAAATCAAGTTTGCTTCTCAATCATTTAAAGGACCATCTCTGAACTGGTGGAAAGCAGAGCTGAACAAAAGAGGCAAGACCAGAACTTACTCGATGGGTTGGAATAAGTTCCGCAGATTAGTGTTGGAAAAGTTTTTGCCAGAAAACGAATCTGAGAAGTTGGAGAATGAGTTTATTCACTTGGAGATGAAGGGGTCAGACTACATGTCGTACATTAACAGGTTCAATGAGCTGCTTAATCTTGTTCCTCATATGGCAAAGGAGGAAGAAACCCAGATTCGTCGATTTCTGTATGGTCTGATCCCAGTAATCAGGGCAGATGTGAGAGCTTCTCGACCTCACACTTTGAAATCGGCAATGAATTTCACTGGCACTTTATGTGATGAGTGGAACCGCCAATCTGGGAGAAGGAACGAATCCTTAGGTCGCCATAAGAGGTTTGAGGGAAAGAGAAGGGACCATGACCGAGATCGCAGGGGAGATAGAAAGAAAGGCAGAGATGAGAAGGGCAGAGACTACAAGGGAGAAAGGCCTACATGCTACAATTGCAACACTGTTGGTCACTTTGCAAACCAGTGCACAAAGCCTGCTACGTGTTACAACTGCGGTGACAGAGGACACAAAATTGCTGACTGCCCAAAACCCAAGGATGCTGCCAAAGACAGAAAGAGGGGCAGAGATGGTGGAGGTCCAAAAGGTAAACCTTGCCTATTTATCATGACTGCTGAAGAGGCTCGTAATAGTGATGATGTTATATCTGGTATGTTCTCTGTGAACAATGTGTTTGTTAGTATATTGATTGACTCTGGAGCTAATAGGAGTTTTGTGGCCACTTCATGTTTACCCAAACTGAAATGTGCTTTACATACGTTAGATAGACCATATATTGTAGAAACTGCTAATGGGCAAGAAGTTAGTATCCCTGAAATTGTTAAGAATTGCCAGTTAAGATTAGATGATGCCCTATTTGATTTAGAATTGCTTCCCATGACCTTGAGTGAATTCGATATTGTACTCGGAATGGATTGGTTGACTCGACATCGAGCTACGATTCACTGCGATGAGAATATTGTGGAAGTTGAATCCGCGGACGGGAAAATTCACATGATAGTGGGCGATCGTCAAGCGCGACCGTGGAAGATAATTTCAATGCTCAAGGCGAACAAATGCATGAAGAAAGGATGCCATGCTTTCCTAGCTAACTTGGTAGAAGTCCCTCACGAGAAAAGGGTTGAAGATGTACCCGTTGTTTCGGAATTCGCCGATGTGTTTCCGGATGAGCTACCGGGATTGCCACATGTGCGACAAGTGGAGTTTCAAATTGAATTGGCACCAGGGACGACACCGATAGCTAAAGCGCCTTATCGCCTTGCACCATCGGAGATGAAAGAACTTAAGAGTCAAACTGCAAGACCTTCTGGATAAAGGATTTATCCGGCCTAGTTCATCCCCGTGGGGAGCCCCCGTTTTGTTTGTAAAAAAGGATGGGTCTTTGCGCATGTGCATTGACTACCGTGAGCTTAACAAGGTAACGATAAAGAATAGATACCCACTCCCTCGCATAGATGATTTGTTTGATCAGCTCCAAGGAGCAAGTTACTTCTCAAAGATCGACTTAAGATCTGGATATCACCAAGTAAGGGTTAGAGAAGAAGATGTTCCAAGAACTACATTTAGGACAAGATATGGACACTATGAGTTCACCGTGATGCCGTTTGGATTGACAAACGCGCCTGCAGTCTTTATGGATTTAATGAACCGAGTGTGTAAACCCTACCTCGATAAGTTTGTAATAGTCTTCATAGATGACATATTGATTTATTCACGAACAAGGAAGGAGCATGAAGAACACCTTAGAAAGATTTTAGAGGTACTAAGATTTGAGAAACTTTATGCTAAATTTTCTAAGTGTGAGTTTTGGCTTAGAGAAGTACAGTTTCTAGGACATATTGTGAGTAGTGCTGGAATTCAAGTGGACCCTGCTAAGGTTGAAGCGGTAATGAATTGGGAACAACCTAAGTCTCCGACAGAAATTAGAAGATTTTTGGGCTTAGCAGGTTACTATAGGCGATTTATACAGGATTTCTCTAAAATAGCAACACCGTTAATCGCATTAACTCAGAAAAATGCAAAGTGGGATTGGAAGCAGAAACACACTGATGCGTTTGAGCTTCTGAAGCGAAAATTGAGCACCGCTCCTATTCTTTCCTTACCTGAAGGAACAGAAGATTTTGTTGTCTACTGTGATGCATCGATCAACGGGTTAGGATGCGTACTGATGCAGCGAAACAAAGTGATCGCCTATGCATCAAGGCAACTAAAGACGTATGAGAAGAATTACACTACGCATGATCTGGAATTCGGTGCAATAGTGTTTGCCCTAAAGATTTGGAGGCACTACCTCTATGGCACCAAGTTTGTGGTGTTCTCAGATCATAAGAGTCTTCAACATTTGTTCAATCAGAAGGAATTAAACATGCGTCAAAGGCGTTGGATGGAAGTGTTAAGTGATTACGATTGTGAGATAAAGTATCATCCTGGGAAAGCCAACGTAGTAGCAGACGCATTAAGTAGAAAGGAAAGAACCAAGCCTCTGAGGGTTCGTGAAATGAGAATAGATGTGCGTGCTGATCTGGTCTATGAAATTTTGAAAGCTCAGAAGGACCAAATAACCGATCCAGAAGTGAATAGAAAAGAAGAAATGATGACCATCGTGGGTCGCCTTACCAAGGGACCCGATGGTATCCTTAGATTGGGAAATAGGATTTGGGTGCCGAAGGGAGGTGGTCTCCGTGAAATGATCCTTCGTGAAGCACATAAGTCTAAGTATATGATGCACCCTGGTAATGATAAGATGAACCAGAATTTGAGACCCCACTACTGGTGGCCGGGGATGAAGAGAGCAATTGCCGAGTATGTTGGGAAATGCCATACGTGTTTGCAGGTAAAAGCTGAGCATCAGAAGCCCGCTGGTTTACTTCAACCTTTAGAAATACCCGAGTGGAAATGGGACATGGTGACTATGGATTTTGTAACTAAGCTTCCGAAAACTAGGAGTGGTAATGATGCTTTTTGGGTAATCGTGGACCGATTGACAAAGTCAGCTCACTTTTTGCCGATTCAGGAAACTTACCCCACGGAACAATTGGCTAAGATTTATGTAAAGGAAATTGTGTCAAGGCATGGAGTTCCATTATCAATTGTGTCTGATAGAGATGGCCGATTTACTTCCCATTTCTGGCAAAGTCTTCAGGAAGAGTTGGGGACTAAAGTGAAATTGAGTACGGCATATCATCCACAGACGGATGGGCAGAGTGAAAGAACCATCCAAACCTTAGAGGACATGCTGAGAGCATGTGTGATGGAATTCAGTGGCAGTTAGGATACCCACCTACCATTGATAGAGTTTTCATATAATAATAGTTATCACTCTAGTATACAAATGGCGCCGTTTGAAGCTCTATATGGCAGAAAATGTAGAGTCCCGTTGTATTGGTCTGAAGTTGGAGAAGGGCAACTTACAGGACCAGAGTTGGTTATGGCTACGAATGATAAGGTCCGAGAAATTCGGGAAAAGCTTAAAGCCGCACACGATCGGCAGAAGTTTATGTTGATCATCGTCGTAGGCCATTGGAATTCAAGGAAGGGGATATGGTAATGCTGAAAATATCCCCTTGAAAGGGATTATTCGGTTCGGAAAGAGAGGAAAGTTACGTCCTCGTTACATTAGACCCTTCAAGATTATATCCAAAGTCGGCAAGGTGGCCTATCAATTGGATTTGCCTGAAGAACTCAGTGGAGTTCACGACGTGTTTCATGTGTCGAACTTGCGCAAATGTTTGAGTTGATGAGGCTCTAGCAACTCCGTTGAAGGAAATTCACGTGGATGAAAAGCTGAAATTTACAGAGAAGCCTGTAGAGATTGTGGAACGGTTGTGAAGAAGTTACGCCGAAAGAAGATTCCAATGGTAAAGGTTAAGTGGGATGCTCGGCGTGGACCTGAGCATACTTGGGAATCAGAAGTGGACATGCGTAGGAAATACCCCCATCTCTTTCAGTCCTAGCGAATTCCGGGACGGTATTCTTTTAAGGGGGAAGGATTGTAACACTCCGATAAAACGACGAGAACGAACGGAAAATTTTAAAAGAAAAAAAATAAAAGAAAAAGTGAAAAGTTGGCACATGCGGGCCGCATGCGTCTCCTGTTTCCCCTTATGAGGGCCGCATGTGTTTCGGGCCGCATGGACTTTCTTGTGCACCGCAAGTGGGCCGCATGTCGCCCAGGTCTATAAAAACGGGTTTTCACCCATTTTCTGCTCATTTTCACCACAACCACTTGGAGAGCTCCTCTCCTTTCTGTCCCTTTTCCCCTGAGATACCCAATTCCGGCCAGGAGGAGCTTTGAACAACAAGTTTCAAGCATTTTGAGGTCATACAAGGCTCGGGTAAGCTAGACAGTCGTTTGTTTCTCCATTTTTAGCATAGTTTTGTTATGGATCCTCTTTGACAAGAAGTTGTTATGGTCCCAGAAGGTGTTGCATGTCTGATCCAAGGTGATCAAAAGCTTGTGGGAGTATTCTTGTGGTGAACCAAGGTGAGTTTGTATTCGGTTTTGACTTTGATCATATTTTTTATGAAACCCACAACCTAATCTGAGTTTGATGATGCATGCAAGCTTGGATCGAATTGATCTCTAGAGTGATCAAGGAGGCTGGAAATAGCAAGAGGTCCAGTTAGAGTGCTCAGATTTGCTTTGGTACAAGACTTTGAACATAAGGTACAAGTCCTTGATGCATGCATGTTATGTTTTTTAGTATGATTTTGGGAATCTGGATATTGGCCTAGGAAACCCACCAACTCAGTGACAAGGTGTCACATTATGAAAGGTTTGGTAATGGGGTGGAGGCATTGTTTGTAATTTTGTGGTTAAAAACCCGAAAACCGAGATATTTGGATTATATTAAGGGTATATGTACACCCAGAAGATTCCAGTAGCCTAGTGGTCATTAAAATAAATTTAGGACAGTTTCTTGATAGTCAATGAAGTGTTGGAACGATCGGTTTTGGTTAAAGTTCTGTAAAGAAATGTTTTCGGGTAAAGTTGAGACAAACCGAGACTTACTTTTTGAGAATGGACATGGCCTAAGGGTTTAAGAATTTGTATTATGGCTACTGGAACATGTTAGAACAAAACCCCGTTGTCGAAACGAGCCAAAAATGAAAAATGGTAAAAATCCGCTAAAAGACAAAATAGTCGGTGCGGGCCACATGTGGGTTTTTAGGTGTTCCAAGTGGCCCGCATCCCAGAAAGTCAACTGCAGTCAATGACCTGCCATGCGGGCCGCATGGCTGGTCTCTGGGGTTTTATGAGGCCCGCATGCTGCGTCAGGCAGTTTTGCTATTTTTGTTTGTTTTGTGTTTTGGGAAATATCGAGCGACCCGATTTGGTTATTTTTACGAGTATGGGCATAATGGTTTCCAGTAATGATATTTCACTTCCCGGTTGGGGCCCTATGATCTCGTCGGGTGTTTGTTGTCCGCTCGGTATGCTCCCGGGTGTGTTGTTAAACCTCCCGATTGTTTGTGGATTGTTGCTACCAATTGCTTTAGCATTTTTATTTGCGGATAGGTTCTGATATAATTATACATATATCATTATAATAGACTTGCCACTGTGATACACCTGGACGTTTGGATTCTCGTGCCCTGTGACGCTTGTTTGATCCACCATTTGATATCTGTGAGTTGATAGCTTTTTCCCCTACTTTAACTTTTTCACATTTTGGGGTTTACATGAACCATGTCCAACTATTGCTTGTTTGTTTGTTACTGTGCTTAGGTATTTTTTTACCGTGTTATAAAATTTAAACTCGCATGTTACGAGATGTTCATGTTGATTAGTATGGTTAATTTGGGCCTTAGTGTTAAGCCACAAAGACATATATTGCACCAATACAGAGCTGTAGAGGTAGATCAAGGTGTCTCATACCCGTTTGTTGGATCCATTAGGGGTCGGGTGATGGCGTATATGCCTAGTCTACAAAGGGAGGCGTGCGGTCGTAGGATCGTACCCCCGGAGTGCTGGTTTAACCATAGGAATTTATAACAGGCACAGTATTATTACTTGATTTGTGGAAACTTGGATTTGAGTCAAACGCGCTACGACTCACCAACAACTTTTGTTCTTGACGTATTTTTGGTTCATGTGCAGGTAAGTAAAGCTTTGGGTGGATGTCATGTTTGGATGTTAGGGACGAGTTGGGTTTTGTACCCGTTGGGGTTGATTTGGTTGATTTTGTGATTTTTTCCCCGTCATGACTATCCTTTGTTATTGTTGTCTTTTTCCTTTGACCGTGTTGGTAGCCTTAGCTTCTGCCTGGGCGTAGACTGATGTGTATCACTTAAGACTTAACATATTAAGTCCATTATGGTTGGTATTTGATTTTGTATTGGACGGGTCGTCTGTTTGTGTGTGTTGACCTCGTGATCTTGCATCTATCTGTTTGCTTCCGCGTGTTCTGATATGGGCGGCCGAACCCACTCTCCTCTCCCCCGCGCCTGGCAGGGCGCGGCGGGGCGGGGTGTGACATAGTGTATGCATGCTTTCTTTTGAAAGATTTAAACTTGTTTGATTTTCTTTATTTTGTCAAACGATCGGGCTTTCTCTGCGTATCGAAGTATCGACCTGATTGTTTTTCGTTTGACGTTTAGCGTTATTTTTCTTGGTGTTTCGTATAATTCATCGGGCTTTCTCTGCGTATACAGGAGTATCGACCTGATTGCTGTTGAATTATACAATTTCAACTTGTTTTTCTCTTTCTTATTTTGTTAAATCCGAGGCCTTATCTGCGTATCGAAATATCGACCTTAAGGTAGACGATTTAACATTCTGATTTCTTTTTAATGAAACACTATGAACTGCTTGTCTCTGTATATAAATTCTATGATGAATAAGAGAAAAATAAAAAAATATATAATAAGTTACGTTTATCAATTACTTGAATATGTGGGTACGATGATTTTTGTGTTTGATAAATGAATATCTAATTTATATCAGAAAGCTATAAATATTTAACGTTACTTGCTTTTGTGAATATATAATAAGTTAGGTTTTTCACAAAGTTAAAATTTCAAGCGTTTCGAGTCAAATTTGAGTCAATTGTTAGCGTTTTTGATTATTCAACATAAATTTAACGTTACTTGCTTTTGTGAATTTTCGGAAATGGTTGTTATGTTACCATCTAATGACGATCCCAATACTTGCGCGTATCTCGAAGCATCTGCCAAATGGAGATCTCAATTCGGAAGTATTTTTTAGTTCATTCAACGATCGAGGATCTATTATTTAGCAACACACAATTGTACACCGTACAAAGATATTTTGAACACGTTTTGGAATGCGGCTCAAGTGGACTGTACAGCTGTTCCACTACTTATCAGATCAAGAATACATGAGACTGATATTGTTATGAAGACGATGTTCGTCGGGTCTTCAATTCAATGATCAAGCTGATTATCTAGTAGAATTTGATGAAGTAGATCTTATCAGATTATTACGAAGAATAAAATATGATGGGAATCTGACTTTGAAAAGGTTTACCAAGTCAAATGTATGCCCACCATACAAGTATTTACTGCATGTGTGAAATTGCGTGAGCATCGGATCGTCTACTCAATCTAGCTAATTCGGACAAGAAACGTAATCAAGAGATTGTTTTATTGATCAAAGAACAATTACAATCAGTCTAACACTCAAAAAACAGACTCAGAGAGACACCTTCACAAACACAAACTTAACACTAGCTGAAACTCTCTCTCCTACAAAATACAAAGACCAACTTGCTATTTATAGCAATCTGCCGAACTCCGGCCAAACTTCAGGTTCGCCTGATCTGAACTCCAGGTTCGGACCAGGTTCGACTGGAAGTGAAGCTTTACTTGAACTTGGTCTTTATCTTGGCTTGATACTTCACACCACGCACATATCATGTATCTACAAACTCCCCCTCGTCGTGTGCAGTATCTCATCAACATCATCATTTTGTATCTTCAATCAAGCTCCCCCTCAAATATAGAATCTGTATGTCCAATTAAGTGAATCTTCGAACAAACTCTTCCTCAACTTGATCGTAGGTTGATCTTGAATACTTGACAATGTCTGGTGTATCTCTGGTCTCTATCAGCAGCTTCAGAAGACTTGAAGTTGTGATATCCTTCATTTTAGCAACCTGCTCAATATTTAAATAATCTTGGCGCAAAACGTCTCTTCGAGACTCCAAGATATGATTTTGAAAATTTGAAATTGTATCATGTGTTGATCAGATCGAAAATAAAGCAGAAACAAAATCTTTTTGGCTTTCCGAAATTTTATATCAAAACAAACCTAAAATCTTTTTGATTTTTCAAACTTATGCTAAAACACACCAAAAATATGTTTATACTTTTCCGAAATGAAATGAAATTGCAATACAGAATCAAACTCTATTTTTTGTTTGAGAAAGATCACTATACGGGATCATATTGGACATGACGCACTGAACTACACTTCAATTTCAACTAACTGAAGCACATAAGTCATGCTGATTGCCGGTATAATTTGTCCATCTTAAACTCAGGTAGAATCATACTCATAACATCTGGATATGTTAAGGTACTGATTAGATTTTGCTATGACCAGTGTATCTGTCACACCCCCCTCCTCCGCACCCTGCCAGGTGTGGGGGAGGGCGTTGGACCGGTTGTCCGTATCATTACCCAAGATTACCAACGTTTCTAACATTATACACATACACATACCACGGACATCCAGTCCACACATACGAAACTGTTAGACCGACTCATGGGCGAGGATGCATTGCACCTCTTATTCGATCTAACAGAATCAATAGCCACCGGATATGGCCTGGAACTGAATAACAAAGATACCATATATCAAAGGAAACATAGTCATTGTCATGTCTTCATTTACATTCATAGTTTCATACATCATACAAGTCCAAGTTCATAGTAACAACAACCAAGTAACATTCCAGGTTCATAATAGGTTCATTCCTACACTTGCTTACCTGCAACATAAGTCATTCATAACATAGTCAACAACAATGTTGTTGGTGAGTCTTAACTACTATCATAATATTAACAGTTTTCAAACACATGCTGGTTATGAAATTATCAAGTCACACCCAAGGTCAAACTTCATGTACTCTACGGGCACGTCGCAATCAGCCGTAAACCCTCTACGAGTAGAAATTTCATTTCAACATATAAGGACATATTCCCCCTAGTTACCTAATACTAGAGGATCCGGATGAACATGGATAAATCAACTATAATGGCCGTTATAATCCCTTATATGCCTATTGGTTCAATCATAATGACCAGAAAGTATATAATAACCCACACAGGGCATCTCCAAACTAACAGTGCTTGACAGGATAAGTTCATAACAGATATAACAAATACATCAAACAGAATTGTGATCTTAAACAGTTAATTCTATGAGAGAAGTCAGAGGACTCACACAAAGAAGTCAGAAACGGTGGCTAGACAGAATATCCGAGAAAATATCCTCTCTTTGATTTCTAGCAACCTATCATCGTTATCATGTTCATATTCGTCATATACGAGGCTAACATGTCCCATATCATTCTCAGGTTGTAATTATCATAGACTACAGTCACTGGATCAGTCTCGTGAAGTTTTGGTTCATCCAAAATGGGCCAAACATTCTGTCATTTTCCTTCATAGGCGTACCGCCTGGAAGTTTACATTTCTGGGCGGTACGCTTCAAATGGTCGACTGATTTCCAGATTTCAAATTCGGGCGTACCGCGCCGATTCATAAGTTTCTGGGCGGTACGCTGGAATCTGAGATTCCGGTTTCTGTTTTACTTTCCTGGGCGTACCGCTCTGCATGCAGAGATTATGGGCGGTACGCCCCCATCTGTGAACAGGGCCCGACTATTTTGTCTTTTAGTGCCATTTTCATGTTTTGAAGTTTTATGACCAGAATTTATGCTTAATCAGTTTCATATCATTCCGAGGGGTCAATTTAGGGTTCATTCATGGTCTAATTCCTTAACCAAGACATATCCCCAATTCCCGAACCTTCCACATATGGTAACTTTCATTGTTTCGACCCCCGATTCGTACACATTTCATTAGGGATAGAACCCTTGTGTTCCTATGGCCCATTTTCTTATTAGATTTACTGATTAAATCTGGTCTCATGCTACTTTAACTCATAAAGTTTCTATTTATGGAAAAATCATCATGCATGCATAAGAATGTTGTACCTTGTGAAGGATCTCTTGTACAACCGAACTTCCTGAAACTCTTGCTCTCTTGGCACTCCAATCCAACTCTCTAACACAGATTTTGGGCTGCATGTATGATTCATGATCATATTATGAGAGTATGATCATAAAGAATCCTTACATAGCTTTCTTATTCAAAGATCAAGACATTCTTACCTTGACTATGCTTGAATTCAGTTTCTAGACCATTCATTCATCTCCCAAGTATGCTCACACCACTGAGTTGATGAGAATTCAAGCAATGGGTGAGGGTTACATCAATTTCACATAGTCTTGATATAAGAATGGTGATTAGAAAGTTACCTTTGATGAATAATCCTTCCACAAGACTCCTTGGACTGGAAAGAGATGGCAACAGAGCTCTGGGACAGCAATGAAAGAGTTCTGGTCGAAATGAGCAGAAAACTACAAGTGTCTTTGGCTATAAAGGCCAAAAACTTAGTTTTTAACGAACTGAAGCGGAGGCGTACCGCCCCAAAATGTACTATCTGGGGCGTACCGCCCGGATTTTGAGGTTCGCTCATACCAGAATCCGACGGGTGCCGCAACCCGACCCGTTTACCAAATGGGTCGCGTACCGCCTAGGATTTCCTAATCCTAGGCGTACCGCCTCAATTTATAACCCAGAAACTTTTATTCATTTCTCATAGGGGAATTCCAACTCGGATAATCGTTTTAGTTCACAAGGGTTACAGTATCCCACACTATCAGACATATTCATACATTTTCTTTTTCTTGTGTGATAACTTCTTTTTCTTGTGTGATTATACTTGTGATTATCACAAAGCATAATATTTTCATGATATTGTCAATTGTGTTCCATGAAAAAAGAAATAAGAATGTTAAATCGTCTACCTTAAGGTCGATCTTTCGATACGCAGATAAGGCCTCGGATTTAACAAAATAAGAAAAATAAAAACAAGTTGAAATTGTATAACCCAACAACAATCAGGTTGGTACTCCCGTACACGCTAAGAAAGTCCGATGAGTTATACGAAAAACCAAAGAAAATAATGCAAAACGTCAAACGAACAACAATCAGATCGGCCTTGTGAGCACGTAGAGAAAGTCCGATCGTTTGAGAAAATAAAGAAAATCAAACAAGTTTAAATCTTTGCAAAATGAACACATGTATACACAGTGACTTCTCATTTTGATTTTCACACTTATTTTTCTTTTTGTCATGACATACGCATCAAGATGTTATCCACATGATCAAGCATCAGTATTAATGTATATCACATCTGAATACTTTCTGGTTTGCCGAGCCTACCAAAATATCAAACAATGATATTATGGCTCTTTCATCTACTCTATTCATGAGTCAGATACGTAAGCCAATGTACCATCAATTCCCAATGATCAATTTCACACAATTTTATAAATTGTGCATGTATTCACTTTCCTTATATAGTTTGCATGTATTCACCTTCCTTATATATTTTGCATGTATTCACCTTCTTCCCATGACATACATGCATTTTCACAATTTCTCCCCCTTACATGCAATTCTCCCCCTTAAAATGAAAACTCGTGATTTTTAGATTTTCACTTTACAAAAACAAGACGCTATTTTTGGTTTTTATCAAACGAAAACATAAAGAAAATTGATCAACCAACACGGATACCTTGCATTTTAAAGTTTCAGAAAACTTGTAGGTTAAGAAAGATATGTCATGAAATTTAAGTTAAGCAGAATACTCCTCCATCAACAAATTTGCAGTCGTCGATAGGTCTTCTAGAAGTACCTGCACACTGGTCAAACTGATTAGTTTTTAACTTTACCCGAAGCAATTGCTTCTGGTCGACCAGTGTCCTAGTTTTGCTTGAAAACCACCTTTGGTTTCCAGATGGATTGTAGGTTTGTTAAATCAGTTTGTGATGAATCAATCACAGGTGTCTGTGATGATGAACCTACATTTTGAACCTTTTGAAACACAGGAACAAAACGTTTTTGTTTTAGAAAGAATGTAGGCTCACATTCATCAAAAACTCTGACGTGTTCATCAAAGAACTTTGATTTGGAAGATTTACCAAAAACTGATGTCTTTTGAAATCTGGAATCTGTAACAGCAGAAGTTAGACAATCCTTTGCCATATGGCCTTGTTTACGGCAAACATAACAAATCCGATTAGTTTTGTCCCACCTTTTGGGTTCCTACAAAGATTCACAAACATGAATATCTCGAACATGATAAAAAAAAGAATCATATACCTGTCGTCGGTGATCATGAACCCATTTTGACGTTGGGCTTCGAGAATGAGAACCCTCAGAAGAGAATTTTGCAGTCTGATTCTTCAAGGTTCTTGAAGCATCCTTCTTTTTCAAAAACTTTCAGAAATCTTTCGAGAATCAACACAATGAAGAGGGAATTCTATATCAGAGAAAATTTGTTCTGAACCCTTGAGTTTCTAAAACCGTTCAGGTTGAACCTTCTCATCCTTGAAAATTTCCTTCTTAACTTGCTTCAATTTCAGTTTCTTCAGATCTTGTGAAGTTGAACCTTGACTACCATCATTTGAATCAACCTTTTGTTGAAATCCCAGACCAACACCTTTACTATATATTTTCTCCTCAGAATTAGAATGCTTGTGTCCATCCTTCGCTATTCTTGAAAATTTAGCTTTGACATCATTAACAGGTTTCTGCTCATAGAAAATCGTCTCATCAAATTAAGGTTGAGAACGAATCTTTTCACTTGAAGTAGCTGACTTCTCATTTTCAGCTGAAGATGAACCATGAACAAATTTTGGAGCTGGAGGAATTCCATATGTCTTTCCTTTCTTCTTTTTGGCTTTCTTGTTTTTCTTCTTCTTCATAACTTTCTCTTCTTCAGAAACTGATGATGAAAAATTTGAATAATCATAGTCTCAACCTTATCTTTCACTTCCCTGAAAGCTTCTTTAATAGTAGTAGGAGGTGATGCAGTTTTATCAAACATCTTTTCAAAATTAGCATCATTTGCTAAGAAGCTTGTGAAAAATTGAGAATTTGAAACATTATTCAACAACCGATTAGCATCAATGACTTGAACCTTTAAGTCTGAAATTTATTGTTGAGCTTCAGCTAACTCCTTTTTAGTAGCAATCAACCTCTTTGTAACTTTATGTTTTTCAAATTTCTGCATTCTAAGATTTTCCATCCCTTCAAACAACTTCTTTCGCACTTTATCTTCGTTGCGCTTTTGGATTTCCAAATTTGCAGCTTGAACTTTATTCACACTAACCAACTCACGCTTTTCATCCAACATGCTTCAACTTTAGCAACATATTCCTCAGATTTCTTTGTGAGCAAATCAAGTTTGATTTTAGATTTACCAAACAGATTCTAAAAATCATTCGCAGCATCCTCTGCTTCATCTTTCCATTTCTTTACTTCTTTAAATAACTTCGCCTTTTCTTCCTGGAATGTTTCATTCTTTGCTTCAAGCTTCTTAACATCTTCTTTGACTGAATAAATAACTTCATTAAACATATTTACTTCCTTCAGCAAAGACTCATTTTTCAATTTAATTCCCTTCTCATTTCTCTTAGAAATCTCTAATTCTTCTTTCACCAACTTCAATTAATCGGAAAGCTTTCGAATTTCATTTGATAACGAAGCATTTGTTAGAGCATTTTGTGTTGTCTAGTGCTAGGTCTTGATAGTTTGAATATGTAAAGTTATATGTTTGTGTTTTATAGATCCAGCGGATCAGCGGCGGATGAGGTGGTACGCCGGACCACCTGATACGCTAGTAAGTTGGTCCGCCGGATCAGTCTCTATATATAGGTTTCAGTTTGATTCAGAGAGTGGGAGTGAGGTCTGAGCTTTCTTAAGTGTGTGTTTTACATGGTGTAACCTGAATACTCAGTGTTCTCTCTGTTTACAAGCTGTGATCAATATAAAGAAGATTATTTACCTTGTGTGTCCGAATCCGAATGTAATAATGCACTAGCAAGATCGATTACGCGTTTTACAAGTGGTATCAGAGCTTCGTTATCGACTGATAAATCAAGAAAAATATGACTGCAAGGGTTTTTGAGGGTTTCTGTGTGAAAAGAAAGTGATCCGCGAGTTATGAGCTCTCGCGGATCAGAATTGCCATTTATACCCATTTTGATCCGCCGGCGGATCATCTGGTCCGCCGGATCAGAAAAATGACCAAATTGCACTTTATCATCAAATTTCTCATTTTTCATTTAAAAACGTGCAATATCTTCAATTGCAAACATGAAAATCTGATTTAGCATCGATTATGGTTCATCAAACAACAGATTGTTGATTCTGAAATTCAGTTGATCTAAAATAAAGCAGAATGAAAATCTTTTTGATTTTTGACAAAATTATATCAAAACACACTAAAATCTTTTTGATTTTTTCAAACTTAAGCTAAAACACACCTAAAATCTTTTTGATCTTTTCTGAAGAACAAAATAACAGAAATCAAACAACTAACTATCATAATTTATATTTTTGTGAGAAAGATCGCAACATGAGATCATATCAGTGAGATGCACTTAACACATTTCAATTTCGACCTAATAAGCATGCAAATCAAGTTGTCCACGAATACAACACATAATGTTTATTTCAGCCAATTCAAATCAATTTTTACAGTTTTCTGATATGCATTAGGTATGTTTATCAAGTACAGAAATCATGGCACCCACAAACTCAAGTAATTGATAATCTGATTTATTCTATTTTTGATTTTTCACTGATTCATCACAGAATCTATTTACAGAGACAATCGGTTCATAGTGTTTCATGCAAAAAGAAAGCAGAACCCTAAACAAACAACAATCAGGTCGGCTGGCAAGCACGCAGAGAAAGTCCGATTGTTTAGGAAAATAAGAAATAGAAAATAAAGCAGAAAGCGTATAATCCAACAACAATCAGGTCGATCTTTCGATACGCAGAGAAAGTCCGATGGATTATACTAAACACCAAGAAAATAAAGCAGAACGTCAAACGAACAACAATCAGGTCGATCTTTCGATACGCAGAGAAAGTCCGATCGTTTGACAAAATAAAGAAAATAATAACAAGTTTAAATCTTTGCAAAATAAAGCATGCATACACTAAGACCATCTCTTATTCTCTTTTTGGATTTTTCACATAAGCTCAGCATTAAACAAAAACAAGAATCATGGTTCGCCACAGATTTCAGACAGGCATTATCTTTATATCATACTAACATGTATCAGATATGAATGGCACATTCAATGAAACAAGCAAGTATCTACAGCCTTTCAATCTAGTCTATCCATGGTCAGTAACATTCACTGATGTACTATCATTTCTCACGAGGTTGGATCACATTTCTCAAATTTTTAATTTTCCAATTTTTTTTTTATACTTTTGCATTTTTCAATTTTTTTATGCTTTTTCATTTTTCAAATTTTTTTTATGCTTTTTCATTTCTAGAACACAAGACAACACACTATTTTTCAAGTGATCTGCTGAATAATGTGATCCGCAACTGGTCCGCCGGACCAGGTGATCCGGATGCACAAATCTGATCCGGGGTTGATCCGCTCATAAAATTTTTCAAAAGTTATTCGTTTGAGCGATTTACTTAATATCAGTGATTGTCATTGAAAATTTTGATTATATTAACTGATTTTAATGACAGTTTGTTTTGTTGACGTGAACAGATATGGCTGATTTTAAATCAATTGGAGAACAAAATGTGTGTGCTTTTCTTGATGTTGCAGAAAAATGGAGGCCACATTTTCTAAACATATTTGAGTTCATCCGACGATCGAGGATATTCTTTGCTGCTACTCATGAATGTCCGCCGTATAAAGACTTGTTAGTCATGTTCTGGAATTCAGCACAAGTAGATTGTTCGGTGACTCCATCTGTAATACGTGCAAAGATACTTGACACTGATGTCGTTATTTCTGAAGATGATGTGCGGAGAGTTCTTCGGTTAAATGATCAAGCTACTTATCCAGTTGAATTTCCTGAAGAGGATTTGGTAGCTTTGTTAAAAAGAATTAAGTATGATGGACAATTGTATGTCCCATGGTACCTTAAAGCAAATTTGAGTCCTCCTTATAAATACTTGATGCACGTGATTATTAAGTGTTTTGGAAACAGAACAAGAGGTCAAGAAGAGTTTGATTTGAAGGTGCTTTCTTTCTTTTGTGCATTGGTGCTGAACAGAGAATTCAACTTTTCTGGTTGGATCTTTAACTACATGAGAGAGAATATTCTGGTAAAACAAGTGCGGAGCATCATGTATCCGAGATTTATACAGATGATCTTGAATGATATGCATCCGAACCTTCCAAAGAATGCTGCTGCTATTATTGATATGAAGCACATGAATAGAGTAGCTGTTGGAAAGATTCCAGTGTACTACAAGCGAAAGGGAAATGCCGTTGCTCCACCAACTAAAAGGCTGATTGGTCATCTTGCTAATCCTGATTATAGAGCTCCTGAGAATGGTGCTGCTAAACATGATGACAGTTCTGATGATGAACTACACTATGATGATAATGGCTTTCCGACTGTGATTGTTGAAGATGAAATTGAGCAACCGGCTAATCAAGAACCTGTTGTACAACAACCTGTTGTGCAAGAACCTGTTCAGCAACAACAAAATCAAGAGCAAGTTACTTCTGCAGCTGTCAATGAGACTGAACGGGTGATTGTTCCAGATGATGTTATTGGTAGTTCGTCAGAAACTGAATCAGACTCTGGTGAATATGTTACCATTTTGCACAATACAAGAGAAATTCCTGTAAGGAGAGGTTCTAAGGCTCATATTGCTTATCTAAAATCTCACAATCAAGATACCTCTGTCTTTGAGTCTAGAACTAAACAGGCTGATGATACTGAAAATGATCCATCTTATACTCCTAGTATGGAGGAGCCTATTTCAAAGTCAAAGTCTGTAGATAAAGGCAAAGCTCCTGCCGTTGCTACTGGCAAACGTTTGAAGACTGTGGCTGTTGGATATAAAGGAGTGAAACCTGGTTCATTTCTTGCTGATGCCAGAAAATCTGGGCAAAGTCCTCCCAGCAAGAAGCAAAAGGTGACTACGTCGTCTTCTATCCCAATCCAACCAACCACCAAAACAGCTGATGTTCAAAGTTCACAACAACCTCCAATCAGAAAGTTAACTATCAAAAGACCGTCAACTACTGGTTCTGCTTCCACGTCTTCAACTACTTCCACAATTTCTTCTACTGATTTAAAGCTCGCATTGTTTCAAGCTCGATTTGAGAGAGTAGAACATACAAACAAGGTGCAGGCTGAAGAGATTTCTGGGCTGAAAAATTTGTGTAAAGAATTGGTTGCCAGAGATCAATCTCATACAAAGGAACTTGCTCGATTAAAAGCTCAGGATGAGGCAAAAGATCGGGAAATTGCTCAGTTAAAGCTATTGTCTCTGTCTATGGGTGAGCAGCTTAAGCACGTGCTTACAGCTTTAGCTGCTCAGGGGGAGAAAAGGCCAAATCCTGAAGAAACTTGCAGAGAAGAAGAGGATGTGATGAAGTTTTTAAACGATGATCCTGATAATCCTGAAGGTGGTGCTGGTGGTTCTGGTACTGGTACTGATGCGGCAGCCACATCATCTGCTGCTGCTGGTACAGCCACGACATCTCAGGGGGAGTCTACTGACAAAGAGATATATGATGTGACTCCGATATCAAGGGTTGAGATGAAAGAGGGAGAGTTGGTTAATCCTTTTTCTAAAGAGCAGCTGGCAGCAATATTTGCTCTAAATGTGGACGATGTTGAGAACGTGCCAGTTGCTGAGCCATATCAGGAAGATGATTCAGAAGAAGAGGTGGTATTTGAAGATGAACATGTGGAAGTGGAAGATATGACGGCAGAAGAATATCCCAATGATCCGACGATGTATGGGAATTTTTCTGATAACGACTATTCTGAAGGTTTTAATTTCTTTGGAAAAGACAGTGAGGATAAGGTTGAAACAGAGAAACCATCAGAACAACCTGAAGCATCTGAATCTGTTAATATGTCTGAAGAAGAGGAAAAGAAGCTGTTATTTGAAGCTTGGTTAAAAGATCAAAGGGCTAAGAAACTTCCAGTTCCAGTCCAAGTTGAAAAGTCTTCAAAACCTGTTGATCAGAAAAGGTTTTTTGATAGAAAAGGAAGACAAGCTTCTGGAAAGATTATCAGCTGGATGTATGATTCTGAACTCAAATGCTATGCTATCAAGAGGGAGTTCGGGATTGTATATCTGAAGAATGCTACAAGGTTCAACACATTACCTGTTTGTGATGTGAGGGACTTGGCTAGAAGTCCATTTTTGAATCCTGGAGGAAATAGTTTGGCTGCTGTGTTCAAAGAGAAGTTAATTGAAGAATGTCAAGGAAGATTCAGGTTTTTGACTCCTCAAAGGCCAACTTACTCTGAGCATCCAACAGATATCCATCCTATCACAGGCAGACCAGTAGTGATTCTGAAATATAAGAAGCCGATTCAGCTTAAGAAAATACCTCTAAAAAGACTTGAACAAGATTTCATCAAGACTTTGAGGTGGTGGTATTATGATGAGATGTCTGGAGAAGCTGTAATTGTGATCAAAGAAGACAATAAGGTTGTTAAGAATCTATGACCCGATGTCATTGATAAATCTTGTCAAAGAATGATATTGAAAAGCTGCATTCTAACAAGATTCTCTACAAACCTGAATGTTGTGATCAAGCAATGCAATTTCAGAAGGTGATAAATGTTTGTTTTGGTGGTGGGATTCATGCTGGAAATAACAGAAGACGGGATTGGAAGAAGACAGAATCAAAAGCTTCTGAAGACTAGCACAAGACAAGGGGGAGTTTGTTAGAGCATTTTGTGTTGTCTAGTGCTAGGTCTTGATAGTTTGAATATGTAAAGTTATATGTTTGTGTTTTATAGATCCAGCGGATCAGTGGCGGATCAGGTGGTACGCCGGACCACCTGATACGCTAGTAAGTTGGTCCGCCGGATCAGTCTCTATATATAGGTTTCAGTTTGATTCAGAGAGTGTGAGTGAGGTCTGAGCTTTCTTAAGTGTGTGTTTTACATGGTGTAACCTGAATACTCAGTGTTCTCTCTGTTTACAAGCTGTGATCAATATAAAGAAGATTATTTACCTTGTGTGTCCGAATCCGAATGTAATAATGCACTAGCAAGATCGATTACGCATTTTACAGCATTCTCTTTCAACAAACTTTTCATATTTTCAGCTGATTCATATGAACTTGGTTCTGAACTTGTATCGGAACAATAATCTTCTTGTAGATCATGAGTGACAATCAAAGTAGACGAATCAAATTGTTTACCCCAATCATAAACACCATCATTCTGAATTGTTAAAGCTGTCTTGGTTGAATTGCTTGAAGATGGTTGATAACCTGATGTAAAACCAGGTTTGGTAACATGCACTTGTTGACATTCTTTAGTCCAAGCTATGAACACTTATAGCATTTCAACTTTGACTTGTCAAAACCCAACCTTCCATTCAAATCAGAAGTAACCCTTCCATTCTTCTTGAAAAACCTCTTTGATCTTTGACCCAGCATAGCATACTGCCAAGATAAATCCAATTCGTTTAATTGATCATCATCAAGTTCATCAAGATCATCCCTTGTTATTTTTGCATCAGCAATATTCTTGATAACCAAACCAAAAGATGATGAAATCAAAGCAGCAATCCTTTTAGCACAATCATCCGTTGTGTCAGCAGAAAAAAGAATTCTGACTTGATGATTCTGGAATGGTAAAACTACAACCTCGTGATGAATTACTTTCAGAATTCCAGAAATATTTCCAATAAATGCAGTAGGCGGTGCACAACTCAGACTTGGTTTAGTCTTATCCGTCATACTAGCAGCATTCTCAACATGATACAACTCTGGATTTTGCAGATTGTCTTTGGACTTGTTGGAATTCATCATTTCCATCTCACGAGCATGAAGTTTACCAGTTAGATCATGAAATGTCAATGTGGAAAATTCTTTATCATGTATAAGTAACAACACATAATTTTCCCATTTTTCTGGTAAAGCCTCCATAATCTTTTCTTTTAATTCTTAATCAGTCTTCTCAATCCCCACAATCTTCATTTCACTTATAAGATGTGACACCTTCTTCCGAATTTTCTTGTATTGATCATTCCCTTCACACCTTGCTGATAAAGCATCCCACAATTGTTTTGATTTCTTGCACGTACTAAATTGATGTAACAACTCAGTGGGTAATGCCATCGTAAGATAACCAAAAGCTTTTTGTTCAAGCTCGTATGATTTTCTTTCAGTAATATCGAAGGTATGAACTTGTTTATAACTCTCCTTGATCAGTTGGGTGTTGATAAAGCTTCTTAATCGGAATCCACGAATCGATATCATTCGTGCTTATGTAAGTACAAAATCGTTGCTTCCAATTTTGATAATCTTACAATTTCAACAACTTGGAAACTTTCTGACTTGTTCCAATTTCGTTATCAAAGTTTAACATTATTTGCATTGCATTCTACATAGCCACAAATGCTTGAAATTCTGTCATCTCGAAAAATTGAATTCTGGTCATCCGAACTTTATCCGAACTTCTATATGTGATCCGAACCTTATCCGAACCTTTGCTGAACTCTCTCTGAATCTTTAACGAAACCGAGACTTTCCGAACCTTGACCGAACTATCACCGAGCCAGAATAATATCCGAACCTTAAATGAACTTCCAAACCTATAACGAACCCTGAACGAACTCAAAATTCGAAAAGACGAACCCTCACCGAACTCCAGTCGAACTTGAAGTTCGGAGCGGTTATGCCGAACCTCACCATTTTTTGCTCAAAAAATCGAATTTGGACAAATTTTGACGAGATTTTCAACAGATGATCAGGAAAAATAACCAGAAATGATTTAGAAATGAATTCTTCACGAAATACTCGACTAAAATGATCAAACACTTGCGAAAACACTCAAAACCAGCACATTTTGTTTCAAAACTTCCCAAAAAGCAACAACAGATCAGTATAATGAACCTAGCTCTGATACCACTTGAAATTGCGTGAGCATCGGATCGTCTACTCAATCTAGCTAATTCGGACAAGAAACGTAATTAACCCATTTTTTTATTGATCAAAGAACAATTACAATCAGTCTAACACTCAGAAAACAGACTCAGAGAGACACCTTCACAAACACACACTTAACACTAGCTCATACTCTCTCTCCTACAAAATACAAAGACCAACTTGCTATTTATAGTGATCTGCCGAACTCCGGCCAAACTTCAGGTTTGCTTGATCCGAACCCCAGGTTCGGACCAGGTTCGGCTGGCAGTGAACCTTTACTTGAACTTGGTCTTTGTCTTGGCTTGATACTTCACACGACGCACATATCATGTATCTACAATGTGATTATCAGATGTTTGGGGATAGGTTGAGAGGTCATGAAGAGTTCGATATGAAGATTCTATCATTCTTTACAGCTCTAGTGATGAACAGAAGTTTCAACTTTTCTGGTTGGATATTTGCTTACATGAAGGAAAATATTTTAGTGAAGCAAAAGAAAAGCTTAATGTATCTAAGGTTCATCCAAATGATTCTCAATGCTTCATATTTGGCACTTCCAAAGAATCAAGCATTTGCTATGAAGTTGAAGCATATGAATGAGGTAGCTGTCAGCAAATTGCCGGATTATCAAAAACGTAAAGGGGCGAACATAGCCCCACCGATTAAGAGGCTAATCGGACATCTTTCTAAGCCAGATTATGTGGCTCCTATAGATGGTGCTCCACGTCATGATGACAGTTCCAATGAGGAATTAGAATATGATGATAATGGTGAGCCACGAGAAGTCGTTCACAATCAAGCTGCAAATCAAGAACCAGTTGTATAAATACCTGTCTAGCAACAACAACAACATCAAGAGAAAATCTTTCAAGATCCGATTATTCAAGATGAGGGGGGTGAGCATGTAGCTGTTAATGCTCAGGATGATGAATTGATGGATGATGTTGATGCTAATGTTTCTGATCATGATGATGATGATTTGAGTTCATCTGATACATATTTAGATTCTGGAGATTATGTGACGATTTTGCATAATACCAGAGGTGCTCCAGTGAAGAAAGGTTCGAAAGCTCATATAGCTTATTTGAAGTCGACAAATCAAGATAATTCAATATATGAACAACCTAGAGCTCAGCCTAATGATTCTGAGACTGATACTGATCCTTCATATGCTCTAGAAATGGATGAATCAGGTTCGAGAGTTGTTGTTATCGGGAAAGGTAAAGCTCCGATGCAAGCAACTGGAAAAAGATTAAAGACCATGTCCAGGCCAAAGATGTTAGTCAAATGTGGTACATTCCTTGCTGACTCGAGGAGAGCTTATCTAGGTAACTCACCTAGCAAGAAGCAGAAAATTTCAAGTACACAGTCTTCGGTTCCAAAGACAACCACAATAACCACTGCTGCTAGTACTCCAAATTCTGGAAATCCACCTACTCATACTAGAAAAATCACATTCAAAGCTCCTTCAATTCCTAATACTACTACCACAAAAACTTCATCTGCAAGTCTGTCTGTTGATCGTCAGCTTGCGTTACTTACAAGTCAAGTTACTACTTTGCAAGAGACGGATCGTCAAAGAGCTTTAGAAATTCATGACTTACGTGAAGCTGTGAAGGTGTTGAAAGAAAGGGATATCTAAAGATCGGGAAATTGGTCGTTTAATGCAAATTTCTCAATCTCTAGGTGAGTAGCTAAGCTTTCTGTTAAAATCATTACCTACTCAGGGAGAGATAAATCCTGATCCCGAAGAAACTTGCAAAGGTGATGGTCTAGAATTTCTGAATGATGAAGAAGAAGACCCGGAGGGAGGTGTACGTGGTGCCGGTACTGGTGGGTTATGTGTAAAACCGAGATACGATCTTACTACTGCGTATATCAATCAATCATGGTAAACACGGATGTAAATAAGGGAATTCTTATTGATCACTTGAAGATACAAAGAAGACTCTCTAGTTTCTCTCTCTAGAAACACACACAGAAAGGTGTAGAATGACAGAAGTGTTGTTCTATCATTCTAACACAACCTATTTATACTTAGTGACTAAACAGGCTGCGTACCAAATGGTACGGGCGTACCATTTTGGTCCGGCGGACCATTTGGTCCGGTGCCAATGATATTGTCACTAGAACTCATACTAAGACACGCTCACATAGATACAATACACGAGACACATCATAGCATAGGTATATGCTCTAACAGTTTGGTACTTCAGGCACTTCCACTTCAGTTGGTACTTCTACAGCTGGTGCGTCTCAAGGGGAGAGAGTTGTGGGAGGAGATGAATATGATGTTATTCCGATATCCAAGAGTATGATTGAAGAGGGAGAGTTTATTCATGCTTATACGAAAGAATAACTTCCTGCAATCTATGCTCTGAATGTTGAAGAAGTTGATAATGTTCCCGTTGCTGAACCGTATAAAGAAACTGATTCGAATGATGATGTTGAGTATGAGGAGGAACAGGTTGAAGTAGAAGACATGACTGCTGAGGAATATCCGAATGATCCGAAGATGTATGGACATTTTACGGATAATGATACTTCTACTGGGTTCAACTTCTTTGGAAAAGATGATGAGGAGGAGATTTAAAAAGAGCTTGAAAAGAAAGAAACTGAAAAACAGACTGAAACAAATGTGTCTGATAGCTTCTCAGAAGAACAAGAAAAGAGAAGATTGTTTGATGAATGGATGAAAGAGCAGAGAGCAATTAGAGTACCTTCAGTGAAACCTGTAAATCAAAAGTGTTACTTCGATAATAAAGGTGAAGCTGTTGGGAAAATAATCAGTTGGATGTATGACTCACAACTCAAATGCTATGCAATCAAGAAAGAGTTTGGGATCATCTACTTGAGAAATGCAACAAGGTTTAATACTTTGCCATTATGTGATGTGAGAAACTTGACCAGGAAACCGTTTTTGAATTATGGTCAAAACGCTCTTGTTGAATTCTTCAAAGAGAGGTTACATAAAGAATGCCAAGGAAGATTCAGATTCTTGAAGCCTTAGAGGCCAAAGTATAAAAAGCATCCGACCAAAGTCCATTCAAAGACTGTCAAATCATTGATTGTGTTAAAATATAAAAAGCCAGTACAGCTCAAGAAGATTCCTCTGAAGAAACTAGAGAAGAACTTCATTCAGACTTTAAAGTGGTGGTATTATGATGAAAGAACTGGAGAAGTAGTGATTATGATCAAGGAAGATAATAAGGTAGTTAGGATCTTTGATCCAATGTGGTTGATCAATTTGTCCGAGGCTGACATAGACAAGCTCTATCATAACAACATTTTGTATCATGTTGAAGATGCAGATCAAGCGTTACAATTCCAGAAAATGATACGAGTATTTTATGCGTTCGGGATTCATTCTAGAAACAACAGACACAGATTTTGGAAGAAGACTGTAGAAAAAGTTTCTGAAGACTAGCATGAGACAAGGAGGAGTTTGTTAGAACAAGTTTTTGTGTCTAATGCTAGGTCTAGGTGTGTGTTGTTCGTATTGTAATTTGTATATCTTCTGTGAGAAAGATCACGACTTGGGATCATCTTGGTCATAAGTGTTGAACTACACTTCAATTTCATTATTGTAGCACATAAGCCATGTCGATTTCCAATATATTTTGTCCAATCTTAAACTCGGGCATAATCATACTCATATCATCTGAATATGTTAAGATATTGATTAGATTTGCTTTAACCAGTGTACCCCACACTATCAGACATACTCAGATATGCTCTTGTATCACACTTTATGATTTCACTTGTGACTTACACACATAGTGATTTTATTCATGATATAGTTAACTGTGTTCCACGCAAAAAGAAATAAGAATGTTAAATCGTCTACCTTAGGTCGTGTATAGGAAATTTGAGTCTTTTATAGGTTTTTTGTATAGAGTTTTGGGTATTTTATTTTTTTCTTGAGTCTAGAATTTAGGTTTTTATTTTTCTTAAGTATTTTTAGTTTTTTTTTGTTTTTGGTAAATAGCCATCTGAACTTTCGGCCACTATGAAATTTCTTGATTCTTTTATATCTTATGTGGATAATTGTGCTAATTATGTGTGTGGAGCAGATTTGATGGTTAACACATTCCAGAGGGTGAAGGTGTAGAAAAAAGTAAGTATGATGAGGATCCCGAGGGGTTAGATACTGTAGTTGTTAAAGTTGATAATTTTGACCCTGTATAAAATCCCGATGAGGTAGTGGCTAGTGAAGCGATGGTAGTGGTGGTTGAGACTGAGGGTAGGAAAGCCACACTTGAGATTTGGCTATTCTAGATGATAATACACTTTTTAGTCCAAGTGTGTGGAGGCTGGTGGTAGTTATTTGTGAAAACGACCCACAATTGAGCTTCTTAAGATTAATTAGGTTTCGGCCGGGTCAATTTAAGCATTGGAAAGTTAAAGGATTGGAGCTTAAATGTAGAAACTGGGTTCTTACCAGTAAATTAGTGTTGAAGGATGTGAAAACCAAACATCATGATGGAATTGGAGGTCTCTTTGGTGTTTTGACCTGATATGTTAAAGTGCCAGGGCTGTAAATTATGTAAATTAGTCTTAAATTTCTGAAAATTTTTAATTTTCGTGCATTTTTTGGTGTCTATTTTCGTGTTTTTTCGGTGTTTGCAGGAACTTCGGGAGACTCAAAATCGACCATCGTTGCGATTGACAAGAAAAAGAGATAGAAAATTTTCAAGGCATAATTCCAAAAATTCTATGGAATTTTTGTTCTATGTGTATCGCGTAGAATGTGAGAAGGAGGCAGGCGATACGCGTGGAACTCCATCCGGGGTCCGTTGATTGATGTCATGGCGTATTGCCTGGGATTATCAGTTGATTTGGGCGATACGCCTAGAAAGGTAAGCAAGGAAATTTTTATTTTTTTATTTATTTAATCTTTGTTTACCGAGTTGTTCGAGCTGGTTACGTTCCATGTTTTGAGTCTCTGGATTTCCAGGTGAGCCCGTTTCAATTTATTTTTCTCTTATTTTTGTGTTCTTATTTGTTTTTCTTTTTCGTGTTTAATTGTTTTTCTTCGAGTGTTTTTGTCGGTTTGCAGGTTCAATGACATTCATGCTTTCATGCTTACTCGGATTTTAATGAAGGACTTGTGGACACAAGATCGCCTGTCATTCATCAAAATCAGAAATCAGGAGAGTTTGTCCCACTTTTTCTTTTTATTTTTATTTTTCGTTGGCACTTTTATTTTATCTTTCGTGTGTTTGTTTTTATTTCTATTTTATTTTATTCTCATCACACAATGGGGGCAATGTGTCGTTCAAGAGTGGGGATGTTCTGGAAGACTTGCGTCTTAAGTCTGTTTACTTTTATTTTTAGTGTATCTTTGAAAAAAACAAAAAAAAAATTAGAAATTCCAAAAATCCAAAAAAATTAAAAAAATGTCCTTGATTTATGCTGCAAAATAATAGGAAACGATAGTACAACTGGGGGTCAATTCTCTATTTAAATGTGTCTAATTGCAAAATATATAAGTTGTAAATTCTTAGCTAGTTTTCGATGTATTGGTAGGCCCAGTTGACTAATTAGGCTTAAATAATAAATCAATAAAATGTGCTTAATTGATATGTAAATCATGAAACTTTAGTGAGGTTGATTGAGAATTCCGAAACTGTTTAGAAAATTAAAATAAAAATTGCATCTTTAATATTTTCATATGTGTATATCTTTGTAGTAATTTTGGCACACTTTTGTCTTTTTACGAAAGTAAATTCGATAAATAGTGACGCCTCTGCAAATCCATTCCATTTGAGCTAAAAATATTATACCAAGGCCTATGTGATTCCCTTCGGGATAGCGACTTGGAGGACACACCTCTAGGTTAGGTAATGGACTGAATACCTTATTTGCTACCCATTGGGCTCGCTACTCGGTGGATGCTCTTCTAGATGAAGTCCAGATGAAAGAAAAAAAAGAGGAAAAATAGCTCAAATAAAAAATTCATCCAGTCATTCATGCAATTTCACTACTAAAAGATATATGTGTACATAAATATTAAGATGCCTAAAAAGGGGAAAAAATGGGATTATGATGAATTGAAAGGCTTGAATGTGGGACCTATTAGTCGATTGATATGCTAATTAAAATTAATTTGATGCATTTGGGGCTGAATGGTTGGTGGTTGGGTTTAGTCGGACATAAATATCGGTAATCGAGCTAGTCTAATACTAAAGTATATTGAAACTGAATTGAATAATTTGTAAGTTAGAAATTGCATCCCTGGTTATGATTCCATTGCAGTATTTTTCGGGGACGAAAATAGAGTAAGTGTGTGGATATTTGATGTGTCGCAAAAACATCTTGTTTTCTCGTGTAATTTGTATAATATTAGAGTCGGTTTTGAGTCATTTTTATTTAGTTTTTATCTAAGTTATAGTATTTGAGTTTTAATGTGGTATTGAGTCATCTTTATATATTTTGGTGTGAGTTCAGTTAAATATTTGAGTCTTGTGTTTAATTAAGCTAAATATGATTTAATTGTGCTCAAAATTGTTCAAGTATAATTGGCTGTAGGTGACATCAGAGTTCAGGGAGATGGTATGATATTACATCAAAGATGAAGGGTTTAAAGAGTTAATTATGAAAGAACAAGGGGCGGCGTGCCAATTATGAAAGATTGAGGGTTAAACGATAAATACTTCAAAGTTGGAGGACCGGCGTAGAGTTACACATAAGTCAAGGGTCTGAAGTCTATTTATGTGAAAATTCAATATGTGTATTCGGAAAAGGATCAGAATGATTTTCGACAATTGAAAAAAAAAAAGTAAAAAATAAATAAATAAAGAAAGAAGAGATACAAGTCCACGTGATGACGTGAATGAGGAAGGCATTCAACATTCTCACGGACGAAAATCGAGAGACTTCCACGTGAAGACAGGAATTAAAAAGAGAAAACCCTACATATATTATAAACTCTCTGACGGCAATTCAAGGCAGACGGCAATTATTTTTGGAGAGCTTCTTAAAAGCAAAAGAGGAGGAAGGAATTCAGAAGAAGCTACGGACGGCAATTCGCGAACAGAAACAATTTGGAGCAGCTAGGCAAACAAGCACACAGGTCAAAAAGTCGAAGCGTAGCGTCCTAACAGACCGCTGAATTAATTTAAGCTAGCAAATAGAGTGCTGACTAACTTTCTTTCTTTTATTATGAACGGTACATCCTATTTCGTTTGTGTTTGAACTATGTTTATTGGCTAAACTTTTATGTGCCACCTAGACTATTTGATGACTAATTAGCATTGTGACTTTTATTCGGTTTATGACAATTGTCTGATGGATGTGATTACTCTTTAAACCCTACTAATTATCTGTGATTGATGCATATGTGTGCTTAATTTAGGGTTTCGATTATTATTCAATTCTTGCTTAATCTGCGGATGTCTTCCAGTTTGGGTTGGGTGATTAATTCGTGTGAGTATGTGTTTGCAAATTAATGTGGTTAGCTAAACTTTGGGGTTGTTTGATAGTTACTAACTGGGTAAGAGCTGATTGAGTAAGAGCTGATTGAGTAAGAGCTGAGTGAGTAAGAGCTGATTGAGTAAGAAACTCAGGTTGAAACTTGGGTGTGTTGATAGTAGCTGACTGGGTAAGAGCTGACTGAGTTTTTTTTTTTTTTTTATACGACAGCTGACTGAGTAATGTATATAGCTAATTTTTTTATGTATTAAAAACATTTTATAAAAAATAAAATAAAATAAAATAAAAGAGAAATTTTAAAACAAAAAATCAATACAATAATTTTTGTTGCACGTGTTAAAAAAGAAATGAAACACATTCTTTTATAATAAAAATATTTATTTTTAATTAAATGAAAATACGTTTTTTAAAGTTAAAAACCATAATTGTATCTTCATTAATATAAACGATAAAAAGAATAATAACAAACTTTCTGTTTTATTTTGTGTTTAGTGATGTTTTAAAATAACCAACTTTAAAACACATATAATGGCTTAAAATTCAAAGTGTCATACAAGATCCAAATCAAGCATAACTCATACAAATTTAACTTGAAGCACTTGAAAATAGTTGATTAGCAATTGGGTTACGCAAAGTAGTCATATATTCAACGCCTTCTGAACCCCATTCTATACCCTCACTTCCTCCATATTGCACATTAGGAGTAGCCATAGTGATTTCTTCAAAGTCCATAAATAATTCATCTTGAATATTGTACTTTCGTATAAAATTATGGACTGCAAAACAACCTATGACAACGTCTCTTTGCACTGGAAAAGGATAAGGAGCCATTTGTTTTGAAGATTGGAAATCTCGCCTTTAGTACACCATTAGCACGCTCAATAACATTTCTGAGTTGTGCATGGGCATGATCGAATCTTTCTTCTTTAGTTAACGCTCGTCTCCGTCGAAAATCGGCTAACCAATACCTCGTGTTGCGGTAAGGAGTCATAAATCCACGAGTGTTTGTATATGCGGCATCACAAAGGTAATATTTACCTGTAAATGTGAGTGTGACATCTATTATATAAAGAATAAATGTAATTTATCTAATAATAAAAGTTATAGTTAGAAAACAAACCTGGTGGAGGGAATCGAAATCCAAAAGTCGGATTAGATGCAATTTCTTTTAGAATTCATGAATCATGTGCTATACCCTCCCATCCAGCCCATACAAATGTGAATATCATATCAAAATCACATATTCCTAGCACATTTTGATAACATTCACCCTTTCCTCTTCCCCTAAAACAAGGTTGTTGATTAACAGGCACAACTGCATGTATAAGAGTTTCATCTAAAGCACCTATTGCTCCGGGAAATATGTCTTTTAGCCTTTGATTTCGTTCCGATATATTTGTAGTTCCATCGGAAGATGTTGGCACTATAATTTCTTTTGCAAAAAACATCATTGCAACCAGAACCTCATGAAAACATTGATGAACTGTTTGAGTAGAGTGTTGAAATCGTCATTTAACCACTCGAAAACGTTCATTATGCCCTATAATATGTAAGAACATAGCCATCTTCTCTTCCGTGCTTATTGTCCTGCTAGCTTGCAACCAAATTTTGTTGTTTAAAATGATTGCATAATAGTACAAAAGCCTCGCGTGAAACCCTCGTCATTTCATGACATTGTGTAGATGATCCATGTAGCAGTTCTTGTGTATACGCATGACCGGTTAACGCAGAATCATTGTCTCTTATTCTTTCAATTCATCTTTTCCTTTTCCGGGCCAACATCAACCAATACCACGAAAGTAAAAGGAAAGCTGTAATTTCACCTTTCGTATACATATGTGACCTATTAAATTTAATATAAAAAGTCATCCACATGTGTAGGTCCGAAATCAAACCAACTACACGATATTTGATCGTAAATGAGTGCGGAATCCTCAAATACGATTGATTCAAGAAACAAGTAGATGAAATAGAGACAATCTAAGAGAAAGATTGAATCTTGAATGAAGAACACACTTGCTTGAAGCTGATCGTAAACACACAACTAGAGAAAGAAATCGTAAATATGTTCTCACAAAGCTTACATGAATCATAAACATGAGGGTTTATATAGGCACCCAATGGGTTTACTATTGGGCCCCTTGTGAATCATAAACCCAATAGTAAACCCAAGCCCAATCATAAACTAGCCTAAATACAATAGCAAACTAGCCTATGATTCTAATGAAACCCTCTAAGCCCAGCCCAACTTATTTAATATTACAAGCCTCATAATCTAGCCTCTACAATCTTCCCCTAGGCTTGTGATATTAAATGTCTTCGATCTTTGAACTTCTTCTTCTTGACTGGCTGGCATAGATGCTGATGAAGATTCTTTCCGCAGAAATCTTCAATGGGTTTCATGACGGGCACATGGGACTTCCTCTTGATCAGCATCAGCTCGAACTTCTTGAATTGAACAAGCAATGAAATGGAGGACTCTCATTGACTTGCTTCTTTTGAAAGCACTGGTTCTTGCTGAATCTTCGGTAACTGTCTTGAATCTCCAAAACAATTAGAGGTTAAAATTTTAAAAACCCCTAACTTTAAAGACCTTGATTGTTGAACTTCAAACTTCATGAACTCTGACTGCTCTCTGTATCATTTTCTTTGAAAAACTTTGAAGCTTTTGGATACTTGTAAAGACACCAACAACTTCCCCTGAACAGTTGCTTTTCAGATGGAAGTCTTGTCCGGCTGGTTCTTTAACTTTGAGCAGCAACACCATCTTTCTATCATCAACCTGTCTGACACACACTTTAAAAAAAAAACATACACTACCAGACATGTGATGGCCGGTCATTGGGTTAGGAGGTAATTATCATCTGTTCAGTTGCTTCAAATTAACATAAGTTTAACCAAAAACCCTAATATAGATTACGGGTTTTCTATAAAACTTCCCCTGAACCCAAGACCTCTAAAGACTTCCCCTTAGCTGATTACTTCCCCTCAGCTAAGGACTTCCCCTGAGATAATACATATTATCCTCGAGTTCCCTTCGGATACTATGTATTATGGAAGTCTTTTCGGATAATAAGTATCATCCTCGAGTTCCCTTCGGATAATACTTATTATCCCCTCTCCTTCCCCTAAAAATTTGTCAAGATCTGACGGAGGAAGTCTTTTCCATTAGATAATAAGTATCATCCTCGAGTTCCCTTCGGATAATACCTATTATCCCATACTCCTTCCCCTAAAAATTTGGCAAGATCTGTCGGGGGCATATTGTCATGCATTAAAACCCTTGAAAAGCATATTTTGACTTCTCAAATCAACCTGGCCAAGACAAAAACACACCAAAAAGAACTTAACGACTCACACACGAAAGATAAAAACAAAACAAATACTTACAAAACCAAACATGAGAAAGTTTACTAGGGGTCAAACCGTATGAATCTGACTGAGGAACCCTTTTCAGCTTCAGTTACTCGACTAGTCCAAGTGATTGCCGGTATGTTTGTCCGCTTTAAACTCAAACCCGTTTAATCCTATCCGAATGCGTCATGCTTAATATAGTACAGTATTACCGTCATGTTTAATTGTCCCCACACCCAAGCGTACACAGCAAAACCTACCCAACCTCAGAGTTTATTGAGGATTCACAAACCCCCAACTTGAGGAACCATGCAACACCGCTATGACTACCACTTATTTTCATTAACCATCAGTTGGTGATCAGGTCGGCCGCTAAGCACGCAAAGAAGACCAACTGAGTGATTATTTTTCATTTTCTTTTCTTTTTCATTATTATTATTATTATTATTTTTTTTTATTTTTTTTTATATTTTTTTTATTATGTGCTGTAGTCATGACAGCAGAGACATGGCGTGTGAGAGAGTGAATACTAGGTAATTACCACTCTCAACCCATTTTTGTCGGGACTCAGTCTTTTAAACCATGCAACCTAGGATGGGAAACTAAACATATATATCTTTTAAGATCACTGCACTTTCATTGGAGGTCATAAGTTTAGGTCGAGCCTACCGAGCATATCACCGTGGAGCTTGCCTTTCACTTCCGCCTTACGCGTGTCAGCCATCTCCAACCCGGTCATTCATTTTACTTCCCCTAAACTTCTCAAAAAACAAGACACAAACAATTAAAAATTGAAAAGCACACTATTTTTGAGGGGTCAACTTTTTCTTCATCTTTACATTTCTTCCCCTTGCTTTTTGATTTTTAATGTCACAATTTTGTGAACATTATTTTTTCAAATTTTTTTTTTTTAAACAATAAAGATAAAACACACAAACACACTTAAAAGAACAAAACACAAAATTTTGAAGATATCTGGCCAAGCTAACTTTCAAAGTATTGATTTGAAAAATTTTAGAAAATTGGGTTTCATGACATGCACACTTCATTGCATTTGAAGTCAAACACTTAATCAATCAAGTGAAAATTTTAAAAAGATTTGACCCAAAACACCCTTTGCTGCCTCATCATTCAAACAACCAAGTTAAGAACAGCACCTTTCATGCTGAATTTTACCTTTTACCTCTCAAAGAGACATACCTTCCATTGCATAGATATCTTGACATGACATGAAGATACTTCTGCTGAAACTGTGCCTGGAACAATCACTTATCAACAAACAAATTAGTAATAAAACGTTAGTGATAATCCTCCTTGATCGTTCCTGCACAGAGTGAGAGATTAGTTAGCTAATAGTACCCAGGCCATTGTTTTTCTGGGTACTCCTGAGGAGTCAGTGAATGATATTTCCTTTAAAAACATTCCTTTTGAAGCATCAGGAAGTTGGGATGGAACTGCCTTGGTTTTAGGTTTCCAAGTTCCAGCTGATTTAACATTTGTTTTAGTCACTTTTGGTGCTGTGACTTTAGGTATTTCAACCTTCTTCATTTTAGTTTCATTTTTCAAAACAGTTTTTGTTTTAGTCACCTTTGGAGCTGTGACTTTAGGTATTTCAACCTTCTTCGTTTTAGATTCATTTTTTAAAACAGTTTTAGTTACCTTGGGAGGGGTAACTTTGGGTTTTTCAGACTTTGGTTGTTTTGAAAATGGTTTCATCACCTTTTTCTGAAAATTTTGGTAACCTGGAAAGCTGTTGTTTTGATTTGAAGATTTTCTTTCAGCTTTGGCAGCACCCCAATGTTGATCAGAGGGTTTAGCCTTGGGAGTAACAGTCTTCATTGCCTTAGGTTTCTGCACCATCATTGGCTTAGACTTCACAGACTCCTGAGATGAAACCCTTTGACTTTTCGGAAAATAGGGTTCATAGGGGCGATAAAGGCAGTTTCTAGCAATATGACCAGCAATGCCACAATTAAAGCAAGTCTGCTTCTTTAGATAGAAGTCAGACGTGTACCCATTTGACTTTGGCGGCAGATATGGAGCTGGTTTGCCTTGTGTCTGCTTCTTTGCTTTGACAGCTGCTTCAGATTTGACTTTCTGCTGGTTTGTCGAAGCCTGTGTCGAACCTGTCTTTACTGTCTTTGTGCCTCCTTGATTCTTTGACGTTGAAGCATCATTCTTGCAATTACAACTGCAACTGCATGATCCAACTGAAGAAATGGGAGACACAGCTACTCCCTTGAGTTTTTCATTCTTCACTCCAGCTGTTGGCTTCACACTCGGATGCTTGATGGTGATCTTTGGCTTCTCAACTTTTGCTTCACCTATCACTCCATCAGTTAGTCCCTTGAACTTGGAGGAGAAGGATGGTAAGTCATACCCAACATCTGGTTCTTGGTCAAACATAGATCCAGTTGTCATAAAGATCTTCCCCTCAGGCCGGGTCGTCAAGATCACCTTTTCCCTTTTGTCTTCGTCAATTACTTTGAAGCATGGGGTTTCAATTTTAGGGTATGGTTTCAACTCTACCCCAGCTTCATCAGACTTGGAATTATGACATCTGTTATACTCCTGGCAGTCAGCATCATCTCTTGATACGTCCTCTATTCTCCCTTCACCATATGTCATGTTTGCCTCGTTGTCTATTTCCTCTTGAGTCAATGGTGTAGTTCCAACCAAGACACTATCAATAGGAGGAGCAGCTTCTTTATAATCTGACTTGGTTCGTTCAACTTGATCCTCACTAAGAAGTATTCCTATAATGTCTCTAGGAACTGGTGGAGGAATAATGCTGTTTGCAGCCAAGGCCTTATCAGTCTTTTCTGATCCAAATCCAGGTGTGTGTTTCCCAACTTGACCAGTCACAACAGCATGTGACAATTCTTTTCCAGCATCGAGCATTCGCTGATTTCTTTCCTGATTGCAATCAAACTTGACTTGCAGCTCATCAAATTTTTGTTGCAGTTCATTTAGTTTCTGTGTAAGCTCAGATATCTCAATCCTAGCCCGATCATGTAAGATAGTCTTCTCCGTTGCTAGCTTCCGATATTTCTCAATGTCTAGTTTCTGAGCTTTTACCTTCTCCTCATTCTTTTCCCATCTACCCTTAAAAGAACTCCTCTCGCATTTTATCTCAAATAATTCTAATTGATAATTTTTACAAATTTGCCTAAGTCCAGGAATTATACGAGCACAAGTAGGATTGGGGCATATCTCAGTATTGTCAATTTCAGCTTCAAAATCATCCTTGTTCTCAACTGAACTCATTTTCTTTCTTTAGATATGCAGCTTCTGAAAATCTTGAACAATCTGCAAAAACGGTAAAAGCGGCAAAAACACTATTCAAAAAATAGTATCAAAAACTTAAAACTGAAAAACGGAGGCCTTCGGAGTGGAATTTGGGGGTCAAAACGGGCTCCCCTGGACGTTAGTCCGGGGTAAATCTGGGGCTGGTAGTCACGAACGTCGTGTTAAAATTTGAGCTTCTAACTCCAAACGAGTCAAAAGTTACGTCCGTTTCCGTAAAGGTGTGAAATAGTGGCTTTTTGCCGCAAATCCTGTTTCCGATCGTAAACCCTGTTTACGATCGTAATCTCCCGTTTACGATTCTGACACGCGCTGGTCGTAAACTCTTGATCGTAAACACCGATTCCGATAGAGTTTAATCGTAAACTCTGATTCCGATCCGTAAAGTCGTAAACACTGATTACGATGAGTGTTTCCGATAATGCAAAATCGTAAACACCGATTACGACCAGGAAAAATCGTAAACACCCAATGTACGAATCGTAAACGCCTGATTCCGATGCAGTACACTCGTAAACTCCAATCTCCGGGTCGTAAACACGTAAAAATCCAATCTTGAAGTCGTGAACGCGTTTTTGATGAAGAACACTTGATCGTAAACACCTGAAAAACCCAGAAATCGATCGTAAACCTTCAAAACAGCAGCAGCTTCAATCGTAAACACGAAGAACAGCAGTAGCAGAAATCGTAATCTCCCAGAAATCCTTCGAATCTTCAAAAACTCGAACACAAACCCAGAAAAACTGCTTGAATCTATATCGTGAGAACCTCGAAACACTTGTTTCTTGGCTCTGATACCAATTGTAGGTCCGAAATCAAACCAACTACACGATATTTGATCGTAAATGAGTGCGGAATCCTCAAATACGATTGATTCAAGAAACAAGTAGATGAAATAGAGACAATCTAAGAGAAAGATTGAATCTTGAATGAAGAACACACTTGCTTGAAGCTGATCGTAAACACACAACTAGAGAAAGAAATCGTAAATATGTTCTCACAAAGCTTACATGAATCATAAACATGAGGGTTTATATAGGCACCCAATGGGTTTACTATTGGGCCCCTTGTGAATCATAAACCCAATAGTAAACCCAAGCCCAATCATAAACTAGCCTAAATACAATAGCAAACTAGCCTATGATTCTAATGAAACCCTCTAAGCCCAGCCCAACTTATTTAATATTACAAGCCTCATAATCTAGCCTCTACAACATGTAATATAAAAGACATTAAAAAGTCATACCAAATTCATACAAAACCATACAAGTCATACCAAAGTCACCCAAAAGTCATACAAGTCATACCAAATAAAAGAAAACAATAAGTCATACGATCAGTCATTTATGAGAAAACAAGAATAGTCATTCAAATAAACGATACTTCCTTCCAGCATTTCTCACCCACGACTCGCAACTCGACGTCTTAAGACGCAACCAAACTTTTCTAAGATCAGCACTTTCACCAACTAGCAAAAGAGTCGCGTCGTATCTTGGATCTCCTTCCCCTCACTTTATTTTCTCTAACTTCTCCATACATGCATCCACATCATTTTCTTTCTCTCTACTCAAGCGTTCACTTTCCACCAACATCTTTGCAACATTAACAATTTCTTTTCTGACTCCTCTTAAGTCTTCATCAAATGTGTTTCTACGAACTCTTTTGCTATTTCCTTGACCTTCATTGTGTTTTGACCGGCCACTTGATTCATCACTTGCATGTGGGGCATCTGTTTCCATTTGAGTTCAATGATCATCATCCATATCATGCGCATAAAATTCTTCAGCGGGATGGGGGGTGTAGAAGATGGCCCCCAACAGTGAACACCGGTCGATATCACCCCCTCAAACAACTTGGTACAAAGATCAGGACAAATGAGGGGCGCATTTCTCAATTTCTCTACATATTTGTCCAACTGTTTGAAAATTTTATAAAGAAAATCAAAATACTAAAAGATAATAATTATAGTTAAAAAATACTCACAATATAAAAAATTCCTTTCCCTCCGCGACCCACTCTTCATCACTCATACTAAAAGTATTGGTTACAGGATTATAAAGATCCCCTGTTTTGTTCCTCAGTTTCACCCAAGCGCCAAACTTCTTTTTTATGTAGTCATAGCGATTTTTTATTTGTGCTCGATCAACTATGAAATTATGTTCATTTTTCAATTTTCCCCCGATTACTTGCCATGAACATCCTTTCAAGCTAGTCCCCTCCCGACCGTTAATTGTTACTTCGTCCAGACATGCTTCGAGAAAAGCTTTATCCACAGATTCCGACTTCCAACTAACTCTAGGTTTTTTTGGGACATATCTAAATGCATATTAAAAATCAATTCCAAGTTCATATATATAACAAATCAATTCCAAAATCCTAATGATCTTACACTCAAGAACATCCTAATAACATAATAAACTAACCTACAATAAAATAACTAAAAGAAAAAAAGATTAAACATCAATAGTGCGCAAAGATTTTGGAACACAATATTGATGTAAAAACTAAACAGCATCACTTTGGTTATTAAGGACTAGTGTAGCAAAAGAATGCCAAAGTTTTATGAGGAACAAATATACAACAGAAGTTATAATATCACAACCAAATGGTATTTTAACCAAATAAGCATCAAAGCTACTTAAAAAAATCAGTTTGACTAACACCAAATTCATGCCACATTCATACAATTTGAGTAACAATAATTTCATGTCACATTCATACAAGTAATCCATTAACTATGTATTTTTAGAAGCTATACAAGTATTCCACATTCATACAAAAGAATGTCAAAGTTATGTAAGGAACAAAAAAATACTATCATAACCAAATGGTATTTTAATTAGATAAGCATCAAAACTACTTAAAAAGGAAAAAACGATCAATTTGACTAATCAGATTCATACAATAATAACTTTTTAGTGGATTTATCCCCAAAGTTTTAGAAACTATAAAAGCAATCCACATTCATACACGTAATCTCTTACCTCAATAGCTAATAGCAGATTTATCCCCAAACTTTTGAATATCAGAACAAATTGATCCCCAATTGTGGTTAATTGCTCAATCTCTAAATCCGTCCATCTTTGAATCTAGCAACACGTTTATTAACTTATTAACAAGTATGAGGAAAAAAGTGTTGAAATGGGTATGAATTAAAATGGGTTGAACTGATTTCAATTATATAATCAGTTTATCAATGAAAAAAATCAAATTTTATGACAAATTTGAAGAGCTTTATTGAAGCACAAAGCACAATATAGAATCAGACAAATGATTATTCAAATACAGTCGTTTGATTTATTAAACCAATGAAAACATAATCGATTGCGCTTTATTGAAGCAATGAAAATCAGACAAATTATTATTCAAATACTTGGAGATTAATCATAAGAAACAGCGGTTTGTTACCTGAATTTCTGTGTCTATAATGGTGGTGAAGGGTGGAATTGAGAATTGTATGAACGGCGAGGAGGAGGCTGTGAGCGGCAGAGGAGCACTTGAACGGCGAAGGCGGAGGACCGGTTGAGCACTTGAACGGCGAAGAAACCGTCGCAGGTGGAAGGGCGGAGGATGAGCACTTGGCGGAGGAGGAGCACTATTTTAGGGCGGAGAACTTTGGAACGATGGCGATGAAATTTTGGAGCGCTGATTTAGGGTTAAAGGAAAAAAAAGCTCGGTCAGTGATGTTAAAAGAACTGATTCGGTCAGGGAGGGCTGATTCGGTCAGCTCATGTTTTTTTTATATCAAACAAGTGGACCACTTACCGGGTCAGTGGTAAGCCTTTTACCGGACCCGGTAAGAGCTTATCAAACAAGCCCTTAGTTGATTATAGGACTGAATATTAATTGTTACCTTGGATAATGTGTGCTGCCTATCCAGAGACCCAAAAGGTAATGGATTATCGGATAGTCAGGTTGGTTAATTGCTTAGGATAACAATGTCTCAAAAGGAAATGCCGTAGGTTGTTAATTAATTTGCTATTACGTGTCAGTTGCAGTAATTAGAGGTAACTCCGACTATTTTAGGGTGTCTTAGATTGTTTCGAGGGTGGCTAGGATAGTTGAAGTGGGAAGTACAGAAAAGGTGAACCACTTGTCCGAGCGTTAGAGTTAATCAATTAGGAAGAACTCAAAATGTGAACTAATTAACCGGTGAGCGTAATCCAACCTATAGGTATTCTATCAGTAATGTCCGGAGAGTGTTTCGGGAGCTCGTATGATTTCTATAGGTTTTCTCTTAAGATCCTGGTTCCATCAGATTTATCATAGTTGAGTGAGGTCGTTGATGTAAATTAGGATTCTAGGTCTAGGTGGTACCTTTCTCATTTCTGAAGTCGTCTCAAGTTTTCTGGTTCTCGGTAATTAGTTAGTTAGTTAAGTTAGATATTTAAAATTCTAAACAAACTTTTAAATCAAATTACTCAAATTTTTCATTCATAGAGTCCTAGGTTAGAGTCTTGTTCATAGTGTTCTTAGGGTTCGATATCCGGTCTTCTTAGCTATTCTACAATCCGACAGGTACACTTGCCTTTAGGTGCGGTTTGGTTTAGGAGTTTCGATAAAATTAGGTGTGTCTAGGTCTAGAATTAGGTCTAGGTATTAATAGTTATTTTTAGTTACAATCCGAACACAACAGTGACCATAAACATTTTTTTGTCCAAAATAGTTTAGGGACATATGTAGTATTTCAAGTCTACGACACCAAATTGAAACAAATAATTTAGAATGAAAGGTACTCAAACAGAGCTTTTTGTTCATTATAAATTTTAAATATCTTAGCAAATTTCTCTTTTTGTATTTGTCTCATATTATGAACCTTTATTAAACCCGTGTAGTAGAGAATCACCAATCACGGGTATCAAAGATATTGGAAATAGTTTAGCCATTGTTCTTGCTGTATATGTCTTTGTGTCAACAATTTTGTATTTGTTCTAATGTGATGATCCTCCATAAAAAAGTTAAAAAAAAAACTTCATAGGTTGTTCTTTGTTAAACTTCTTCACTGCTAGGCAACCCATATTTTATATCATCATAGGGTAATCCAAATTTTTATAAATTTAGAGGGTTTTGGAGTATTGTGATGACTTAATACACAAGTTGTTCAAGTAATTGATCAAAAACATAAAATGTCAATTTTGCAGATGCTACTGGCTAAACTAGCAAGCGGTATGGATAAACTAGCACAACAAACTATTGTTAAATTTCTATCAGTAAAAGGGCTCCTTCAACACCTTTGCCTATAAAGAAAAGGTAAGTTTGTTGCATGATTATCTTCTTATAATATTATCATTAGTCAATAGTTTATTATTTTTATTTTATGTGCTTGGCTATGGAATATCGCTAGAAGTATTAGTGGGGATGAAGTTGAGGGTCGTTTAATCCATATAAGCCACGCTTTTGGTAAGACATTTCCAGGAGTTCAGGCCTTAAAACTCTTGCTGGTGTGAATATTAACTTCTTATAGATTTAAAAGGTAAACTTTATGTTTGAGTTTTTAGATCCGACTCTATGTTGATATATTATTTCATGCATGTTATTGCGAGGTGGTTTTTGAAACCTCCAAAAATAGCTTTTGCTGTTCTGAATAACACGAATGCTAATTAAGGTCGGATAGGCCAAATACTCTGTCCTACCATACATAAATTCCTCGTCGCAACGCTCTGTAACAAAATCTAAAACTATTTCTATACACATGCTTAGTTTATCCCGCAAACTAAAAACTTTTTGTTATGTTATTGCATTGGAAAGCAGCTATAATATTTGAAAATTATGGGAGGCAAGGAATCGTGGTTTTCACTTTATAATCCCCCACCATATGGTGGAGTGGATATATCCTTACCTTCTAATATGGAGATCAAGGGTTCGAATCCACCTGACATAAAAGATGAATGAAAAATTATAGAGGTGGGTCAAGGTTTTAATACAGTGGGTCTTTAGGCAGTGGGTTTCTTCTGGGATGAACGAGGGCACCGAGTCACCATACTTTCAGATTACTGGGTGGAAGGGAGAACCATTTTGACATCGAGGGACCCCGGGTGATCGGGGATTTGCTGCTTAAAAGAAGAAAAAAAACATCTTTGTACTTGCTTTGTAGATGATTGCAAGAAGGTTGCTAGAATCAAAACAGAAACCAGAGTCTTAAAAGTTTCAATATATTGAGTTTTAAAACAGCAACACATTTGTGATTACTTTTATTAATGGTTTTTGACATATGTTATAATATGTATTTTCTAATTTGTAAGTTTTATATTTTTTTTCTTTTGAATTTGTATTTTACTTTGAAACTTAATTGTTTCGTTTAACTTTTATAATTCAATAAAATTTACTTTTATTGAATATTATATTATTATATATATATATATATATATATATATATATATATATATAGAAAGGGGATCAATGGAAAACCATTATAATCTTGGAAAATCTTTTCCACCAATCACATATTTTTATTTATTTTTTAATATTTGTTTTAATGAAAGGGTATAATGGTAACATTAACCAATCTATTTTAGTAAATAATATTTAAAATTTAATTCCATTTAACCATTTTCAAGATTTATAGGGATTTTCAACCCTAATATCACGTATTTTCTTTGATCGTACGTTCATCCTGCAAAATCTCCACCCAACGTTTTTGTATATCCTTCGTCCATTCATACTCAATAGCGATAATCATCATCTTCATCCACCTAAGTTATTACGTTTATCGCTAATCAACATCATCTTCAATCACGTCCGTTCACCCCCCTCATTATCCTCCATGGTGTCCAATCAATCTATTTCCAATCAAGAGCACGGATCCAATCAAGAACACGAATCCAATCAAGAACACGAATCCAATCAAGAACACGATTCCATTGATGGTGTGGAATCATTTAATCCAAGGTATGAAGACAATCCTCATATTGATATGGATAATATAAATGAAACAAATGCCGATCAGAGTTCCTCGCTTGTCTATGCCAATGAAGACAGCACCCTCCCTCTTTCTACTCTTGTTAAAAGCAACAATTTAGCTGTTCTTGAATCCGCGGATAATCCTGATGCTAATAAAGAAGGTTTGAATCTCATATAATTATATGTTACAGCTACGTAATAGTTATTTCCATCACGATAAAATATATAAGTATTTTTTCTTTGTTACATCACAATAACCGTGTATATAAATATTTTTACATGTAAATTTCATCAATCGGGTGGTTTTTATAATACTAGTGAAACTCATTCTTACAATACTGTAGTCGTGTATATATTACAATGCGTAATATATTTTCCGATCAGTGTAACCGATTTTCCTGATGTAACCGTGCACTAGTTACACTGATGTAACAGTATTGTCCTGTATTTACAAAGTAATATTTTCTTAATACATTTTCCAATCAGTCATGTCATTTTATAATATACTTTAAGATCTTAGTTACATCAGTGTAACCGTGCACTAGTTACACTGATGTAACAGATTTTCCTGTATTAACAAAGTAAAAAAAAATTTAATTTTTTCCTACACACATTACGTATTATCTAACGTGTATTTTTCTTCTATTTATTATATTAGAATCTATTTGTAGTAATTTCTATGATTCCCCGAATGGGACTCGGTACTGGATCCCTAGTGTGCCATCTGATTCTAAACCTAAGCAGCAAATTTGATTCTTGGGAGAATGCATATGCTTTTTATGAAGCCTACGCTGAGCAAGCTGGTTTTTCAATAAAACTGGCTCAGAGTAAAAAACAAAAGAAAACTGGAAAAGTAACAATGAGATACCTTTCGTGTTCAAGAGCCGCTAAACCAACTTCAAAAGAGAAAGATGCAGTTGATTTGACAGACATATCTCCAACTCGCCTTACTAGTTTCAAAAGGACAAATTGCAAAGCAATCATGAAAATAAGAGTTGTAAAGAATACAACTCAGTGGGAGGTATTTGAGTTTAACGAGGTACATAATCACGGTCTGCTTACTCAAGACAACTTGGATTTCTTGAGAAAACGTCGAAAGCTCACCTTTTATGAACAAGAGTTTATTAATAAATGTCGTTTTGGCAAGAATCGGTTCAACTAAAGCTCATACTCTTCAAGTTGCATTGAAAGGAGGCCACCACAATGTACGCGGTACCAAAAATGATTTCAAAAATTGGTCAAGAGATAATAATGGTTATATTGGAAAAAGGGATGCTCAAATGTTTGTCGACAAGATGTTAGAGCGGTCCAAGAACCTTGAGAACTATTCTTTTAATTACTAGGCTCCTTACAGGAAGATTAGATGCCTTTTTTGGGCCGATGATGTCTCAAAGCGTAATTATAAGGTCTTTAATGATGTAATCACATTTGATGCAACCTATGATACAAACCTGTAAGTTTTTTTTGTCCAAATTTTATTTAAAGAATATATTTATTTGTATTCATGTTTTTCTTAACAAAACAACCATTTTTTTAGGTATAAAATGGTTTTTGTTTCTTTTACCGGTGTAGACCATCACAAAAAATGTGTTACATTCGGTGCTAGATTGCTGTCAGCTGAAACCACTGAGTGCTACTCATGGTTACTTGAAAAGTTTTTGGAGGCTCATCATGGTAAGAAACTAACATTGATATTAACCGATCAAGATCCCGCTATGAAACCGCAGTTAAAGCTGTCTTCGACAATACTACTCATCGTCTGTGTACATGGCACATAACTCAAAAACTTCCATTAAAGGTCGGTCATTTAAACTATATGAACAGTTCTTTATTTTCAAACGTTTTCATTATCTATTTATTTCTTAAATGCATGTAATAATCATGACTTTTATCTGTTTTTTGTTAGTTAACCCACATAAATGAAAATATATTACATCATTGTAATTTAATACAGCAACGTATATATGAAATTGTTTCAAAAATTACATCTTATCTGAATATCTATTTCAGGTTTGCGGAGATCTATTAAAGAATACAAAACTTCGTGCAGAGTTCCACAAACTAGTTTGGAACGTGTATATCAAACCTGAAACGTTTGAAGAAAGATGGAAGTTGCTAATGGAGAGGTACAATTTACAGGATCACGAGTGGCTGGGTAAAATGTATCAAAAACGACGGAAATGGGTCCTGGGATATTTTTGCGATTTACCCATGTGTTGCCTAATGAAGACAACTTCAAGATGCGAGAGTTCAAATCATCTTTTTAAGGTGAATTCATCTCTAACAAACAATCTTGTTCAATTCCTCCTTTGCTTTGACTCGATTTTAGACGGAAAAAGATATCAGCAAAGGTCACTTGAAGTTCGTACGGAAGCAACTGTTCCTAAATTCAAATGTGAGTCCCTGATTGAACGTCATGCTGCTCAGATATACACAAGAGACGTTTTTAGGACGTTCAAAATGAGATCAAGAGGTCAGAGAAAACTTGCTACATAGCAGAGCGTAAGACCGTTGATGGTATTCACAGTTTTCAAGTTTGTCATCAGGATGTTACATTGGATATCCTCAACGAATTCACTGTAAGTTAATTCAATTCTTAAGCTTTTTTTTTAAATATATTGTTCGTATATGTTACATCAATATAATTTTTTTCCAGGTTTCTTTTGACAAGTCTGATAGAACTATTACATATTCATGCATGGGGTTCAAACGTATCGGTTACCTCTGTTGGCATGCTTTCTATGTTTTCAGACACCATAAAGTTGATGAGATTCCCGATCAGTACATCACCCCCGCTGGACAAGAAACGTGTTACTAAGTTCCATGTTCAGCATTGCAAATCGTTATGGGATCGACCAATCTCAAAATGCTATACTAAGACATTGTGTGGTCGATAACATTCAACAATGCGTTGATCGGTTACGGTCTGATGAAGGAAGGCTACTGTTACTTGATAAGGAGATTCAAATGATCAAAGATAAAATATTCAATGAATTACCTATTGATACATCTAGCAACAGTAAACGGATTGTAATACAAGAGCTGAACTCGATCAACGACCCACAAGAAGTTCATCTTGAACCACCCCCAGGAATAAGGAACAAAGAGCTGGTACAGCAAAGCGGCTAAGGGGACCCGGTGAGAAAGTAATTGAGATAATTGACAAGCCGTTAAAGAACTGTAATTACTGTAAACAAAAGGTCAAAAACCATGACAGTCGCAATTGCCCAAAGAAAAAGGCTGACCTAGAGGAACTGAAAAAGCTTAAGGAATGTCAACTTAAGAAAAACGCAAAGACAAACGATGAGGTTTCTGAAGAGACTCCTGGAAATTCAACAGAGATTATCTTTGTTAATTTTGATTTGTGTAATTTGCATCAAATCTTTTTTTTTTCTTTTTCTTTCGAGCTCTTTAATGTTAACTCAATTCCCGTCGATGACATTCTAGTTGTTAACATTTTTAATATGGCTATAGTAATTGCTCTATATTTTTTTTAAGTACCTATGTATATTGTTTTCAAATTCAGCTACATAAAATGAAAACAATATTGTAACATCACTTAGCATATGTGAGTATGACTAATATAAATTTTATATTTACATTAAAATTTCCAATATGACACTTGAATTTTCTTCACATGACCCCAATGAAACATTTATTACTCATAATTTCATAGATACATAAAATACTATACTTGTAACATACACCTACTTACAACATATTTACATGATTTTTTATTACAACGGTGAAACAGTTTCTATACATTTACTTCATTATAGATGGATTGCTTTTAATTTACTACAATTAAATACCACACATGCACTTACTTACACTTACTTATAGCACAATTACATAATTTACTACGGTCAAACAGTTTCTACAACGGTGGATTGCTTTTAATTTACTACAGTTAAATACCACACATATTTTTTGTTACAACGGTGAAACAGTTTCTATAGCTGGATTATTTTTAATTTATTACAGTTAAATGCCAAACATCCATAGTCATTATTTTTTTCCATTAAACAAAAGCTGTAACACTTACTATACATTCATTTCATTATGGATGGAGTACGTTTAACTTATTATAGTTAAACACAACACACGATTAGACAATAACATGTTGTAACAAAAACTAATAGTAGCTACATTACTTCTGTCAATGCACGTAGGGAAAATAAAATCATGTCATTCACATGTCACTAAAAAACATCTTGTTGATGTAACCAACTTTAATTCAAATGTTCAAAATGACAACCAAACCAAACCATATCATAATTTATCAAAACAAAAAATTATGTGCCATAACATCAACATCATAATCCAACTTTTTTGATGTTCATATGTTATTCATCTTTTAAAAGTCTTCTGCCTCCCATACAACTTTACCTTTGTGGCAGTTTGCATCACTTGTTAACATCTTGCAAACGTATTTCCTTCTCATGCATTGATCATCCGTTGTTTAGCTTGTTTCCCTTTTGGAAATCCACAATTAAACTCCTTACCTTTACTCCCATTGAACATCTCCATATGCCTCATCATGAAAACACCGCAATCATTGTAGTTGTCACGTGTGGTCCACCCTATCGTAAGCTTCTCCGGACAAACATTTTCAATCTCCTTCCATTTGGGATGTTGCACCTTCTTAAGGTAGTTCAACAATACATATTTCTGGGTAAATAAATAAGCAAAATGAGTCGAATGCTGCTATCATTTTGCAAAAAAAAAAACAAAAAAACAAACTAATAAAGTATACTATGTAGCCAATATTAGAAAAAAATATACCAAAAACTTACCAATTTACAAACTGTACTTTTATCGGCATACACACCATCTTCTTTCAAGCTGACGTTGCTACTTTCCCAGTTATCAATTATAACTATCCTCGGAATCTTTAACTCAAAACATACCAGATAGTAATGGGCAGCTTCCGGTACCGGGAACATTGCTATATTCACATCAAATAGGTTTTGCAAAGCTTCGTTCCCATGACAAGCTTTTTCCAAATGTTCAAAAAAGGGTCTATTCATCTGGTCCTTGTTCTCATTTGTACTACCCACAATGATATCAGTGTATTAAAAAAGAATCAAGTCAGTCATATGCAATTAACCATTGTTGACTAGTTACAATAATGTAACTTATATGTTTGTTACATTACAGTACTAAGTTGAGTACTCATATATCATATAGGCACGAGTTACAACAATGTAACTTATGTGTATGTTGTATTACAGTACTAACTTATCATATAGATGTGTTACAATAATGTAACATATATGCATGTTACATAACAGTACTAAGTTCAGTACTAATATATCATATAAGTGTGAAACAGTAATACAGCAATAATTTCAATACCAATCTTCAAAATTAATAAATACTATCGGAATATAACTCAACTGAAAATTTGCAATACTCATTGTACTTTAGATAGATTTTTTAAGCATTTGGACTTACAAAAATAGTGTCGATTATAAGTCTTATCGGTGAGGTATGATCCTTTTTTTCTCCTCAAAATTCAATACGGATGCCCAACCATCGATAACTGCATTCGAAACCCATGAATTAGTTTTCATCGTACAAAAGCAAGACACCTTTATGCCACCAAGGTAATCATTTCCAAATATGTAGTCACTAAAAAACAAACAAATGGTTTAATGTTAGTAATTGTATACACAAACGACGTATTTTTTTCCTTTCCAAAGTCATGTCTTTGAAGGAAAACCTCACTTGAATGTTCGAGGAGGACAATGATCTTCAATTTTATAAGTGGGATCAGCATCAGCCAACCTCTTCTGCTCACTGTATGTAACAGTTAAACAATGGAGTTATCATCAATGCTACAAATACATACATACATTTATATCATAAAAAAATTGTGTAATAAATAATTGTGTAACTTACGCACTATCGATTGTTATTGTTGTTTGTGTAAACGCACCAGGAACGCCTACAGGAACCACTGATCTAATAGGTGTAACCATATATGGTACACTATCATTACAATTCTGTAACTAATTACAGCAAGGTATTAGTTGCAGCCAAATTTTTATTACACTCATGTATTAATTCAGGTTTAACAACATTTATTCACAATATTAAACTTCTTACAATATAATAAGTTTAGGTTTCAAAAGCACTGTATTGTTACAAAAAAAAAAAAAATTGCCAGCTTCTCATATATTACATTGTTGTAATAAGTGTGCTGAACTATTACTCATGTAAAAGATTACAAAAATTTATGTATTTTTTACTTTGTTTTATGTAACACGTAACAATTTTAGAAAGCCCAAAGATTAAACATACCGCTTGAACGTTGGCAGTCCCACTCGGTGTCTTTGTTACATATTCATTGGCGGAATCATCATTAAAAATTGCCACCTAGTAATTAATACGTACAACAACAAACAAAAAAAAATAGTTAGTTACCATGTTCGCTGTGTAAATGCTTCAAATACTAGCAATACAATTTTCTTACCATAGTCTCTTTAACCATTTTCGGGAGATCTCTCACAACACAACCTGCATCAACAACTTTATCTTTACATGTCTTCTTTTCAATTACCAGTATCAACTCCCTTACTATTTTATCTGTAACATCCCTGGATAAACCTCGAGAATCGGATTGGATTTTTCCAAGAAAAATAAAAAGGGAAAAGTTTTTTTTCTCTTCTGGAATAATGCGCGGCGCATCATGTTTCTTTTGAAGCAATGCAGCCCGCATCCAGTGGCGGGTCGCCGGGTCGGGTGCGCTACCCGGAAAAGATCCGCGAGAAATCCTGATGACGATGCGGGGCCTATCGCCCGCTGAAGTAATCTGACGCGGCCCGCATCGATCCCCAGGTCTATAAAAACGAGTTTTGCCCCAATTCTGCTCATTTGCATAGTTTAACGTGGGGAAAACTCTCTCATTTCGTCCTCTCAACCCCTGTGGAGCTCAAGTCCGGCCAGTGGGAGCTTTGGTGATCAAGGATAAGGCATTTTCGAGACACACGAAGCTTGGGTAAGCATTTTGTACTTTTGTTTCACCATTTTAAGCTTAGTTTCTTATGGGTTACCTACTGATCAGTAGTTTGAGGCTCCAGATGGTGTTGCATGTCTAATCCATGGTGATCTAAGGCTTGTGGGAACAATTCCATGGTGAAACAAGGAGAGATTGTGTTCGGTTTTGGTTTAGATCATGTTTTTGAGGAAACCCACCTCTAATTCTGGTATGGATGATGCATGCAAGGGTGGATTCAGCTTCTGGAGTGATCAAGAACCTTAGAGAAGTGAAGACCCGCTTGGATTTGCCTTAGTACAAGCTTTATTGCATAAGGTACAACTAGTTAGTGCATGCATGATTATTATCTCGGGTTTAGATTGCATATCTGAGTTGTGGTCAGTGAAACCCGACAACCTCAGTGGCAAAAATGTCACAAGATGAGGATTTGGTCATTGTGGGTGGAGACCCATTGTTGTATTTTAGTGTTTGGACCCGAAAACCGAGATATTTGGATTATATTGAGTCTATATGAACACCCAGAAGATTCCAGTAGCCTAGTGGTCATTAAAATAAATTTAGGACAGTTTCTTGATAGTCAATTAAGTGTTGGAATGATCGGTTTTGGTTAAAGTTGTGTAAAGAAATGTTTTCGGGAAAAGTTGAGACAAACCAGGACTTATAACTTTGGTTGGATAGGGCCTCAATGCCTAAATTTTTGATATTTTGCTACTGGAAGTGTTGGGAACGAAACCCCGTTGGCGAAACGAGCTAAAAATACAAAATTGGAAAAAGTCACTAAAAGACAAAATAGTCGTTGCGGGGTGCATCGCCTTTGGATGACCCTGTTGCAGCCCGCATCACCCCCAGTAATCTGCCGGGTACTTCTGACCCATTGCGGGGTGCATCGCTTGGCCAGTAAACCATTGCGGCCCGCATCGACTCTGTGACCAGAATTAGTGATTTTGTTTGTTTTGTGTTTTGGGAAATATCGAGCGACCCGGTTTGATTATTTTTACGAGTATGGGCATAATGGTTTCCAGTATAGATATTGTACTTCCCGGTTGGGGCCCTATGATCTCGTCAGGTGTTTGTTGTCCGCTCGGTATGTTCCTGGGAGTGTTGTTAAACCTCCCGTTTGTTTATGGATTGTTGCTACCAATTGCTTGAGCATATATAATTGCGGATAGGTTCTGATATATTTATGTATATATCATTATAATAGACTTGCCACTGTGATACACTTGGACGTTTGGATTCTCGTGCCCTGTGACGCTTGCTTGATCCACCATTTGATATCTGTGAGTTGATAGCTTTTTCCCCTACTTAAACTTTTTAACGTTTTGGGGTGTACATGAACCATGTCAAACTATTGCTTGTTTGTTTGTTACTGTGCTTAGGTATTTTGTTACCGTGTTATAAATTTAAACTCGCATGTTACGAGATGTTCATGTTGATTAGTATGGTTAATTTGGGCCTTAGTGTTAGGCCACAAAGACATATATTGCACCAATACAGCTGTAGAGGTAGATCAAGGTGTCTCATACCCGTTTGTTGGATCCATTAGGGGTCGGGTGATGGCGTATATGCCTAGTCCACAAAGGGAGGCGTGCGGCCGTAGGATCGTACCCCCGGAGTGCTGGTTTAACCATAGGAATTTATAACAGGCACAATATTGTTACTTGATTTGTAGAAACTTGGATTTGAGTCAAACGCGCTACGACTCACCAACAACTTTTGTTGTTGACGTATTTTTGGTTCATGTGCAGGTAAGTAAAAGCTTTGGGTGGATGTCACGATTGGATGTTAGGGACGAGTTGGGTTTTGTACCAGTTGGGGTTGATTTTGTTGACTTTGGGATTTGTTCCCCGTCATGACTATCCTCTGTTATTGTTGTCTTTTCCTTTGACTGTGTTGGTAGCCTTAGGTTCTGCCTGGGCGTAGACTGATGTGTATTACTTAAGACTTAACATATTTAAGTCCATTATGGCTTGTGTTTGATTTTGTATTGGACGGGTCGTCCGTTTATGTGTGTTGACCTTGTGATCTTGCATCTATCTGTTTGCTTCCGCGTGTTCTGATACGGGCGGCCGGTCCCACTCTCTTCTCCCCCGCGCCTGGCAGGGCGCGGTGGGGCGGGGTGTGACATTATCCACTACATCACCATCTAAATCATTATGTTTTCTTACAGCTATGGCAACATCTACACTATCATCCTGGTGCTCACCCTCTACATCATCACCTACCTGTTCCGCACTTTCATAATTCCCACCATCATTACAGCCACCTTGTACTCCTACATCTTCACCACAATCAGCTTCTGAGTCTCGAACATTTGCACCATCATCATCTTCATCATCACCATTGTCATCATCGGATCCACTACCATCCGCACAAGCTCCATCGTCATCTTCGTCATGTTCCGAACCAGTTTCTTCCTCCTCATCGTCCTCAAGCCCATCGTCATCTTCATGCTCCGGACTGTCATCTTCTTCCGGACTGTCATCTTCTTCCGAACCATCTTCTTCTTCATCTTCATCTCACTAATCATCAGCAACCTCCAGGTCCACACAATTTATAAATCTTTTTTTATACTCAAACATAAATACTTGAACTTTCTTGTTGTTGGGAAACTAGGCAATCGCTTTCCTTAAAGCTCTTTCAAGATACTCTTTATCTTTCTTTATAAACCCCATCACACTTTCAAGCAAACAAAGCTGCCCCTGTTTGTGTATCATGTGTTAGTTTTAGTGTTTTTCATACTCTAAATCTAAATAAACCAAGAACACAACAATAGTTTTACTTAGGTGCTGTTTGTTTTTTAAGAGGTAAAATGTCTGCAGTCTGCGGACCACATCTGCAGACATCTATAGAAGAAGAGGTTGACCAAACCTCTGCAGTCTGTAAGAAGAAGACTGTTTGTTTTTAAACTTCTGCAAACTGCTAAAATAAACTGAATTTAAAATAAATTGTTTTCAGAACTTATAGATAATTATTATTCAAACCTTTTTATTTTCTTTCTGTATATTTTAACAAATAGTTATTTTTAAAACAATTTTCGTTTAAATAAAGTTATAAAGATGTTTTATAAAAGATGTTTAAAAAACATTTTATTTACAATTTAAAAACTTTTTCTAAAAAAATAAATGTTTAAAAACGTTGTTATAGATAACGGTTTAAAATTAAAAAAAAACTGTTTAAAAAATGTTTTTTATAAATTGTATACAATTTTTAAAAAAAAAACTATTTAAAATATTCTTTATTTGAAAATAATTGTTAAAAACATTTTTTAAAATAAAACTTTGTAAAAAACGTTTTTAAAAATAATAATTTATAAAACACGTTTTTAATAATAAAACTTTATAAAAAAACGTTCTTAACAAAACTAACGCTTTTTTATAAAACCTTTGTAAAAAACATTTTTTAAACGTTTTTATTAAAAAAAAAGTTCACAAAGGTTTTTAAAAAATGACAATTTAAAAACATTTTTTTTAAAACTGTTTAGTCCGTTTTTTAAAAACTTATTAAAAAGCTTTTTTTTAAAAGAATTGATTAAAGAAGTTTTTTAAAAGTTGTTTAAAATATCTAAAAGTCTTTAAAAAAGTTTTTTTCTAAAAAAAAACTTTAAAAAACAAGTTTTTTTAGAAATGTTTTTTTATTTAAACTTTGTTAAAAAATGTTTGTTTATGAAAAAACAGTTTAAAGAGAATGTTAGCAGATGTTAGAAGATGTCAGAAGTGGTTGGAACACATCTGCACCAAGAAGAGGCTTCGCAGACATTTTTTAATGAAATGTCTTCGAATAAACAAACAGTCTGCAGACCTAAATGTCTGCGCGTGGTATGCGCAGCGTAGACATAAGAGGACAGAAGAGCTTTTTCAGAAAAAACAAACAGCACCTTACTTTCAAATTACTATGGTCAAAATAGTCAAACAAATCTGCATCAATCTTTGCTTGTTTCTCTTTCACTATCTTGACCTCATGACGGTCGTCCTCATAGTTGGTTAGATCAATAACCATCGGTTTAAGCTTCCCCTATCCAAACCCTCCGTTACAAAGCTCAATTTCTTTCCTCTCCTTCAGTTTGCTTGTCGTCCAAAATTCTAACGCATTCCCTTTTCTCTCATAGTTGAATCAATCACACTCAGTTGAATCGACATATATCAGCTGTTAAAAAAAAATAAAAAAAACAAAGTAACAAAAACAATCAGCTACATAATATATAAAGTTACATCTGTGTAACTAGTGATGTTACAACTATATAAATACTAACACGCTGTACAATGAACATTGTTAGATCCATGTAAGTATTATTATACATTACTTACATATTCAAAATATATACTGTGTAAATTATACAAATAAGCAGATTGGGCCATCGATTTATAAACTTCAATACAATTTACCACAGTGTAAGTATTACACTGCTGTATTACAACTGTAAATGTGTCATTAAAAAGACTATTATTTGTTTTAGTTTTACAACAATATTACACCAGAAGTATTACATTTGTACCAGTTCTAAAATAACCAACAGGTGCAATCATAATAATTGAAAGAATTAAAAAGACTTTTTTGAAAAGGGATACATACCGTAAGAATAGTGAGCGGTCTAATAAATGGGCAATCTTTATCGTCCCTAATCCATTCTTTTTTACAAACCTTAAGCCTGTTCAAAATATACCCACACCAATCATACTCCTTAACATCTCGGCCATCATCCAAACATGATAGTAGTGAAATCTTGCAACTGCCATATTTCCATGACTCGACCATTGTCGTTATAAACAGCAATAGAAAGTCGAGTACAAAAGAATCCCCATTTTCATAATTGTTCTCTTCAATCCACGACACGACCGTTGAGGGAGGGAATGCTGATGTCGGATATCTGTTCTTCCACTCCTTAAACATTTCTGGTTGTTTCTTAGGCTTTGTTAGAGTAGAAATGTCTATTCCTCCTTCTGGAAGATCTAACAGAAAGCTCACACTATCTCTATCTATCTTGATGTCCCCCTTCTCTGTTACAATGACCATTCTATCTGTGTCTAGGTTGTCGACGACAAAATGGCCTAGTTTGATCGGGATACTATCCAAGTTAAGCGTAAGTAGTTTCCCAAAACCCACCTTCCTTACAGCTGCCCTCATCTTGTTTGTTAGCTACAAAATCCCATTATATAATTGTTTAGGCAACGTTCGACTATATATCCCTAGCCATATTTTCTCGCCATGCACCGTCTTTACTATATCCTTTTCAACCTTCTTTTCAACCTTTCCTTTTCCTCCTTTAGTCATTTTAACTACATAGGATGTAATCATTCATTATTCATGAAATACATCTATTACGTTGAACATAATAATGCATACCCACTAACTTACAGCCATGTAATTATTTTTTAAACATTTGTGAAACCAGCATACTATCATTATGATATACTATTTTATGTGTACCTTATTACTGTTATGTAATAATGTTGGTTCTATATGAACCTAAATAGTAACATATCCACTTATTGATGTATTTTGGGTAATATTGCATACATAAATAGAATGTAATTTTAATACATACATTCACATGAATAGAGGTTTTTAAATTACCTTTCCTTGTTGATTTTCTTCTAGTAGAATCTTTCGACTTCACACTCAATTCATCTATCCTTCTTTTCTTGCTGCTTGTATCAACATCTTCAATTACAACTTACTCATCAACATCTATAATTTTAAAACATTAAAAAATTTCAAAAAACTTTCAACAATAGTAGAGAATTATCTTCATTAATAAACTCCATATTATTATTAGTCCGAAATAAGGCTTACCATTAGCCTTATCTTCCTTTCTTGTTTGTGATAATGGTCTTTTCCTTATTGATTTCCGTACACTTTCCCCGTGTTTGGCATTTATTTTTCAATACAATAACATTATGTTACAAATTAATTATATTTCCCCATAGAATTATTAGATTACATCAAACCTTTGTTTTTCGCAGGTCTAGCTCTCTTCTTCTTGGCTTTCTTAAGGTCATTCGAACCATCCGCGCCTATATCACTATCAACTTTTCCTGCTCCTGTATTTAACCAAACACACATTAAAGAATATTAGTTCAAGAATATTAGATCTATATTATAGATTATTATATACCTTCCGATGGATTCTTTCGTATTTTTTAGAGCAGACCTTGAATGTTACCCATAATCCTTTTTCTTGCTGCATCCCGTTTAGCGACTGTTTTCATAATGTACAACATTAATAATAACACACAATAGTTTCAAAAAAATTGTTAATATATAAATTCACAAAATTAACTTACTAAATTCAGCGGTCTCCCCAATTACTACATTATCATTAGATCCCTTTTCTGTACTCGGAAGCTTAAGCTTTGGATTTTTAGCTACAACTATTGCCAACATAATAAAAAAACTTGCCACACTAACTCGTGCCCCTAAAACAACAACAATACAAAAAGTATAAAAAAAAAAACTGGTTACCTTCTCCTTTCTTACCCATTTCTTTTAT
>JBCNJP010000006.1:26560108-26661463 GCA_039602395.1 Deinandra increscens subsp. villosa | reverse complement strand
TAATCACCGTGCGGAATCCGGTGATTAGTGATGATTCATGAATAATCAGAATAATTCAATAACGAATGAATAGAAAAATAATAAAGAAACACAAACAGATTGAATAATGCTTGTAGAATTCGATTGTCCAATCACCTTACACAAAGTCGAAATCTCAAGGAGAATTTCGAAACACTTTGATCACCAAAACACCCAAAAAAAACAACCCTAAACAAGACATCTAACTATTCCTTATATAGTGCAAACTAGACTTGTTAAACAAGCTAGTAAATTCGGCCTACATAGCCCTAATTCGACCGGATCCTAAAGCCCACATCAACCCACATACTAATTATACCAATAACATTTAAACTAGCCCACAAGAATTTCTAATGCAAAAGCCTTACAAAATTACGGTCTCTACAATCTTCCCCTAAGCTTTAGCATTAGACAGCTTTCACATCCTGAACTTCTTGGACACCTGCACAGTAGACGGATCATACCACAGCTCTGCTTCAACAATTGTTTTCACTGCTCGAGTATAGCACTTGGCGTATTCTTCAGTTTCTTTAGAGCTCTTCAATTTGATGTTTGTACAACACCAGTATGTCCTTATAAAACCTTAACAGATCATGCACTTCCATTACACTCATTGTCTTCGACTTGCAAATTATTTTTGCTTCTCCAGAATAATCACTGGTATGCCTAAGTTCTCCAAGTCATCTGAACATCCTTCAAGATGCTTCATCGGTAGAGGAATGGTTTTAGTTTTCTCTGTTGGTGGATACAATGTGTTAGTAAAAATTTTCTTTCCATCCAGTTTAAACACACCCCTGTATTTCTTCGTGTAGGAATCCTTATGCGGAAAATCTTCAAACCTCCTGAATTTACTAAGCACAACATTCCTCAACTTCTTGTAAAAGTTCTCAGCATAGTCATTTCTTGAAGGGTTGGAGAATGGTGCCTTGTAAAGCATCTTCAGATCCACAGTCGTACCAGGAGTAGAATTGAGTCCAACATTTGTAATACTCCAATGGATACTGACCTTTCCTTCGAACAACAAACATATTCTTCTCTCCATCGAACATCCAGGACTTAACTTCTAAAGTAATTCCTCGTTTATCATGATAATGCTCACCAAGCTGAATCATGTACCTCTCAGGGGGATGAGCAATAGTCTGTGACTTGTCCTACCCCCATCAAACTCAGAAGTTGGTACAGTCATGTAATCTCTATCTCTTGTATCTTTGTCTTCATCAGTACCATCAGGCATCACTGGACCAGATGCATCAGGAATATCACCTTCAAAGTAAAAAATTCGTGATTGTAGATGGCTTCCTCCAGAACTGCCTTCTTATTTCCTGGATCTCCCTTATCATCTCTCTTTGTGTTTGACTTGCTTGAGTTGGCTGAATTAAGCAGTCTGATCAGCTTGTGTAACTCTCTAAACTGTCTTGAGAATTCTCTGTTTACCTTTTTCTGATTCTCCAACTCAGTATTGCATAACCATACTTCACATCAAATTAGCCAAGAAACAAACAATTAAGACAATGTTACCTTTTTCTGCTGATTTTGTTTTACTTCTCACAAGGAATCATACCCTCCATTGAAATCTTCATGTCATGTAGTAGAGAGATGCCTCCTATCATGTGCCTGGAACAATCACTATCACAAACAAACAAGGTTAATGAAAGTCCTCCTTGACTGTTCCTGCACAATGTGAGAGATCAGTTAGCCATAAGTACCCAGGCCATTGTGGTTCTGGGTATACCTGAAGAATCAATGAAGGTTACTTCTTTTAAACACATGCCCTTTGGAAAATTAGGAATTTGAGTTGCAACTGCCTTTGATTTTGGTTTCCAAATACCTGGTGATTTGAAAGTTGTTTTAGTCACCTTTGAAGTAGTGACTTTAGGTATTTCAACCTTCTTCATTTCAGGTTTCTTTTTCAAAACAGTTTTAGTTACCTTTGGAGGAGTAACTTTAGGTTTGTCATCTTTGTGTTGTTTTGAAATTGGTTTCTTCACCTTTTTATGAAAATTTTCCAAATTTGGAAAAACATATTTTTGATTTGAAAATTTTCTCTGCTCTTTGGCAACTCCCCAATTTCCATCAGAAGGTTTAACCTGAGGATTGACAGTCTTCATTGCCTTTGGTGGCTGCACCTTCATCGGCTTAGACTTTATTGAATCCTGAGAGGAAACCTTATGACTTAGCGGGTAATAGGGTTCAAAGGGACGATGCAAGCAGTTTCTAGCAATATGACCAGGAACTCCACAGTTATAACAGGTCTGCTTCTTCTGGTAGAAATCAGATGTGTAGCCATTTGAGCTGTATGGCTTTGATGGAGAAATATGATGGTTTGTCTGCATCTTTGGGTAGAATCTGGATCTCCAATTGGTAGAAGATTGAGCAGAACTGGACATTTCAGCTTTTGGGCCCACTGGTTTCCTTAAGAAAGTTGTGTCTCCACTGCATGAGCCCACTGATGAGTTTGGAGACTTGATTGTAGTTTTGGGCCTTTCAATCTTGATAGGAACAGAAGTTGGAGGCTTGATGGTGATCTTGGGCCTTATAGTCTTAATGTCTGATGATAAACCACCATCATGACCCAAGCCTTTGAACTTAGTGGTGAATGAGGGTCGCTCTTCTCCTTCAATCGGAATGAACATAGACCCTGTTGTCATGAATATCTTACCATTGGGCCTTGTAGTCATCACCACTCGTTCCCGCTTTACCTCATCCACAACTTTGGAGTAAGGAGTCTCGATCTTTGGATAAGGAACCAATTTTTCTTCATCGGCTCTCTTCACTTCACTAGAGCTTTAACCTGCACACTCAGTAGTGTTATTTGTCTGAGTTGCTTCAGTGGCTGTCTTTTCATCTTTATGCACAGGTTGAGGCCCATATACCATGGTTGCTTCATTCTGGGACTCTTTCAACAATTCATCTGCAGTTTGGGGCACTTTTATGTATTCATGTTGCAATGAGGGAGGAAAATTTCCATCCCTGAGGCCAGATGTTTGTTTTACCTGCTCGAGTCGCTCTTCAGATTTGAATAAAGCATGATGAGAATCCATCATTTTCTTTTGTATCACTTGATGTTTCTCAAGGGCAGATTGGGAAGTGTTAAGTTTTGCTCTTAGTTCCTCAACCTCCTTGGTTAGCTCTTCTACCTTAGCGTTAGCAAGCCTAAGATATGTGCTTTTATTACTCACCTGAGATTGAAGATTCTTAACATCAACCTAAATGGCCTCAAGTTTCTCTCTAAAAATTTTGGTCTTACTTTTGGACTCCCTAAGGTCTCTAGCAGTGATTGCATGATTTTCACATTCATTTGTAAACTTGCTCTCCCATTCTTTAATTAAAGCACAACAAATGGGGTTTGAGCATTCCTTGCAGTTACAGATCCAAGCTCCATCAGCATGATTGATCTTCCACTTTTCCTCCTCCTTTTCACGGAATATCCGGAAAAGATATTTCTCCTGACTGAGTTCTTCACCTAAAGACTCTATCCTCTTTTTGTAGGTTTCGACTTGTTTTAGATGATTCTTTAGTTTGCACTCTGCATTGAGATGGTCTCTTTCTTCAGTTCGAAACAGTTTCTTATATTGTTCGATTGATTCGGAGCATGCCGAGTTCGAACATATCTGAGTTTGATCACTCACAAGAGGAGAAGCAACTTGAGTACTTGTCATTGTCGTCTTTGGATGAACTGCAGGATCAAATACGAACTAAAAGATTTGAATGGATTGAGAAGGGGATGGATCGAAAAGTGGGTTTTCGGTCGGAAAAGGGTTGGATCGAAAAGCAGACTTCTCGATCGAAAAGTGTCAGCGGATCGAAAAGTCTCAACTGGATCGGAAAGACAGCTTTTCGATCGGGCAGTGTTTCGGCTCAACCGAAAAGTGTAAGCAGATCGAAAAGTCACGAAGGGACTTTCCGATCGAAATGCGAGCTGATCGAAAAGTCACGAAGGGACTTTCCGATCGAAACGGAGCTGATCGAAAAGTCACGAAGGGACTTTCCGATCGAAATGGACCTGATCGAAAAGTCACGAGGGGACTTTCCGATCGAAAAGTGGGGAACTGGGAAGTACTCTCCGATCGAAAGTCACGAAGGGACTTTCCGATCGAAAAGTGTCCAAAAGGGTCGAAAAGCCAAAAAATTTCGATCAAAATAAGGGTCCAAGCCACAGATTTTTGATCGAATAGCTTATAGAACACGGGCTTCTTGCTTCTGCAACACTTGTAACCTGCACAACAATCACAAGAAACTCACAAATAAAACCGTTAGTAACACCTTGAAACACTTGGAGCAAATATGAAAATTAAAAAAAACGAATTACTCCACAATGTGCAGAAAAATTCAAAGATCAAAACCCCGTCAAAATTAATTTACACCAACTTAGAATGAGTGGCTGTTTATTGCTTTAAAAACCGGACGATCTGGACCGCACATTCTAATTAATTACCAATGGCAATTTCGTAATAAAATGAAACTTCAAATTTTGTTCAAATTGCAAACGGACTTCAATTTATTTTTCGAGAATTCGATATCGTCCGAAAAGACGATTTCGGTTGAGTTTAAATTTTCAATAAGAATCTCGAACCAATTGTGATTGTTTAAAACTAGAGATCGATCGCGCGTTGCTGCGATAATCCACGGAAATATCGAAAAAATTGAATAAATTAGAGAAAAGATTATGGCTATTGCATGCTTTACCCGTTGTTATGCAGCTTTAGACAAAATATTATGGCTGTCAAAATGTTCTACTGTTAGCTAAAAGGTGGTTTCTTTTCCACTTGTTATGCAGTCTTCTCTTTCAGTTTCTTGGGGGTTGTTGTCTTGTCATCTGCATGTTTCCTCATGTTTCTTGAAGTTAGTTAACTGTATTCTATTAAGTTATTTGTCTGTTGTTATTCTATTAAGTTATTTTCCTGTTGCTATTTAAATTTTTGGTACTCGGGGAGTCTGTTGAATGCTTGCGGTTAGGTTTGCTCGCTGGATTTTTTGGTTCAGGTGGTGGTAGGAGCTCAAGTGTGCTGTTTATCTGACTTTCAGTGCTTTTGTTTCGATCCGTTCAATCACTGTTGGTGAGTTGTGTCTCAGTCAGATGATGTACTTTAGTGTTGAGTCTAGGAGAAAGAGCATTGGCTGTGGAACGACTTTTGCCTTGTCATATTCTTTTTGAATAACCATATCTGTGCAGCTTGTTCCTAGAGCTGCAGCCATTGCCTCATTGAATATGACAACTGGAAGTGTGCCAGTGTCATCCATGAGAAGAGGGTTGACACAGTAGCTGTTACATTGTGTTGTTTTAGTAAAGGGAAATTTTTATTTGTATGATATAATTTGTTTGGTGACTTACCAGTATGTTGGTTCAGTGAGTGGATGTTCTTCTGAGCAGCCGAGTGTTGGTTAGCTTTCACTTTCCTCTTTAGTATCAGATAGTTCCTCAAACAAAGTTCTTGCACATTCTTGATGTGAGCATTTGGTTAAGAACCATCGACGGTGTGCTTAGATTTCTTTCATGGTTGCTTCGCAGGTGTAGAGCTTAGCCTGTTGCAATTGAATATCATTGTGGTTTTTTTTTTACTTTCATGTGATATGAGATTCTAAATTCAACTTTTAATACCTTGTACTCATCATATGTTTTCGGTGCAAGTTCAGCAAGACTCTGTCCAGTTTCTGTTTCAGATTGTGTCAGTTGCAAGGCTTATTGAATTATAGGCCTTGCTTGTATGTTGTTGAAACTGGATAGCATTGATATTTTTTTAGACAGTTATCAACTAATTTTTTGGTTGATGAGTAATTGCCATATTTAGTTTCAGATGTAATTTACTGACCTGTTGATAATTTCCTACAGGTTTGGCAAAAGTGGGTTGATGTATGGGACGGTGATGTCAGTGGTCTCTAGTTGTAGCTTCGTTGCTGTAAGTTTGAAGTTATATAATTGCTTGTTTGTTGTAAATATTGTGTTATAATAAATATACCTTGGTATTTGGTGACTTTCACTGCAGCTACAATCAAGATTTGCCCGTTGATGTTCTTTATGGTGAATGACAACGCTACAGATTGCCAGAGAGTTAGGACGATTTCATAGCCACTGCAATCAAATTTATGTACATTAGAGAATTGAAAAAGAACTATGGAATAGGTCTGTGAATATTAGGTGTAGATCAGCAAGACATCATGAAGATTTGAATATGAAACTTATATGGTGAAATTTATGGTGTTATTTGATACAATATTACATAAGGCCATGTTCAAGAAATTTGGATAATTTATTACATTCAAACTAAAAAGGCACCTGAAAGTGTTATAATTTTTCAATTTACAAAGGTAGTTTATGTAGAAAGTGAAATGATGTATCTGATTGCTATAAGAATGTGAAGTGTAAGTTGTTGGTTAAATCTAAGAGTGGGTATGAAAATTGACTTACGAAGTCAAACACCTTACAATTCAACTTTATGATGATAAAATATATAAGAGGACTATAAAATATAAAGTGATCTGCATAAGTTTTGTTATGCAGATGGTTCATTATAAGCTTTGTGTGGTGATTTTAAATCTAATCCAAATGAAAAAGGATATCTAAGAATATAACTATAACATAATCAATATGTTTTCTCTTAAATAATAGAAATATAAATTAATGTTTTCATTAGAAATATTCTACATACATATAAAAGCTAACAAATAAATTCTGACTTAGATTGCCTATAATTTCCAAATTTAATTATCATTATATTGTAGCTTCATTGCAACTGTCACATGATTTTAGAAAGGCTGTTCCATTATTTCAGTTTACTTATATATAAAATCCACATGAAATATAATTTTCTAAATATAAGTAAAATGAATCGATTTATGTTCAGTTTATTTCCATGAAGCCAGACAATGTGACTTTCAATGTGTGGTAGTTTTTGTTCTTGTGAAGTCCAGTTGACCTTTGAACATGTTCGATATAGTATAGCATTGTTGTATTCTGTTAGAATTTTTTTTTATAAATCTGTTCAGTTCCTAATAGTTTAGCGCACCTATAAGGAACGGGTATTTAGCTTTCGTCCGTGCTTTGAGCATGTCACGGGATGCAAAGTTGAAATAGAGTCTGGGAATGTTTCTTTCTGTAATCGGCATGACAATCGTCTTGTTGGCTAGAAGTATGGATGTAGAGTGAAAGAATGCGCGCCCAGTAGCACGTGGTTCTGTGCAGATGTGGTTGCTTATTAAGTAACATCCATTTTCTTTCATAAGAAGATCAACTTTCTTGTTGCTTTTCTCTACTTTTGCCTCGATGATGTCACCCTGTTGACATTAAGACAGTTATTGTGTTGTCAGTTACTTTATTGTTTTTGTATGATTATTAGCAATAGCAATTTGAAAAAAAATTACCTTTGCATCAACCAAAAGGTAGTATTGATCTTTACTCTCATGGGTGCCGGTGTAAGGACGTTATTTCCTTATCAACCCTACTTCAATTGGAAAAGATTTGAGACGTGGTTTGATGTTTTCTATGCCTTTCGAAGTCATTGGCTTTGATTTCAGTTTCTGTAAAAAAAAATGTCACTTGTAAAAGCAATCAAGTAACTGTAAGAACAATCTTCATAATTGGCAAAAATATTTCTACCTAATAGCTATCTAAGTTTACATGTAGATAGTATTGATATAAAGAAAATAAGCTAATATCAAAATAAGAAGCTTACATTATGACAATATGAAAGAACATGATAACTTACCTTAAAAAAGACAGCTGTACCAAAAAAGTGAACCTGCAACATAAAATTAACTGATAAACAAATCAAAAATTTAACAGATACACACAATGAGAAAGAAGAAAAATAAGAGAAAAGTTTAATAGAAAAATAAGAAAGGAAGTTACTTATAAACTATAAAGTATAACAAACTAAACAAATGCACACATGATTTGCTAGAGGCAAAAATGATATCTTTGTCATTTCCAGCAGCCTAAATAATACCGATGACAATTAAATAATGATTTAATCAACTCTAGCCCACTTGTAAAATAATTAATCCTAATTAACAGGAAACTTTGATGGATGATAATTCATTATGTGAACTCTTTTGAACGGCATTAATTGGATGATTCAGTAGAACATTTTAATTGTCAAAAACAAATAGACATTTATACTAACAACACAACTACAACTGGTGAGCACCCAAAGTGCAACCAGCTACCAAATTGAAGAAAATGATAGCACAAAAAACAATTGGCATCTCTATACCAAAAGAAAACAACTGACATTTAAAATTTATAAAAGCTTGCAACCATCTGTAGCTAAAAAAAAGAGTAGCACCCAGTTAACCAAATTCAAACAAAATATTAGACAGTGGAACAACCAAATTATAGCAATAAAACCCAGAACAAACAAATAACGACCCTCAATTTCACCACTAACATATAATCTAAGAACACAAACACTTAATCGTACCGCTAACAGGGAAGAGGCGCACTGCAAGCTCCAAAGAAAACAACCTGCAAATAACGAAAACGATTACTAAACCTTAATGAAGCAAGAAATCGCATACCTGAATACGGTTTGATCTTTGAGATCCCCAAATCGCCGCCAGAAACCGATGAACCCTAGCAACCGGCGTTGACGCAGACTCGTAAACACATAAAAGACCTTCATTAATAATATCATGTGCTAGATGTGCCAGGCTACTGCTACACTGGTTCATAGAAAGCTCGAATCTGAGGTTGTCAACCTCCCGTGTGTAAAGATCAATTGCCATCCACCTTGATAGAAGAGATACATCTCTTGTAACCTGTGATAAAAATACGATTCATATATTACACGGATGCTATTATTACTGAGTTAATCCATTCGTTCATAGAACTGAAATAAGGCTGAGTTTAGGAAAAAAGATCTGATCTGAAACCTCACCTTTGCAGTGACATTAGGATTTCCGTCTCGATCACCCCCCATCCAGGATCCCAATCTTATTGGTGTGCATGTCAAAGGAAGTGGCTTCCCAGTATACTGAAAGAAAAACAATTACACAAAAAGATTTATATAAATATAAGCCAGGACAATTTACCTTCTTTAGAGCATTGCTGAGAGGGCGTAAGTAATGAGGTATGGCTTTCCAAAGGGACTGCTCAACATAATTCAATCCTGGTTTCACACAAATAATAAGTAACAGTATTTTCTTTATAAGCATCCAAATATATGTACCTTCAGAAAGAGTTTACCAGCTCTAGCTTAGTCTACTGGTGTAGGCTTGTGGCGTCTAAGTTCATCTATCTGCCATATTGAGGTTATCTCTCTCACCTATAAAATTTAATTTTGAAGATCATTCACAAAATGATTCAGTCACTTTTGCTTCTATTCAACACAATTTGCAAGAGCGCACCAGATCTTCTATTAGAGTGTCTTGATCTTCCTGTGTAAGATCCTTGCGGTCATTAACTTCCAATAGATGCTGAAAGGATCAACAAATAAAGGTCAAGTTGCTATCAATAATTTAACCAAAACTTGATCTCAATAATTAAACAAACAACTTACAGAGATTCTAAGGTGTTTGTATTGAAGAGCACGTCTGTTAATCTGAGTTGGATGTGCAGTGAGGACTATCTCCACCGCCTATATGGAAATAAGGAATTATGTAAAGAAAATACAAAGATATTATAAACATCTAACAGAAATTTAAAAGTTCCAAAAACCATACCATCTCTGCACTCTGCAATGGGAAGATGCAAAGTGAGTTTTCATTCCCTTCGTCTGCGATTCTATATCCCACCCCAGCCGTCGTCAATTGATTTTTCGTAATATCCCCTTTCTTTGCATCTACAGAAAAAGAATTAAAATCGATGAGAGACGACATCAAAGTTACGCAATTGAGGTGAATCGAAGCTGTAGCAATTTCTATCACAATAGCGATACGCAACACAATCAGCGGCACGCCGGAAAGCCACTCGCCGTCGGAGGCGGAGCACCGACCTTGTCGGTCGGCGGCACAACTAAAAGCCATCGCAATCTATACCCGTAACCGACAAATGTTAAAGAACAGAATAGGAAGAAAACCTCGTCGCCTGAGCGTCACAAAATCTGCTACAACGTGACCGGAGCAACTGTAGATATAAGCTTTAGCCATGGCGGTTCGTAGAGAGAAGAAGAAACATCGTTGTGAGAAAAGCTTACTTCAAGAGAGATCCAAACCCTAAAACCACAATCAGCGGCACATCGGGTCCTGAGAAAGATGGAAGAGAAATATGAGATAGGAACACGTACAATGAAAACCCTGACCGGAGCTCCGATTGAAAGAATACCGCATTTTTCTGACCCGGATCCGGATCCGGATGGCACAAAAGCATATGTCCAACTCTCTATTGTATATATATACAATTCAAACCAAAATCCCGAAAAATTAGGCAATCTTTCCACCAAATCAGCAACCTTTAATACTGATAATCACTAACCAAAAATAGGTAACCGTGATTCTTTCAATCAGACCACCGAACCGTGAACCTATTGTCCAATAATTCTCTTTGACCGCAAGTTGCTACTAATTCCGATGGCAAATCCGATATTCTTGTAGCCAAATTGGAATGAATGTTGAAAAAAAAATTACAAGATATTGTAATCAATTTGATCAAAAAATAGACTTAAAAAAAAACAAATGAAACAACACGATTCCAAATTCACTAACAAGAAAATAAGATCAAACACCATAATTTTTATGAACCCTAAATTGTTTGTGTTTTTTTTTTTTTTTTTTTTTTTTAAAGCTGCCAACAAAAATCACCCAAAAAACCTATCAAATCGCCAAAACACCAACTCAAGAAATCTTGAACCGGATATCGTGAGAGCCTCGAAACAAAGTTTCTTGGCTCTGATACCAATTGTAAGTCCCAAAACGATCCTTACACGATATCAACGATCAATCGAAGGTGCGGAATCCCGACGATTGATTGATTCAAGAATAAAGATGAAAACACTAAATGATAAAGAACACGATTAAACAATAAAACCTGGAACAAAGTGCACACGATTAATAATCGTCTGGTACACAAGCTTGACACAACCGAAAAGCCTCCTTGTCTCTCCCTCAACTGTCTAGCCCCTTCTATGAGTATTAGGATTTGTTTATATAGATAAACAAATCCTAAACCTAATTTTCGGATTTGACTAAACAGGCCCACTAAACACCCCTTAAACTCTTTCTAATTGGGCCCTAACATGTCCAAAATGGCCCAATGACCCAATACAATGAAAACCCAACTATTTTACACCTATTCATATGCACAGGCCTTTAAAATAATCTGCCAAGTGATGATTTAATACACAAGCCACAAAATTATTCCCTTACATATACTAATACTTTTGTTGTGTTTCTTCTTGTCTACAATCTCTCTAAATAATCCATATTACAACTCATATAATATTGGGTTAAAGAGAGATTTCATTCATTGTTTAATACAAATATAATTGGGTATTTCTTTACGAATCAAATTATATCCTAAGAGTATGTACTTCACTCAATTAAACTTAGTTTTGATGAATTAAACCTAGTTTTGATGTTAGCCACCTATCATTCGATTTACAGCATGCCATGCCCAAAACATGTCCCATTAAATTATACAATAAAATATTTTGAAGTAAGAAATACGTTAATTACTTTATTTATTTAGTTATTGAGCATTTAGGTAGTAATATAAAACATTTCATATTATTTATATATACTAGAAAATAATTTGAATATAATAATTCTAGGCATTCTGTTCATATTTCTTGACACTCTATATTCTTTCTTTTGACTAACAAATCTAAGCCTATCTACTACTTTATTAAGCAAGATATTACTTGCCACGTGGTTGTCTCTCATGCCTCCTTCCTTACTTTTTCGCGCTTTCTCTCCTCCATGTACACATTCCCCGCCCCTTTCTAGGTAACCCTAATTGTGACTGTGGAAGCACCTCATTCAATTCATGAATTCAATTGGGGATGTCAATAGGCGGTGGTTTCGGTTGTTCCTCCTCAATCAGCGTCCTCATAATCCGGCCTTCGTCTCCATCCCTCAATCAGCAATGGCTAAACCTTGAATTTATTTTCATTCCTTCTCTCGCAGCCATTCCTTGTCCTCTCTCGTTCATATGTTTCAACAATTATCGATCTGTACCTCTATTCTTGTGATGGTTTTCTCTAACCCTATTCGCAGCAATCAAAATTCAACGAATCTCTTTGAAGGTATGTTTTCTCTATTAATCTGCAGTTTGATTTTAACCATATTGTTCCGATGGTTTTCTTTATCTCCATTCTATGAATGATATTAAGCTGGTAGATTTTAGAATGTTAGTTATGGTTTTTTTCGTCCCTTCAGCCGATTAAATCTTGTTAGTTAACCAATTTTGCAGTATGGTACAAAGGATGGGCTTTAATTGCTTCCTGAACCAGTGGTTCTGCCTACTTGGATAAGAAGACGACCCCAACAGTTCCTCCCTTGCATTATCTGTAGTGAGCCCAATGGAACAAGATAAGGAAACACCAACTCAGCCCAAGGATAGAAAGGGGAATAGGCCCAGAATGGCACCAGCCCACTACAAAGACTTTATCATGGCAGCCCAAGTATGAGGTAGGGACCATCGGGAAGGTCTTCATAAGGAGTGTGTGAGAGTAGTGTGAGGCAGTTAGAATATTGGAAAGATTGTATTTCTCTCTCATCATGTACTCTGAATGTTCTCCTCTCATCACCCAATTCTAATAAAATTTCTCCTTCCCACCTCTTCCTTCTTAGATCTGTACTTGAGCAATTAACATCCTGTTGAGATTTATTAGATCTCTTCATTGGTGCTTTCATTGTCCATTGGCATCATGGCTGATGGTACTAGATTCAAGCTATTGGATGAATCGGTGAAATCGCTTCAAGAGTCTCAGGTGGCTCTCAAATCGCAGCTGGCTTTGACGGCTCGCCAAGAGGATCTCGATCAGATCTCCACCTCCTTGGAAGACGTCAAGAAATCCATTCACCGGCTCTGTGTTCAGGTAGGATCACTTGCTACCTAAAAGCCACCGGAGCGTGTTGATGGTGACGGCAGCGCCGGCGGTTCCATCCTGGGTCGCCCCAAACCAGCCCCGATTCACCTTACTCGGTTTTCCGGCCCTCATCCGGAACGATGGGTTGCTCAGGCGAATCGCTACTTTGAATTCTATAAACTTCCCGATTCCGAGCGTTTGATGATTGCTTCTTTCTACCTGGATGATGACGCAGCAGATTGGTATGATTGGATGACTCGTCATTCACAGTTGATTGGCTGGCTCTCCTTCACCGACGCTGTCATTCAACGATCTAAGGCCCGTGAGTTGGAAGAACCCGAAGGTCTCCTCGCCAAGCTTCAGCAGACATCCTCTGTGGATGATTATCGGCACCGATTTGAGGAGCTATCCACTCGCACGATGAATCTACCCCAGGAATTTCTGGTCTCGTGCTTTGTCTCCGGTCTCCGGCTGGCCATCAAACAATCGGTGGCCATTCACCAACCTAAGTCCGTCGATGAGGCAATGAAGTTTGCCCAGCTTCATGAAACCCGGATTCAGTTGGAGCATGGCGCGGGTCGGGTCGCCTTGGGATCCGGTAAACCACTTTTACCCACCCCAAAACAACTTAACCCTACCCCTATCACAGCTTCCTTCAATCCAAAACCCGGTGTCTCAACAGCTCCATCGCCCAATCTGGGATTCCGTCGCCTCTCTGCCACAGAAATTGCACAAAAAAGGCTCAGGGATTATGTTTCCGTTGTGATGCCAAATACTCCAAGGATCATCAATGTACTGGGGCTCCCTAGTTACTCTTCTTTGACGATGGCCCGGAGGTTCACGATGTGCCCGTTCCTCCCGACATCGACACCACCCCCGATGCTGCCTTGGCCGACCAGTTGCAGATCGACGAGCTCCAACACTCATCAGCGATTTCCTACAACGCTCTCGTCGGTGGTTATTCCTCTAGCACACTCCGTTTTACTGGATCTATTGAAGGTAAATCTGTCCAAGTTTTGCTTGATGGGTGTAGCACCCACTGCTTTGTTCAATCTCGTGTAGCTACTTTTTTAAACCTTCCAATTGAATCGGTTCCACCGTTCTCGGTGTTAGTTGGCAGTGGTGAGTGCTTGCCCTGTTCTGGGTTGGCTCGACAGGTCTCCCTTACTATTCAGGGCCACTCACTTTTTATCGATTTATATGTATTACCCCTTCAGGGCTGGGATCTTGTATTGGGGGTTTCTTGGTTGTCTACTTTGGGTCCGGTTATTATGGACTATCGTGCTGCTTCCTTGGAATTTACATTGCAGGGCAAGCAGATTTGTTGGAAGGGTGACCCTCACCCTCATTCTCAACCGATCCATTTTAATGGTCTTCGGAAATTGGTCACATCCTTTGCCGTTAGTGAGCTTTTTCACCTCTCCATATCCCCTGTCACCACCCCAGCCTTACCCAATCCTCACCCTGACATTCACCAACTCCTACAAACCTTTCCCCAAGTTTTCCAACCCCCCACTGGCCTACCCCCTCACCGTGTTCAGGATCACTCTATCACCCTTTTACCCAATCAAGCCCCTGTGTCGGTTAGACCTTACCGTTATCCCCACTTTCAAAAGCAAGAGATCGAAAAACAGGTTCAGGAAATGCTTGCTCAGGGCATCATTCGCCCCAGCACTAGTCCCTTCTCTTCCCCGGTTTTGTTGGTTTGTAAGAAAGATGGTACTTGGCGATTTTGTGTTGACTATCGGATGCTTAACGGGTTAACTATTAAGGATAAATTCCCTATTCCGTCCATTGATGAGCTCTTCGATGAACTCCATGGGGCTACTTTTTTCTCCAAACTGGATTTGTTGGCTGGGTATCATCAAATCAGAATCAGCCCTGGTGACGAGCACAAAACGGCCTTTCGTACACATGACGGGCATTATGAGTTTAGGGTAATGCCCTTCGGTCTTACCAATGCTCCATCGACTTTTCAACGATTAATGAATGATATTTTTCGTCCCTATTTGTGCAAGTTCGTCCTGGTATTTTTCGATGATATACTCATTTACAGCCGCTCCTGGGAGGCTCACTTGTTGCACCTTAAAACCATCCTTCAAGTACTCTTCGATAATCAATTAGTGGCCAAGTTGTCCAAGTGCCACTTTGGTCAGACGGCCATCGGTTACCTTAGCCATATCATCTCCATCGCTGGGCTACAGGTTGATCCTGATAAAATCACTGCCATCAAGCAATGGCCACCTCCTTCGAATGTTAAGGCTGTCCGTGGGTTCTTAGGGCTGTCCGGTTATTACCGGCGATTTATCAAAGGCTATGCCTCCATCGCTAGCGCCCTCACTGATCTTTTGAAGAAGGAACCCTTCTGTTGGTCCCCGGCTTGTCAGCGCTCATTTGATCAGCTTAAAGACCTGTTAAGTTCAGCCCCGGTGCTCCGTTTGCCGGATTTTTCTCAGGCTTTTACTGTCGAGACTGATGCCTCGGGACTGGGTATTGGTGCTGTCCTCTCAAGCCAAACAACCGATCACTTTTTTTAGTCAAGCTTCATCAGCCTACCAGCGAGAGATGTATGCGATCACCCAGGCTGTTACTAAATGGCGTCAATACCTCCTTGGCCGTAAATTCATTATCATTACCGATCAAGAATCGCTTAAGAATCTCAAGGAATAGGTCATCCAGACCCCTGATCAACACAAGTGGTTGGGCAAACTACTTGGCTTTGATTTTGATATCATTTATCGGCCAGGTAAACTCAATGGGGCTGCCGATGCTTTATCTCGTTTTCCTCCGGCTCAAGCCTTGACTTTTTCATCCCAGTCTCCACTGTTTGCTGACCAACTACGCCAAGCCACTGCCAATAGCCCTGAGCTGCAAGCCCTGATACAGCAGCTCACCACCGATCCACTATCGCTTCCCGGTTATTCATCTAAGGATGGTCTCCTCTTCTTTAAGGGTCGTTTGGTGCTTCTTAAAGAGTCTGACTTATGCCACAAACTACTTCAGGAGTTTCATTCTTCTGTCACCGGCGGCCACTCCGGGGTCACTCGCTCCTTCCATCGTTTATCCTCCAATTTCTATTGGAAAAATATGCGCCAAGATGTCCGACAATATGTTGCTTCCTGTCAAGTCTGCCAACAGGCCAAAGCCTCGTTTCAACCCCCTGCCGAGTTGTTACAGGCCCTGCCAATCCCCAACTTGGTCTTTGAAAGCATCGCCATGGATTTTATTACCGGCCTTCCACCATCAAATGGCAAAACGGTTATCCTTGTGGTAGTGGATCGACTGTCCAAATACGGCCACTTTATTGCTTTACCGACGAATTTCACTGCTGTCACTGTGGCTTCTGTCTTCGTTTCTGAAATTGTCCGACTCCATGGCATTCCGGTTGATATCGTGTCGGACCGTGATGTTCGTTTTATGTCAGATTTCTAGAAAGAATTGCATCGCTTACAAGGGAACCATCTATCGTTCAGCTCAGCCTATCACCCCCAGTCGGATGGTCAATCGGAAGCTCTCAATAAGTGCCTCGAGATGTATCTTCGCTGCTACGTGATGGATCAGCCACGTACTTGGCTCCAATTCTTACCATGGGCAGAATTTTGGTACAACACGTCTTATCAGACTTCGGCTAAACTTACCCCCTTCGAGGTCCTCTATTGTAACACCTTGTTAATTCCGGTAAATCTGGGGGGAATTTTTTTTTCCAATTAATAAACTGGACTCAGTAAGCCCAGTTAGGCCCGTTAGGCCCATTAAGAGAATTATGGCCCATCAAAGGCCCAATCCATATACTCGAGGTCTGGATAATTCGTTATAAGTATTTTAACGATTGGTTATGAAATACAAGGTGTTGCGGATCGAGAAACGATGAAATCGGTAAAAGGGACTGTTACGCGATATAAACCGAAAATGACATATATAATTATTTGAGATGGTTTTATCGACCCTGCAAAGTCATACATATTTTCCTGAGAATTCACAGAGAATTACAGTCATGATTATATGTTCGGTTCATAAAACGGAAATAAATCGGATTCGCGTCAGATGCACGCTCTATACCGTGTGCTTTACTAAATATTCACCGGATTATATTTAATCTGACATTTTAGGCATTCCGAGAATATTTATGAGACATTTATAATATTCCAGTCACTCGGGATTTATTATGGACCATTTACTTAACATTCAGTATTTTACGTGTTCGAATAGCGCAGTATAATACCCGTTGATTTATTCCCAACCACACAAATTTAATCCATGTATAAATGACCACAATTTTGTCATTATTCTCATTTGCAACAAATCTGTAAATTTCATAATTTGTGTGAGAGAGAGAGACATAATCGAGAGAGGAGAAGAGAGCCTCACGGCTCTCTCTGTTTTTCCGGCGCCGGCTCCGGCCACCCATGGCAGCGCTCCGGTGGACCACGGCGGCGACCTCCCTCACTCTCTAGCTGCCCGACTCTCTCCCTCTCTCTGACGCGAGCCGCAACAGCAGCGCTGCTACCTCTCTTCCGGTGCGGCGGCAGCCACAGCCTAGCCCAGCGACGGCGGCGGCGGAGGTCGTGGCTTCCAGCCGACCTCCTCCCTTCCTCTCCTCTTTCCACGACCACGATTCCCAAGTTTTTTTTCTGGTCCCGAACACCCCCAGCAGCAGTGACAGCCGCAGAGGCGGCTAGGGTTTCGCCTAGCGGCGGCGGCGCCGCCCCTCTTTGCGTTTTCCGGCAGCAGTGACGGTAAGAGTTTTAACCCTCACACTCTATTGATTTTTCCAGTTCATCCTTAAACCCCGATCTATTCATGCATGTTACAGATTCGAATTCTTATTGAGTTAGATGATTAATGATGGTGATTCGCGGCGGTTTAGAGGTTGTCCGGCGGCGGCCATGGCCTCTGGCCGCCGGAACAGTATTGGATGATGATGATGATAGTGTGTTTGAGGCTAGACTAGTTGCAGATGTGTTTTGGGACACAATTTGTGCATTATGGATAAGGTGTGAGTCAACTCGACACCGAGTCAACCGAGTCGACTCAGTAAACGAATCTGGTCACTATTTTTGATGGGTCAAACGATGTCAAACCTGGAAACCGTGCATGGCTTATTTTTCGTGGCGAAATTCTACTTGGAATGGACTATTTACTCGTCGAATTCGGAGATGTTTAGCATTATATGGTTAACCGGATTCGAGTCTGCGTACCGACCGGAAGGTATAACCATGTTCGATATCTTGTCATTGTTTTAGTAGTATTATGTATACGTCATGTGAGGAACGTACTCTAAAACAGAAGAATCATTGTATATAAAATAACGATAACAAGAAAAATATATAAATAAGTATATAAGTAAGGTTTATAAAAATTTTACGTAACATAACACTATGGCTTTTAGTAAAAAGTGGACGTACAAACATACATATATATAATTGTATATATACACGAGGACATAAGCTTGTGAAAACTCTAAAAGCGTTTTATAAATATAAAACCCATCAAGGATACGAAGCGTTATAAAGATATATCTCCCGGTTATGGTATATAGTTTTGGAATATGATTTTTAAGTTGATAAAACCATAGGATTATGATTAATAAAGTTACCATTTCAGATGTCGAAAACTATTGTTTTTATGATAATAAAAGATCATGAGAATATCTAATAAAATGTATGATATTGTAAAATCTATGATTTTATGTAAATAATGTCATGATCTTATTTGAGACAAAACTTATCATTTTATGTAAGTTCACATAAATAAGATATGTCTTTTCTGTTAATAGAAGTTATGATTTCATGTGAACTATAAGATGGGTATATATATATATATATATATATATATAATCTATGATTTCATGTAAATAATATCATGATTTTATGTGAAATACAAACGGGTAAACTTAGACATAAAAACTATGATTTTATGTGAAATGTAAATAGTTAAACCTATATCTAAAAGCTATGATTTTATGTAAATCATAAATAGATTGATATATACATAAGTTATGTTATTATATAACCCTTGAAGTATTATAAAACATAAGCCGATCGAGACTCGAGTGATATCGTTTAATTTAGATAATCTGTCAAACAGGCCACACGACCGTATCGTCACTAAAGGCATACGACCGTGTTCGGCAGGAACTGTTTATTTAGAGATTGACAGATAAATTACGATCGTAACTGGATTTAGGCCATACGACTGTATTGGGACATCCAGTTGTATTGGGACCTCAACCTGCGGGCGTATCGTATCGTTTAAGGCACGGAGCACAACCGAGCCTAACCAGTATTATTACTGTGTTAAACTTAAGTGTACCTATACTTATTTAGGTTATTGGATTCTCCAAGCTTAACATGACGTTAAGCCTTGTCTAGGCAATTGCATCTGTGACATCTGTGGATTGTACACAATCCTATCCGTATGACTGTGTATTCCGAAGATCTGTGAGTCCTCTGACTTCCTTCATTAGTTAACTGTTTGAGATCACATGTTTGCTTTATGTATCTGTTATATCTGTTATGATTATCTTGTGGAACACTGTTAGTCAGAATGTCCTGTGTGGGTCATTAAAGACTTTCAGGTCATTAAGGTTGAGACCACTAGACATATAAGGGATTATAACGGCCGATATAGTTGAACGATCCATATTCACCCGGATCCTCTAATATTAATTTATTAGGGGGAATATGTACTTATATGTTGAACTTAAGAAAATCTACTCGCAGAGGGTGTACGGCTACGCGCAACATGCCCGTAGAGTATCTGAGTGTTGACCGTGGGTGCGGCATGATATATTCATAACCTGTATGTATTTGAGAACTGTTAATGTGATTATGGTAGTTAAGACTCACCAACAACGTTTGTTGTTGACTCTTTGTTGACTTATGTTGCAGGTAAGTGTGTGCAGGTGATGATGTATTTGTACATGAACGTTGGGGTACTGGCTGTGGCTATCTGTTTTGAGCTTGTACAATTTTAACTGATGTATGTATGTTGTTCAGTGCATGTTATGACTACAATTCCTTGATATATGTATCATTTGTTTGTTCAGTCCTGGGTCTATCCGGGGCTACCGATTCCATTAGGTCGGCTATGAGGTGCTTAGTACATCCTCGGTCAGAGTCGATCTAAGGTTTCTCTGTGAGGACTGGACGTCCGTGTTTGTTGTATGTTTTATTCTGTTGTTGGTGCCTAGTGAACTGATACGGACAGCCGGTCCCACACCCTCCCCCGCACCTGATAGGGGGCGGCGGAGGGGGTGTTACAGGTTGGTATCAGAGTCAAAGGTTCCAGCAGATTGGAGTCTCTTAGAACCCCTAAGCTTGAGCCTGTAATGACTCTGGGACTATGCACGGTGCTAAGTCTAGGACTTAGGCGGAAGTCTGTATATTAGGGAGTAGTCGAGGTTTAGTATAAGGTCGGTGGTAGTTGCAGCTTTGCAAACTGTCATTCCTACCCACAGGTGCACTAAGACTCGGCGAACCCTAGTAGACATATGAATGCTGATAGTCATCTCATTTTGTTTAAGTGTCTGGCTTAGGCGGAAGTTTGTGTGTTAGGGAGATATCAATGGTAAAGTGTAAGGTCGGTAGTAGTTACAGGCTGCAGACTGTCATTGCTACCCACAGGTACATCGAGACTTGACGAACCCTAGCAGACACATGGATGCTGATAGTCTTCCCATTTGGTGTTCAAGTATTCCATTTTTCTTTTGTATGTAAAAGAGTAATAGGACACATCGTCCTTTGTGTGAATTAGGGTACGGTACCCTAAGTGTGCATCGGTATTACCTTGGTTAAATCCTATGCTAATTCTTCATCTTGAAACGCCCGTTCATTTGATTCGTGTTGATTTCATTTCCCTTGGATTTCTTCCTTTTGTCATATTGTTTTCTCCAAGTTTATTTGTGTACGGATTTTTATGATGTACCTAGATCGAGGAAACTTAGGAGTCTAAGCATTTGCCTACAGGATAGGATTCGTTTAGGATTCCGTTTGTTTTCGATTTCTACTCGTAGTCATAATACTGCACTGATTCTGATTCTGTGTGCTCCCGATGTGATATTCCGGGAGACTTGAAGAGTACCCCAACTCTGATAAACATGTTCCTTGAGACGTCGTGAAACGTAAAAGGAAACTGGTTCCACGTCATAGATGCATATTTTATTGCCTATTCAATATTACATGTAAATTGCTAAAGTAGTGTTTCAGTTATCTTTTCAATCGATGTCGAAAAATTGTTGCCAGCAAGACTGTAAGCAAAGGAGTGAAGACACGTCATATGACCGGAATTATCTAACTAGGAACTCTTGGCGGAATGGACTAGGAGTAGTTAGATGAAGTGGATTGCAACTGAAGACCAAAACGATTAAGGTGGACGTAATGAAGATTTTTAAGACAAAGCGGAGCTCAACGGACGACAACTATCAACGACGACGCTAATTATTTCTATTCAACATGGCGAAGCAAAGGAGACAACAATTCATTCAAACGACGACAAGATATGAAGCAACAGCAGATGACGACAAATTCTTCTTATTCTTCCTTACCTCTCCTTACGACGCCGACGAAATTATATGCACTAATGATCATTTTGAAATCTCTCTTGTGTAAAGTTGTTACTTCAGATCATATCCAACTCGTGATCTGATCACTTTGTGCCATTAGCCTTGTGTAGCTAATGGGATTTCCAGTAATCGCATGACCATTTGTGGATTATGACCTTATTAATTTGATTCGGCAGAGGTGACACCATTGGTGAGAGCACTCTGCGTTTATCCTAATGTACGGTATTTTGATTCGTACCGTCTCCGTACTTGTGTGAGTAATAGTTGAAGTGCAAAGGCTTGGAAGCAAGACAAGTAAGTGTCTCAATTTTCGTGGAGAATTATCACACAAGTAACTGTCACGTGATCTCAGGCGTTGAGTTGTGACATTAACTTCGTGCGTTATTATGATATGTGTGCTTGTATTCTAAATCCGGATGAAATTCTGGAGCTAATTGGTTAGCAAAGAACCATAAGGCTAGTCTTCCCGACGGAGACGTGGATTGTCCGTAATTAGAGTTCTTCTTTTTAAATGTATTGTTTAAATCTATTGCTTAAGCTAACAGGGTTTAAGGAACTTGACAGCGACTGTCATGATAGATTTAATTTTATGAAAGACATTTTGATGTCGGTTCGTTCAATGATTCCGAGAAGGAGTCATGGTGCGAGATAGCAAGGTCTAGTAGTAAAATTACTATAGAGTGTGACCTAAGGATGAAAAATGTTTGGAACATTACCAGGAATGGTGAAGACAGGTTTTGATGAAACCATATGTTGGTGGCAATGTATAGAGTTATATAATGCCAGGTAAGAACGGTGGACATACTAAAATATATGAGAATGGCCATGTGTTTACAATATGCGAGTATTAATTGTATGCTACCGAAGGGCAGCGACCCAAAGGTTACAACTTGTGTATGAGAATGTGCACATTTTAGGTAATGGTGCATTTATCATTATGTCCGAGGTGTGGTGGGATAGCTGCGGTAAGCCCTATATATAAACACCTTAGGCATAATGGTTTATGGCACCTGAGTTGGAAAGTGTGGAAGTTAGGCATGGAGACCACATGGTTATGATGATTTGCATGCTCACGTTTATGCCAAGTCTGGGATATAATAAATAGATTAAGCTGCCAAGTAAATGCGGAAGAGTTACTGCTAGTATGGCAAGGATACATCATCGAGATTGATGTGAGTAAGTATAATCGTGATGGTTATGAACACGATCTAAAGATGGATCGATGGATTCATTTAATGTGCAATTTGATTGATTATAACTATGAAGATGTGGTCATTTAGCTAAGTGTGTGTTTGAATACGTGGAAGGTTTGGATATCCTATAATGGATTGAACCCTGCATTCAGAGTGAAGACCCATTGGCCTAGGCTCTGTACATATGGAATGTAGAGACCCATAGTGGTTGTGAATTCCATTGTAGAAATGTATGAGCTAGTGTTGACGGCTATGACATAAGTTTGTTAGAGAAAATAGACTGGTAATGAGGAGTAATGTGATACTCCATAGGGATATTTACCCTGAACTTTTGATGCATGACAAAAGGAGATTAGAGACGACACTCTAAAGAGTGTAGGGTAACAATATGTTTGTCCAGGTGGACTAGACTGAACTTATGAGTTTGTGAGATTGATAGACTTAACACGTACCATGGATATATATACATTTTAACCCTTTGCTGAACACAAAGGAGGGGAGAGACAGAAACATTATTTGGATTTATATACCCATATTGCCTAATCAATCCGACTAGGACTTGTGATAATTTAAGAGTAGGGGATGTTTAACGTAAAGTGAAGCTTTGTTCCACTAGTTACCCCAATAATCTCTTCTGGTTTCGTGTGGTCGTGACTGGATATTCTGAGTAAGACGTATTGTCCTTTGTGAACCAAACCCTGTATAGGTATGTACGGGTAAAGTTCGAGGTACGTGTATATCAATCATGTGAGTAAAGATATTGTGTTTCCAGAGAGGGACACACAGAAATAACTATGAGTAGCTTTGAAAGCTATGGAATTGGCACGATAATTGGTGCATTTGGGACCAACTATGAGGCATTTATGTTCGATGTCAGGTTGTATATTTGTGATGCATGACTTTTTGTGATTGGATCCTTCAGACTTGGGATGATTGATCGCTCAGAACGGTTCAATCTAGCGAGGTGTATGATGCCATTGGCTAGTGTAGCCGATTAGCTTGTAAGGAAATATTGAATTTGTGGAAGACATCTTATGTCGCCATTAATGGTGAAGTCAGATTATGCTCTTTACTTAGAAAGTTGAGTATCTTGATAACCGATTAACCCGAAACTGTGGTGGGATATGAATGTGAGCATATCGAAATTGATTAGTAGTATAGACTACTTGTTGGATCCCGAAAACCTCATGCGGTTATACTATTTGTATATCTGATTATCTCTGAAAATTATGGTTATCATAATGATGAGGACCTTTGACAAGCGCTTTAAGTATCCTTGGGAACTGGTGATCTTTTGATAGATCGGATCGAATCGGTGAGTCCATGTGATTGACTTTTAGTCAAGAGGACTCTTCTGTGTTTCCATGAATGGAACTGTAATAATAAGCTATGAGTAGCTTGGTATGACCAGGATACTGTGAAGTTGGCATGTCGGTCCGTATGGTACGAAATCAATTGAAAAATCTTAACGCTGAATCGTTACATGTATTATGTTGTGTGATTGTGCAACACAACTTATGTGCTAGACCTAAGTTAGGTCCCTCTAGGTGTATTGAAGTGACCTTTGCGTTAAGACGCGTATAAGGTTCGATGTGATAGGGCCGATGGCTAATTATTGGATGTGTTCCTATAAGGCCACAACATTCCCTGTGATAGGGCATATGTTTTGAGTCGGTTCCTTCACATGAAATCCTGCAACTTCTCTTCGGAGAATCTGATAATGAGAATGACTCGTCAAATTTGTGACTTGTCGCAACTATAGGAATCAGTTACTAGGTCAGATTATTAGTAAACCTACGAAGGTGAGGCTGATTAATTCCGCATGTTTCACCAAGTGAGGGTGATGGGAAAAGAATGCTGATCGGGAAGTGACAGATGGTTCCTATGGTTTGATGTCAGAGAAATTCCTTCTGGTAACTCTACAGAGTGGTGATTAAGTCCATGTGGTAGTGAAATCACTTAAAGGTATATCGGACGTTCGTGGCATCATCACTAGAACGGTAATCGTATTGCAATTAGTTGCAATTATAGTACGATATACGGGACGCCGTATCAAGACCGAGTGATAGCCAAAACCACATGATGAATTATCGGTACGAACTGTCAAGTATCAAGTGATAGTAAGTCCACAATAACGGCATGTAAGTCCACTAGGTAGTAACATCATAGGAAGACATCACGGGCCACGTGGTGGCACTAATGAGATAGATGTCCCTAGGAGAACATCATGCGTGATGTAATCCACAAGCGTTAGGTTACTCCCCGTCCTGGTAGGTAGGGCGAATTTCGGGACGAAATTCATTTAAGGAGGGGAGAATGTAACACCTTGTTAATTCCGGTAAATCTGGGGGGAAATTTTTTTTCCAATTAATAAACTGGACTCGGTAAGCCCAGTTAGGCCCGTTAGGCCCATTAAGAGAATTATGGCCCATCAAAGGCCCAATCCATATACTCGAGGTCTGGATAATTCGTTATAAGTATTTTAACGATTCGTTATGAAATGCAAGGTGTTGGGGATCGAGAAACGATGAAATCGGTAAACGGGACTGTTACGCGATATAAACCGAAAATGACATATATAATTATTTGAGATGGTTTTATCGACCCTGCAAAGTCATACATATTTTTCTGAGAATTCACAGAGAATTACAGTCATGATTATATGTTCGGTTCATAAAACGGAAATAAATGGGATTCGCGTCAGATGCACGCTCTATACCGTGTGCTTTACTAAATATTCACCGGATTATATTTAATCTGACATTTTAGGCATTCCGAGAATATTTATGAGACATTTATAATATTCCAGTCACTCGGGATTTATTATGGACCATTTACTTAACATTCAGTATTTTACGTGTTCGAATAGCGCAGTATAATACCCGTTGATTTATTCCCAACCACACAAATTTAATCCATGTATAAATGACCACAATTTTGTCATTATTCTCATTTGCAACAAATCTGTAAATTTCATAATTTGTGTGAGAGAGAGAGACATAATCGAGAGAGGAGAAGAGAGCCTCACGGCTCTCTCTGTTTTTCCGGCGCCGGCTCCGGCCACCCATAGCAGCGCTCCGGTAGACCACGGCGGCGACCTCCCTCACTCTCTGGCTGCCCGACTCTCTCCCTCTCTCTGACGCGAGCCGCAGCAGCAGCGCTGCTACCTCTCTTCCGGTGTGGCGGCGGCCACAGCCTAGCCCAGCGACGACGGCGGCGGAGGTCGTGGCTTCCAGCCGACCTCCTCCCTTCCGCTCCTCTTTCCACGACCACGATTCCCGAGTTGTTTTTCTGGTCCCGAACACCCCCAGCAGTAGTGACAGCCGCAGAGGCGGCTAGGGTTTCGCCTAGCGGCGGCAGCGCCTCCCCTCTTTGCGTTTTCCGGCACTAGTGATGGTAAGAGTTTTAACCCTCACACTCTATTGATTTTTCCAGTTCATCCTTAAACCCCGATCTATTCATGCATGTTACAGATTCGAGTTCTTATTGAGTTAGATAATTAATGATGGTGATTCGCGGCGGTTTAGAGGTTGTCCGGCGGCGGCCATGGCCTCCGGCCGCCGGAACAGTATTGGATGATGATGATGATAGTGTGTTTGAGGCTAGACTAGTTGCAGATGTGTTTTGGAACTCATTTTGTGCATTATGGATAAGGTGTGAGTCAACTCGACACCGAGTCAACCGAGTCGACTCAGTAAACGAATCTGGTCACTATTTTTGATGGGTCAAACGATGTCAAACTTGGAAACCGAGCATGGATTATTGTTCGTGGCAAAATTCTACTTGGAATGGACTATTTACTCGTTGAATTCGGAGATGTTTAGCATTATACGGTTAACCGGATTCGAGTCTGCGTACCGACCGGAAGGTATAACCATGTTTGATATCTTGTCATTGTTTTAGTAGTATTATGTATACGTCATGTGAGGAACGTACTCTAAAACGGAAGAATCATTGTATATAAAATAACGATAACAAGAAAAATATATAAATAAGTATATAAGTAAGGTTTATAACAATTTTACGTAACATAACACTATGGCTTTTAGTAAAAAGTGGACGTACAAACATACATATATATAATTGTATATATACACGAGGACATAAGCTTGTGAAAACTCTAAAAGCGTTTTATAAATATAAAACCCATCAAGGATACAAAGCGTTATAAAGATATATCTCCCGGTTATGGTGAATTGATAAATATATATATATAGTTTTGGAATATGATTTTTAAGTTGATAAAACCATAGGATTATGATTAATAAAGTTACCATTTCAGATGTCGAAAACTATTGTTTTTATGATAATAAAAGATCATGAGAATATCTAATAAAATGTATGATATTGTAAAATCTATGATTTTATGTAAATAATGTCATGATCTTATTTGAGACAAAACTTATCATTTTATGTAAGTTCACATAAATAAGATATGTCTTTTCTGTTAATAGAAGTTATGATTTCATGTGAACTATAAGATGGGTAAATATATATATATATAATCTATGATTTCATGTAAATAATATCATGATTTTATGTGAAATACAAACGGGTAAACTTAGACATAAAAACTATGATTTTATGTGAAATGTAAATAGTTAAACCTATATCTAAAAGCTATGATTTTATGTAAATCATAAATAGATTGATATATACATAAGTTATGTTATTATATAACCCTTGAAGTATTATAAAACATAAGCCGATCGAGACTCGAGTGATATCGTTTAATTTAGATAATCTGTCAAACAGGCCACACGACCGTATCGTCACTAAAGGCATACGACCGTGTTCGGCAGGAACTGTTTATTTAGAGATTGACAGATAAATTACGATCGTAACCGGATTTAGGCCATACGACTGTATTGGGACATCCAGTTGTATTGGGACCTCAACCTGCGGGCGTATTATATCGTTTAAGGCACGGAGCACAACCGAGCCTAACCAGTATTATTACTGTGTTAAACTTAAGTGTACCTATACTTGTTTAGGTTATTGGATTCTCCAAGCTTAACATGACATTAAGCCTTGTCTAGGCAATTGCATCTGTGACATCTGTGGATTGTACGCAATCCTATCCGTATGACTGTGTATTCCGAAGATCTGTGAGTCCTCTGACTTCCTTCATTAGTTAACTGTTTGAGATCACATGTTTGCTTGATGTATCTGTTATATCTGTTATGATTATCTTGTCGAACACTGTTAGTCAGAATGCCCTGTGTGGGTCATTAGAGACTTTCAGGTCATTAAGGTTGAGACCACTAGACATATAAGGGATTATAACGGCCGATATAGTTGAACGATCCATATTCACCCGGATCCTCTAATATTTATTTATTAGGGGGGAATATGTACTTATATGTTGAACTTAAGAAAATCTACTCGCAGAGGGTGTACGGCTACGCGCAACGTGCCCGTAGAGTATCTGAGTGTTGACCGTGGGTGCGGCATGATATGTTCATAACCTGTATGTATTTGAGAAATGTTAATGTGATGATGGTAGTTAAGACTCACCAACAATGTTTGTTGTTGACTCTTTGTTGACTTATGTTGCAGGTAAGTGTGTGCAGGTGATGATGTATTTGTACATGAACGTTGGGGTACTGGCTGTGGCTATCTGTTTTGAGCTTGTACAATTTTAACTGATGTACGTATGTTGTTCAGTGCATGTTATGACTACAATTCCTTGATATATGTATCATTTGTTTGTTCAGTCCTGGGTCTATCCGGGGCTACCGATTCCATTAGGTCGGCTATGAGGTGCTTAGTACATCCTCGGTCAGAGTCGATCTAAGGTTTCTCTGTGAGGACTGGACGTCCGTGTTTGTTGTATGTTTTATTCTGTTGTTGGTGCCTAGTGAACTGATACGGACAGCCGGTCCCACACCCTCCCCCGCACCTGGCAGGGGGCGGCGGAGGAGGGTGTTACATCTATGGCCGGAAACCTCCTACCATCACTCGTTATATCCGAGATGCCACCGGCAATGCCCTCGTGGAGGAGCAGTTACTGTCCAGGGATGCCATCCTCCTTACTCTCAAAAATAACTTAGCCACCGCCCAGAATCGTATGAAATCCTTCGCTGATAAACATCGCCGGGAGGTCTCGTTTGAGGTTGGTGATTGGGTATACGTTAAGCTGCAACCCTTTCGCCAGGCATCTGTCCGTCTCCAACGCCATCAAAAACTCGGCCGTCGCTATTTTGGCCCTTATCAGATCACCTCTCGTATTGGTTCGGTGGCTTATCAACTTAATCTCCCCGAGTCAGCTCGCATTCACCCTGTCTTCCATGTGTCGCTGCTCCGAAAATGCATCGGTAATCCAGACACACAAGTCACTCCCCTACACCTTGTTCAATCAGATATTTCACTTCTACTACAACCGGTTAAGGTTCTGGGTTCCCGGACTATCCGCCGTGCCGACCAGCTCATCCCACAATCTCTCATTCAGTGGGACGGGTTACCTGCTGCTGACGCCACCTGGGAGGATAACTCCCACCTGCTCAAGGGTTTTGCTACCTTCCACCTTGAGGACAAGGTGCTCATTGAGGAGGGGAGTAATGTAGTGATCCCAATGGAACAAGATAAGGAAACACCAACTCAGCCCAAGGATAGAAAGGGGAATAGGCCCAGAATGGCACCAGCCCACTACAAAGACTTTATCATGGCAGCCCAAGTGTGAGGTAGGGACCATCGGGAAGGTCTTCATAAGGAGTGTGTGAGAGTAGTGTGCGGCAGTTAGAATATTGGAAAGATTGTATTTCTCTCTCATCATGTACTCTGAATGTTCTCCTCTCATCACCCAATTCTAATAAAATTTCTCCTTCCCACCTCTTCCTTCTTAGATCTGTACTTGAGCAATTAACATCCTGTTGAGATTTATTAGATCTCTTTATTATCATGTGGAGATAATGGTCGATTAATCGGGTATGATTTGCTAATTAATTTATTCTTGGGATTATGTAGTGTTATGATTCTTATTCATGAATTTGTTGGATTATAAGAGTAGGCTCACATTTGTGATCTCGATCTTTCTGTATTTTCCATCATTAGATGACTTTTTGAATAGGATCTAGGTATTATTAGTTTTTATGGAACCCTTACTTATGAGATGTGGTTTATAGGTGCATCAACCTCTACTATTAATGTCATTATGTAAAATTATTGATCAAGTAGTTAATTTTATGTGGATATTGAGCACTGACCAGTCATAGGTGTGGTGGCTTAAATTAATTTTAATATTAATAGTAAGGAATAGAGGTGGCAAAATGACATGTCAAGTGGGTTGGATAACAAAAATAGTGGCTTGATTATATGCTGTCAATTGAGGCAAATCTGGACCATTTAAGAATATACATGTAAAAATGGCCCCAACAGTCAGATAATCAAAATAAGGTACTTTTTTCCTTTTCTTGTTGCTACTTCTAAACTGATCATTTAATCCATAATAGTCCGAATGAGTTTCGCTATTTACTAGAAAACTAGGTAGTAAAAAATGATTAGATGACAATTGAGAAGAATAATCAGTTGCTATTTTTGACAAATCCGATTCCAAAAAGTTGCTTTCATTGGTTTAGTTATAGACTTGTAGTTCTGTTGAATAGCTTTGTAATTTCAGGGGAAGATTTATTGGCTATTGCACCCTGTTTCCCTCAAATTTTATTCGCTGAAACCTCAGATGGTGTGTTCGTTGAGTCAGCATTGGTTATCACTAAGGGGAACATATGAAGATTGTATCCAACAAATAGAAGTGAGGTAGCTTAAGTCATGGAAGAGCGGATTGTGCTAATCTTGAGTCAAAGGTAACAATCTCAACTTAAAATGTGAATACTAGAATGGCTACTTGATTTCTGAAATTTGGATTGAAGTTTTCAGGTTTTAGTTTTCCTCGAATTTCAATTTTGATTTCTTGTTTGATGCTCGATTAGCATGATGAACATGTTTTTATGAAATTAACTAAATTCATATTTCAATATACATGAAGATTTTTCCATTTGACTGATAGTGATGTTGTCTAGACTTTTTCTTTTGTGATGATGTTCTTCACAATTGCACTAGAGTCAATGGGATCATTAACCATAAATATATAGTTGTTGGCTTTAATAATATTCGAATACTTAATATCTATTTAAAATACATGATATGTCTAGGCAACAAATTATGATTTGAAAATAACCCTCTATGTAACTTAACTTCCTCTAAAACGTGGCGATGAGAAAGAACCCTTTTTTATATCTATCTCCCTTTATGATAGTGGTGGCATTTTAACCTGTTTCCTTTTGTATGAAATTGGGTCGATTTGGGTTAGATTTAATTGGTAAACGTCCAATGAGATGAATTGAAAAATTGGTCAAAGGAAGTGCAGTCAGATTAGGGGTGTGAACGAAACCAAAAAAAAACACATAAAAGGATTAGGGGTGTGAACGAAACCAAAAAAACCACATAAAAGGAAAAACGACATAAATTTTAATTACTATCTCACCTACATATAAACATCAAATTTTAATCTTTTAATAATATTTACAGGAAGTTGTTCACCCGAAGGGATTAAGTGATGACCCAAACCTGCATAGTGGTTGATATTATACCTGCAGAAAAGATAAATCCTCCTCTTTCATAACCAAGGAGAGGAAAGGATTCTTAAAACCATGGTTAGGAAAAAGACTATAGACTCAACATCTCAAATTAAAGAATATTATCTCAAAAATTCATTGAAACTATTTTGATCTTAGTCAACTTTTAATTTTTTATTTTCCGTCTGTGTAATATACAGGTTACTAACTCCAAAAGATAAAATCTTGTTGCAACATATCCAATTTTCAAGCTCGATAGTGTCAATCCAGTGTACAATTCTTCTACATTCGCTGATACACTATTTAGTTTGTCTCAAAGTAGATGCTTGTGTAATATTGCCTCTTGAGTGTGAGACGGAACCATCACCTGTACATAAAACCTTTATTTAAACTAATATTGTGTTGTATATTGTGTTGTATAGATGGTATCTTTAATTTTTGTCTTTTCATTTCTGTATGGATTGATCAATTTGGACAATGTACGTATTATCCAATAGATCAAATAGGTTGAAGCAAATAATTCAGATGATAACTTGTAAATCTTTGCGATTTCATAATCTTGCATACTAACATGGTTTTCTAATTGATCATTTACTTACATTTGTAGGGATATAATTCAAATGTGGATGTTAATTGTAGCCACTATGAGAGAACCTCATGCTTTTTCTCATAGAATATTTACTGTTGTTTCCATTGTATGCTTTCATTTCTTTTTTTTTTATGAAATTCTTTAGCCAATGTAAAATCCATGTACTTTTGATTTTTATTATGCCACCTTCGTAGTAAATCCTATTCCCAAAATCCTGATGCAGATCTTAAATTGATTTGTTATGATTTTGAAGCTGATCTTTAAACAGGTTCTAGGTCACTACTCACTATCAACCACAATTGGAAGGCCTACATTGTGTAAATTGATTCGATCGGTACTACAGTGATAGTAGCCAAAGTTACAAGTTTTTAGTGGAAAGAGCTCGGTATCGTTTCTCGTGATATTTTATTAGAGCACTTTTGTGGTAGAGATTTAGATCAACATTACACTTTGAGTTTTATTGTCAGATAGAGTACTCAGTACAAATTTAACGGGGACAAACTGAATGGTTTGTGTAGCGGGTCAAAATAGGTTTAGTTTGACTATGAAACAAGTATTTTTTTTGCATATCATAAGGGGTCAAGTTGACCCAAGGACAACTTTTATCCCGTTCTATAAAACGGAGTACCATTATTTCTTGAAATGATTAATTGTGCAACTGATATTGAAAAAATTTAAACTCATCGCTTCGAAAAATAAAGCTTTTATTATGGGGCATGTTTTAAAGCTCAAATCTGACGCAAATATGCACATTTGGAAAATGGTATTTATTTCTTAACATCCGGATAAAAATCTTAAGCTATATTAAATATTTGCTTTGGTGACATTTTGGGGTTTCCGAAAATATTGAATTCTTTTGTTATTAAATGATACAACCTATAGTCATGGGGATGCCAAGAGCTAAACATCTAAATATGGAGCAAAATGTTTATGCAAGATTGATTGGCCAAATATATACATTCGCAAAGGTATTGTTTTATTACATTATTGTATTTTCCCTCTTGCATTACAAGGGAACGGGTTTATCAAGTTCTGTTAACTTGTCAGCTTTAGCTCATTTGCAGTTACAAGTGATTTGAAACAATGACAAGTATATCAGTGAAAACTGAAGAAAAATATATATCTGCAAGTCCTTAATCTTTCTTTCTATTTCTACAACCGTTCTAACGATATTTACCTATCAATACTTTACTACATATGTCCCGTGTGTCCCACGGGTAACAAACCTAGTAACAAATAAAGTAATTAGTTGAGAACATGTCATAATTTTGTAAGTTTAAATTTTCTTTTGCTGTTTATATATCTCATTTGTTTATGAGATTCATTATAACATATCATTTAAATACATAACTTCAGAACTACTTGCTTATCCTAATTATCTTACTAAAATTTGCTTATTCATGAAATCAATTTGTAGTCTATATTGTTTCATGTTTATATAAACTAAGTGACATATATTAACACATGTTTTGTTATAATATAGCTTATTATGTCGAATCTTGCAAAGCTTGAATTTTTTGCTTTGGACATTACGGGAAAAAAACTATTTATCATGGGTATTAGATGCTGAAATACATTTAAATGCTAAAAGTCTTGGTGATACAATTAAAGAAGGAAATGAAACATCTATCCAAGATAAAGCAAAGGCGATGATTTTCTTACGCCATCATATTCACGAAGATTTGAAATATGAATACCTCACTACCAAGGGTCCACTTGACCTTTGGAACAATTTGAAAGAAAGATATGACCACCAAAAAATGGTAATATTACCGAGAACTCGTTTTGAATGGACCAACTTAAGGTTACAAGACTTTAAGTCTATAAGCGAGTACAACTTAGCAATGTTTAGAATCACCTCGCAACTGATTTTGTGTGGAGAAAATATCACTGATAAGGAGATGTTGGAAAAAACATTCTCCACCTTTCATGCGTCAAATATAATTTTGCAACAACAATATCGTGAAAGGGGTTTCACAAAATATAGTGAACTAATATCATGTTTACTTGTTGCTGAACAAAACAATGAGCTTTTAATGAAAAACCATGAGACTCGTCCAGTGGGTACAATGCCACCCCTAGAAGCCAATGTGGCAACATATATTGATCAAAGGGGAAATCGTGGACGTGGTCGTGGTAATGGTTATCGTGGTAATGGCCATCGTGGTAATGGTTATCGTGGTCGTGGTCGTGGATATGGGCGTGGAAATAATCGGGGAAATAATCAAGGTGTTCAATTTAGAAACAGGGAAAATTATCATGGTAGAAACACAAGTAACCATCACAAATACCATGACAATGAAAAGAAAGATGGAAAAAATAAAAGAAAAAATGGAACCCCGTCAAATGAATGTAATCGACGTGGAAGTGACAATCATTGGGCTCGTACTTGTCGTACACCAAAACACTTGGTGGGACTCTGCCAACAATCAATTAAAGAAAAAGGAAAAGGCATAGAAACAAATTTCACATATGAGGAAGACAATATCCTCGGTGGTCATAAAGATTTTCCTGATACAACTAATCTGGACGTTGATGATTTCCTTATTGATACAACTAATCATGATGCTGGGGGTTCCTTTACTAATGCAACTCATTTGGATGCTTGCAACTTTCCCTACGTTTGAACAATGAAGATTTTAAGTTTTGTTGCTTTCTTGATGATTATGTTTTGTTTTATGCGTATGAGATGTATTGTTCTTGGTACTTTGTTTTGGTGAAACTTTGTTTGTGAGACTTTGTTTTGAATAAATCACTTTATTTATATATCTTTGTTTTGTTTTGAAGCATATGGAGCGTTTAAATAAACTGCTTATTAATGATGAAGATACGTGTCTAATAGACAGTGGAACTACTCATACAATTCTCAAGAAAAGGAATTATTTCTCTAATTTAATCATAAAAGAGGCAAACGTCAAAACTATATCTGGAAGTACAAAACTAATTGAAGGATTTGGAGAAGCTTATATAGTGTTATCAGGTGGAACACAACTTAAATTTAACAATGCCTTATTTTCCCCATTGTCTCGAAGAAATCTAATAAGTTTTAAAGATATTCGTCTAAATGGATATCATGTTGAGACTACATGTGAGGGACACAATGAGTACCTTCAAATCATAAATATGATTTCAGGTAAAAGGCATGTATTAGAAAGGTTACCCACACTTGCCTCTGGTCTGTATGGTACTAAAATTATTGCAATTGAATCAAACGTAGTCATAAACCAAAAGTTTATGGACCGAGAAAACTTTATTATTTGGCATGACCGGTTAGGCCATCCCGGATCATTAATGATGCGAAAAATTATAGAAAATTCATGTGGGCATCCTTTAAAAAGACATAAAATTCTTCAAACAAAGGACATTACATGTGTTGCATGCTCACAAGGAAAGTTGATTACTCGTACATCATCGACTAAGGTAGGGAATGAATCCCTTAATTTTCTAGAAAGGATACATGGGGATATATGTGGGCCTATACATCCTCCTAGTGGACCATTTAGATATTTTATGGTTCTAATTGATGCATCAACTAGGTGGTCACATGTGTGCTTATTATCAAGCCGTAACATGGCATTTGCACGACTACTTGCTCAACTAATAAGACTAAGAGCACACTTTCCAGATTATCCCATCAAGAAAATTCGGTTGGACAACGCTGGTGAATTTACATCCCAAGCATTTAATGATTATTGTATGTCTATTGGGATATGTGTAGAGCATCATGTACCTCATGTGCATACACAAAATGGGCTTGCTGAATCACTTATTAAGCGACTTCAAATGGTTGCAAGACCAATGATTATGAAATCAAAACTACCAGTCTCTGCTTGGGGACATGCAATCTTACATGCATCGACACTAATTCGCATCAGGCCAACAAGTTATCATACTTCCTCCCCATTAAAGTTGGTTTTTGGTCAGGAACCAAATATTTCCCATTTAAGGATTTTTGGTTGTGCTGTATATGTTCCAATTGGTCCACCACAACGTACAAAGATGGGACCTCAAAGGAGGTTAGGAATATATGTTGGGTATGAATCACCGTCTATTATCAAGTATTTAGAGCCATCAACAGGAGACCTATTTACGGCTCGATTTGGTGATTGTCATTTTGATGAAGCAACATTCCTAACATTAGGGGGAGATAAAAAAACAGCTGGAAAATAATATAAGTTGGAACGAATTATCATTATCTCATCTTGATCCTCGAAGTAAACAGTGTGAACTAGAAGTTCAAAGGATAATTCATTTACAGGGATTAGCCAATCAATTACCAGACGCATTCACTGACCCAAATAGAGTGACTAAATCACATATACCAGCTGTTAATGCTCCAATGAAAATAGGTGTCCCGACAGGACAACCACGTATTGGTAATGAGTCTAATACACACTTAAAGCGTGGTAGACCAATTGGTTCCAAGGATAAAAACCTCGAAAGAAAAAGGGAGCCAATAATGAAGATGGTCAAGTCGAGGTAGCATTACTTCCAGAAAAGGAGTCTCTTGAGGAGACATTAGACATGATGGTTCCAGATGAACCTCAGGTACCTGAAAATTAAGAGATCTCAATAAATTATATCATGTCTAGAAAAGTATGGAACCGAGACAAAACGACGTCGATGACAAATTCTCATATAATGTAGCGCTAGAAGTAATGGAAAACGATGAGGATCAAGAACCAAGAACTGTTGAGGAATGTAAAAATAGGAATGATTGGCCAAAATGGAAAGAGGCAATTGAGGCAGAATTAAAATCTCGCACGAAACAAGAAGTTTTTGGACCCATAGTCCATACACCTGAAGGTGTAAAGCCCGTCGGATATAAATGGGTCTTTGTGCGAAAACGTAATGAAAAAAATGAGATTACAAGATACAAGGCAAGATTGGTAGCACAAGGATTCTCACAAAGACCCGGAATTGATTACGAGGAGACATATTCTCCTGTGGTGGATGCGACAACTTTTCGTTATCTAATTAGTCTGGTAATACAAGAAGGAATTGATATGCGTCTAATGGATGTTGTAACAGCCTACCTCTATGGCTCACTTGATACAGAAATTTACATGAAACTTCCTGAAGGATTCAAACTACCAAGCTCATGTAAATCAAGTTCTCGAGAACATCTTTCAATTAAATTAAACAAATCACTATATGGGCTAAAACAATCTGGGCGTATGTGGTACAATCGACTTAGTGAATATCTGTTGAAAAAAGGTTATAAAAATGATCCTGTTTGTCCGTGCATCTTTATAAAAAGATTAGAATCTGAATTTGTTATAATTGCCGTATATGTTGATGACTTAAATATAATTGGGACTCCCGTTGAACTTCATAAAGCAGTTGAATATTTGAAAAAGGAATTTGAAATGAAAGATCTTGGAAAGACAAAGTTTTGTCTTGGGTTACAAGTTAAACATCTGAAGGATGGGATACTTGTGCACCAACAAACTTACATAGAAAAACTGCTCAAAAGGTTTTATATGGACAAATCGCACTCATTGAGCACCCCAATGGTAGTAAGGTCACTTGATGTTGAGAAAGACCCGTTTCGACCTCCAGGAGACGGTGAAGAAATTCTTGGACCAAAAGTACCATATTTAAGTGCAGTTGGTGCATTAATGTTTCTTGCTGGTCGATCTCAAACTGGATATTTATTCACAAATGGAGGTACTGCAATTTCATGGCGTTCGGTGAAGCAGACAATCACAGCTACTTCATCTAATCATGCAGAAATATTAGCAATCCATGAAGTTAGTCGAGAATGTGTTTGGTTGAGGATAATAGTACAACACATCCGTGGATCGTGTGGTATTTCTTCCAAAGGAGAGGGACCAACAATATTACATGAAGACAACGCAGCATGCATTGCACAATTGAAGTAATGGTACATCAAAGGCGACAGAACTAAGCATATTCTACCAAAGTTCTTTTTCACACATGATTTACAAAAGAATGGTGATATTGTAGTCCAACAAATTCGGTCTAGTGAAAATTTGGCGGACTTATTTACCAAATCACTTCCAACCTCAACATTTAGAAAACTGGTTCATGGGATCGGGATGCGCAGACTCAAGGAGCTGAAATGATAATCATCAGGGGGAGAAAATACGCATTGCACTCTTTTTCCCTTAGCTATGGTTTTTATCCCACCGGATTTTTCCTAGCAAGGTTTTTAACGAGGCAACATCACCAAGCGTATTTTTTATAACCAAGGGGGAGTGTTATGAATGTATTAATTTGGTTATCAATATGCATTATGGTTAGTCATCCAAGAGTCCCATAGGTTATATTATCTCATTACTTGTATTAATCACATAGGCCTACAAAGACCTATATATATCATATGTACTTGTGGAAATAATACTATGATCTTCCTCCTAATCTCTTCTATTTCTCTATTGTTACCTTGATGTTATAGAATAACACCCAATTTTCTACATCATATTAATTATCGTAAAGATTACAGTGATATAACTGTCTTCACACATTCTGACAAATAAACCAAAAAAACATTCATATTAATGCGTATTATAGTAATGTAATTGTTGTATTAAATGCTTGCAATATGTTCAAAAGAATCTGGAACAAGTATGAGTAGAGAGAGATTACGTAAAATCAACCTTTTTTGTTTTTGGCGGTTCGATTTTTTTGGAAAACCAAATTACCATTATGCCCATCTTTAAATGATTTTTGGTATAAAAAATTACAATCTAGCCCCTAATTGATCTGGTCCCTTATATTTGTAATCAATGGCTAAAAATGGGTTTTCCAGGTTTTCCAGAAAAAAAAAGGTTTTCTATGGATCCTCACCATATATATATATATATATATATATATATATATATATAGTGAAAAGTTCATTGTAGACACCCCCATAAGTGTAGACAGGTAGACACCCCTTTTCACCATTAGATCTCTTGATCTAATGGTTGCGATTAATTTTCTTTTTTCTTTTTTTCTTTTTTCTCATTAATTAGAAACTTTCACATGTGAAAAAGAGCTATTTCACATGCGAAAGTGTCTACAATGAACCTCACCCTATATATATATATATATATATATATATATATATATATATATATATATATATATATATATATCTTAAATCCACCCGTGCCAAACAAAACATCAAATGTTCTTTATAAGTTTGTATATTTAAATTTGCAACTTTTTTTATACTATCGAATGTTAATTCTTTTTCTTTAATTCCAGTTATCAAATTACATTTATTATAATATGTTAAATTTTGGATTCTATTTTTCTAAAATACGTCCGTGCGTCGCATAGGTATCAAAATCTAGTTATATATATATATACTAGTTTTTGATACCCGTGCGACGCACGGGTGGTTTTTAAAAAAATAAATCCAACAATTTAAATATTATAATAAATGTAATTCGATAATTGAAACCCGTGCATCGTACGGCGGTATTTAAAAAAATCAAAACTAAAATGTACTAATGATTCTTTATATCATCTAAGAAATTTTTTTATTAAAAATATCTAGTTAAAAGTTTCAATGGTTCTTCTACAATGAGCCACTTTCACTTCCTAGTAAAATATAAAAATGATATAAACATTAGTGTAACCTCTAAAACTTAAGAGGAAATTAAAGTTTGTATCATACCCTTTTTCAATTGTAAAAACAAACACAAAAACAAAACCATTTGATTATAATCGTGCATGCGTGCATGAATAATCTAAAAGTAGTCATAAGCACCACTCGAGGACACCCTTATGATACATATATTTGGGAATTTGTGTAGCTAAACAATAAAAAAAGTTATTGATATTAATTATATTGTTATATTTATTTAAGAAATAATTGTTTGTAAAAAATAATAAAATTAAGAATGCAATTATAGTGATAATATCTCTATTAAAATTCATAAGAATTGATTTAGTTGTTTGAAATTACAATATTTAAGACTAATTGGATTTAAAATTGATTTTTTTTTTTCAAATCCAAATCCGTCATTTACGATATATAATTCAATCTTTAAATGTGTTTGACTTTTTTGAAATATAATTAAAGACGTAATTATACAGTCGAATGGTAATTCTTTTTCTTTAATTCCAGTCATCAAATTACATTTATTATAATATGTTAAATTTTGGATTCATTTTCTAAAATACGTCCGTGCGTCGCATAGGTATCAAAATCTAGTTATATATATATATATATAATATATTTATATATATATATATATATATATTCTCAACCACTAATTTTAGGTGGGGACCACTATAATTTATCGAAGGGTTTTCTATATTAATATATATAAACTAGTGACTTATAATGGTTCTCAAAAGTTTTCAAAACCAGTTAGTTCTCAAAAGATCATCTCTCTCTCTCTATATATATATATATATATATATATGTGTGTGTGTGTGTGTGTGTGTGTGTGTGTGTAGAGTTAGGGTAGAATACATCTACCAAAATCCCTTTTTTTAATTTTTATGGCGTTTCTATTAATTTTTCAAAAAATACAAAAAAATTCAAAAAAAAATGTGTGTTTTGGTGCGTCTAGAAGAATGGTGTTTTTAGAAAAAAAATATTAATTAAAAAAAATGTTTTTTTGGTGTTCTTTTTTAAAAAAAAATAAACCGAAAAAAAACACAAAAAAAAAATAAACCACAAAAATTTAAAAAAAAGTGTTTTGGAAAGCTAACATAGCGATTAGAGGTATAGTGTTTTCAAACAAAAAAAAAATTTGTTAAATAGTGTTTTTTGGTGTTTTTTATGAAAAAGAAGGTGGATGTAGAGGATGTAGAGGATGTAGGGAATTTGGTGGATGTAGAATAACTCAACTCTATATATGTATATATATATATATCTATTACTATATATAATACATATTGCCCTGAAGGGCATTTTCGTCATGAAAAATGCTTAATCCTTAAGACGCGTACAAATAGTTGTGCAACATGTACAAGTAATTAAAGCATCAATATTAAACCTTCCTTCACCATAAAGAATGAGGGTATTTTGGTAATATAGCTATTCAGCCCCTTTTCTCTCGATGACCGCTCCTTCTACTCTTCGACCGGTGTACAGCCTCAATATGAAGAAGCACCTATTGATTGCTTCAGCCTCTCTCTCTCCTCAGCGTGCCTGTAACATCCCATTGATTGGCTTTGAAATCTGCTCCTTCTCGATTCTGTATTTACTTTCCTTTACACGCTTCCATCGAACCACCAAAACCACCAGGCGTCACTTCGTGAACCACAATTCTCCTCCCTTCAATTTCAATTGGCTATTCCGTTTTACCGGCCAGATACAAAGTTGAGAATTGAGATGCTCAAATTCAAAATTCGAATTACATGAGAGAGAGATTCATATCGTCCACGCTCCTCTTCATCCAGATCTCAGCAACTAAAAATGAAGGTAATGCTCCATCTCAGCAACTAGGGTTTTTTATTTCAGGTTCAACAAGGTTTGTGTTTCAGTTCACTTCGATTAACACAAGGTTTCCCGTCTAAACCTCAAAGAATCAAGCCAGGTACTATCACTTTCTATTACTTTTTTCAAATATGCGACTTCAATTCCTTGCTATCAGTACAAATTGGGTTTATTTTTATCTATGTATGTATGATATTTGGTAAATTTGGCATATGTGTATTTGTTGTCGGTGATTTATGTGATATGCTCGTCTTTACGCTAATGACCATTGAGGCGTCATGTAGGGTTTTGGGTCGCTGCTTTAGATTTTAACAGATTATGTGTAATCGTTGAGTTTTGATCTTTGGTTCTTCACTTTAAAACTAACTGGTGCCAAGAAAGATCCTGGTGCATAATGATTCAATTTTTTTTTCTTGTAATGTCATTTGGGTTTAGAATATTTTAACTTTTCTTTGTATTTTGTAATTTGCAGGTCAATTTAGCAGTGAGATTGAAAGGAATGGGTTAGGTACCTCACAAAATATGAAATCAAACACTTCTTGAAGACTACCAGTATTCAAATTAGTTATAAAATATAATTTTGAAGAACTCAGAGGATAAAGTGGAACTTCATATTTTCAAATTATTGCCTAAGATCCTCCAATTTGGAAAAAAGTACGTTGGCATTTTGCTTCCACCTCTAACCAAGAAACCTCATGACTGTGGTTAATATATTATTTTTCTAATAGCATTGTGGTAATGTTCTTTGTTGAACTTTATTACTAATTTATATTGCTTATCAACTTTTACACAGATGCTTGTGTTGAGACTTAGTGTGTTATTTAGAATATGGTACCATTGTCTGGAAGTGAAGGCAGTTTAAGAATGTTGAATACTATTCTCTACTTCTTATTCATGCCACCTCAGATGTCCAGTTGGCTATCCATGGTATTCTCGATGTCCTTGTTGAAAGTGACCCTTCTTTAGTCCATGTGGTAATACTGATCTTTAAGCTCTTTTTCTTGACCTATTAAGGTAGTTCTCCTTTCCATGTTTTAAATTTTGTTTGTGTGCCAATCATAAATTCTTTGTGTTGTTTCTCAGGCACTGAATAAAAAATCGCACAGAAGAACTAACTTCGATGCCAAATCTGTCGCATACACGACTCGCTCTATTCATTTTGTAAGTTAAGATTTCTCTCTGATTTGGTGTGTTGCTTAATTGTTCTCTCTGATTTTAATAGTGAATGTCTGCATGCTTCGAATTTCAGATTCACACACACACACATAAGGTTCAAATGTATTTCTGTTCGTTCCATTTCTGCAATTAGGGAGTTAGGCTTCTCATTCTTTTATACACTTGATAATTAGTTTATTTCATTTCGTTACTTAAATAATTTATTTTTGAACATATCCAATTAGGAATTTGACTTCTTTATCTGAAAATGGTTCTTCATTTACACACAATTAAGAAATTTATCATTTTGCTATAGTTGCAAAGGGAATAATCATATTAAAAGGGTATTTTCAACATCCATTTCTATAAAGTGAAGAATAATTTTTTTAGAAAAAAAATAGAGACTTACATAATGATTGCATGAAAATTATAGTAAGAAAACCTTAACAGATTGAGTAGAATTTTGTTTCATCATCAAATTTGTGGAAGTTAAACTACTTTCCTATACACAGTGAATTTTCATACCATCTCTTTTGTGTTATAATCACTTTCTTTTAAACAACCCCATTTCAACTTACTTCCTTTGTTATAAGAAGTTTTCCTAAATCTCTTTTGTCGACTTACTTTTATTATGTGCAATTTTACCTTCACAAATATCAATCTAAATCCGTCAAGTTTTATCATATCTATGATTTATTAGTCATTTTTTAGATTTGTTAATATCAGTTATTATAATTCAAAGTATCTCCCCATTTATAATAATTTTGATTAACTCTTTCAGATTTTCAGTGTTTAAGATGACATCAATATTTATGTACACAACCCAATTTCTGTTAACAATTTACTCATACCGTTAGATTTTTTTTCGATGATGGCACCAATATTTCTTCACATGACCCACTAATTTTCAACCCGGTAGACCCATTCCAACGGTTCAGTTTGATAATATCTGAGAATAAAACATATGTACAGAACCTGAATGCCTACATCAACAGTTTATGTTAATCATACCCAACGGTTCAGTTTGACAATATCTGAGAATAAAACATATGTACAGAACATGACCCACCAAGCTGTCCATAGGTATTACCTTCCCATGTTTAGGTGACAGTCCCATAATGCATTAGAGCTGGTATTCTTATTTGTGCAAATCTTTTAGCTTTTTATATGAGTTTTAATGCAACTTTTAATCCAACAAAATGCTCACTATTTGTTCATTAATTTTTAAATGTTCTCACCTGTTCCATCTTAAAAGAATCCCATTTGAGTTTAGTTCTTTACTTCTTCAAAGATGACACTTATTCAAAAAGTGACAAACTTGGTTCCTAAGAGAATGAAAATGGCTGCCATTTATAACTTTCTTTTCATTATTGGTTCCTAAAGTCAAATGGGGAATGCCATAGTACTAATTTTAGACTTTTTGCAGCTCTGAAACATAAATCGACATAAATTTAGGTTCTAAATTTGCTTTAGCGAAATCCATTTATTATAGGTTATAAAAGTGGAAATTACAGATTCTTTTTTTTTTTGAGTTGTGATATCACTTTTTGCAGGGAGACTTGGGGGAAGAAATATACCAAACATCATGCATTTTTTACAACACAAAATCAGTTGCCGAGTCAATAGTGTTCTTAAACTATTTTTGAAATAGTAACTAATTCGAGTCCTTAATGGGTCTGTTCATGAATCACTGATTTTTCATTAATAATTTAAAATCTTGAAATGACTAAATAAGTAAACTTGACAATGGATCTTTCATAAAAAGAAAAATTCCTACAACTTTTGGGATAATTAAACTTAGAAAAATATTCCATAATTTTTTTTACATCAGTAAGGGACATTATTGGACTGCATTTTTTTACCAAAGAAGTGGACTACTCTTAAACCCACTGGAACCCGCCAACCTGTTTAAAATTCTAAAAAAAAAATATTAAGACCAGAGTCTGGACCAAAACTTCAAAAGGGTAGACCAAAGTTCAGTCATAAGTCAACCATGTGCAAGTTTAAAAGGTTAGACCAAAGTCAAGATTCACATACAATTTGCAGATTTGAAGTTCAAATACAACCATCATCTTTGGTGATGGCAAATGGGTCACCAAACACTATAAACTCAACTGCTCCATTTAAGCAAAAAGCCATAGTCTTGAATCAGCTTTAATGATAAAAACAACTCTTGGTTTGATTTTTTACAAATAAGAAACCAATAGCTAAGCTAACTTGAAAGGAATGTCATCATTCCACCTCCAAGGAACAAGAAACCAACAACTAAGCTAACAGAAAGTAAGAAGTCAAACAATCATCAAATTTCATCCCAGTTGACTCTAAAATTAAAATGTTTCAAACACAACCCACCTTTTGTTTAATCTTTTTTTTTATTCCCCATCATCTAATACCATTTTCCCGTTTTACAAAATTTTACTCTATTTCTTTTCCCTTCTCTTTATTTATTTTCTTTACCATTTTATTTGCAGTTCTTGTGAAGGTATATTTGTACATTACTGAGTTTGATTTTAGAGGTTAGTTTTACATAATTTGTAGTATATTTTTCCTAATTACACTTAGTCAATTTGTTGAGTCCCTAAATTTTAAGGTCAAACCAATAATAAAGGTGCTAAATTTAGGATGACTTTTTATGTCAAACAAATAATAAAGCTGTCAACTTTTTATGTTATAAAAGAACTTTTAAGTCATCCTAAATTTGGGCATGTTTGACTTTTGAAGTCAAACCAGTTATTAAGTTGTCAACCTTTTCCCAAACTCAAAAGTTATTATTTCAATGTTGTTGATGTTTACAGCTTGTGTACTTCATTGCATTTTTACTGGAGTATTCAAAGAGTTCTTGTTCTTTCTTAAAAGTAAGACCCCCTTATATATTTTGTAGTTTGCTGTAATAAGGCTCAACTATGGTTGAAAGCTGTTAAAACCAGGCATGATTTTATTTAACTTTAACTCATTCAGGTACCCATTTACATTCAAATACCTATTGGAATATGATTATAGGTGCTGAAATTCTGCATAGAGTTGTTTGAACGTTAAGAAATGAGAAGTATATATTTTTTTTTAATGCTTAGGAAGTTAGTAATGGATAAGGAGCATCAAAAAGTAGATGAGAGGATTTACCTTGGTGACTTTGGGTTAACCGGGTCAAGACCGTGGATACTACCTTAAATCATATACAACTAGGCAGGGCAAAACAACTGAGTTAGATGCCGGGTCAAGACTAGTCGACTAAAAAATGGTCATATTTGTTGGAAAATGTGTGTGAATGAGATGTTTATCTCAAAAGATTTTTTGTTCAAGTTTGGAAAAATGTGAGCTATCCCACATTGGTGTGGGAACAAAAGGGTAATTGGTTTATAAGGATAAACCTCAAAGGCTTTGACATCACTTGTGTCATGTTTTACTCTAGCTCATACCCTCGCGCAGGGGGGGGTGCGAAAAATGGCAATTCGGGTTGAAATTCTGAACTCGTGCCCGCGCGACCTGCGGACACGAATGCAGCTCCGAAACGGGGGTCAAGAAGTGACCAGTTTTTGCTAATTTTCGAGAGCTTTCTTTTTGGCAGATTCTAGAACGAATTTTGGTTCATTGAACCAACCCTTTGCATTCCAAACTGACCATTCATTACAATGGTTAATGAGCTTAATTACCATGGATTAATGTGACATTATGGGACATTAATCTAGTGTTTTGTTTTCGTATATAAACACGTGAATTGGGTCATAGGAGATACACACAAAACCACATCCGTACTACTCTGCTGCTACGATCTCTTGCTGCTGCTGCTTCATTCCGGTCTCGTTTCAGGCAAGTATTCTCGTCCGGCTGTACACACAGTTTTGAACCGGTGTACCCTGGGAACAGACGTCGAATCTGTTTAAGGGAATTGTGTCAAACACAAGCCCGGTTCCTCTCGTTTTCTTTTCTGTGTTCTTCTGTTTTGCAGGGCCTGATCCTGCTGCTGTTCGTGATTAGACTTGGTGGTGATTACGTTTAGTTGTTTCTATTCGTTGTATTACTGTTTCTTTATATTGTAATTGATCAACCGATTGTTGAATCGTTACTGAATTTCCAACAAACTTAAACAGATTGGTGTACACTCTGTGTACGAATATTTCTAACTGTTCTCCTGTGGGTCTCGTTTCAGAATGGACTCATCTCAGCCTTTACCAACCTCTGGTGTACCGACCTCTGGTGTCTCTGCTGTGTTCACCTCTTCCGTTGCTGTTACCACAGTGATGGTCGAACCGTTGCCTAACGCGGTTGCAAGCCACGCTGAGAAACCCGAAAAGTTCAACGGTCTGAACTTCAAACGTTGGCAGCAGAAGATGCTGTTTTATTTGACAACGTTGAACCTTGCGAGGTTCTTGACTGAAATCGCTCCCCAAGTGTCTGAAGGGGAAATGGATGCTCAATCTGTGAGCGCAGTTCAAGCTTGGAAGCATTCTGAGTTCTTGTGTAAGAACTATGTGCTCAATGGTTTGGCGGACTCGCTTTACAATGTCTATTGTAAAGTAAACACGGCCAAGGAACTATGGGAATCTTTGGAACGGAAATACAAAACCGAAGATGCAGGCACAAAGAAATTTGTGGTGGCCAAGTTCTTGGATTTTAAAATGATTGACTCAAAAACTGTTATGAGCCAAATCCAAGAATTGCAAATCATTCTTCATGATATTCATGCGGAGGGAATGTCACTTAGTGAGACATTTCAAGTTGCTGCCATGATCGAGAAATTGCCACCAAGCTGGGTTGATTTCAAGAATTATCTCAAACATAAGAGAAAGGAAATGACTGTTGAAGATCTTGTGGTTCGTCTTCGTATTGAAGAAGACAACAAACTTGCTCAAAAGAAGAGTGATGTCCCCGAGCAAGCAAAGGCCAATATTGTTGAATATGGCCAATCCTCCAAAGGTAACAAAAGTAGAGGACGGGCTGAGAAGAAGAACAAGGGGAAAGGGTTTAATCTTAAACCCAAAGGTGGGGTTGCAAAGAAGAAATTTGATGGCAAATGTTACAACTGTGACAAGCCAGGTCATCGGGCAAATGAATGTAGACAACCAAAGAAAGATGTCTCTCGTCAAGCCAATATGGTTGATGATTATGAGAATCTTGTTGCCATGATCTCTGACCTCACAATGATGATCTCTGAGGTTAACTTGGTTGGTTCGAATACCAAGGAATGGTGGGTTGACACCGGAGCCACCCGCCATGTGTGTGCTGACAAGAACTTGTTCAACACCTTCAAGGAGGTTACTAATGGAGAGAAGCTCTTCATGGGTAACTCTGCCACTGCTGAAGTCAAAGGTGAAGGAAATGTGATCCTGAAAATGACATCAGGAAAGGAGCTTACCTTGACTAATGTGTTGTATGTTCCTGAGATTCGTAAGAATCTTGTGTCTGGGTGGTTGTTGAATAAGTTTGGTTTCAAAATGGTGTTTGAGTCAGATAAGGTCGTGTTGACCAAGAATAGTGTGTATGTTGGAAAGGGCTATGCCCTCAATGGTATGTTCAAACTGAATGTAATGGTTGTTAACAATGCTATGAATAAGACTGGTACCAGTTCTGCTTATTTGCTTGAGTCTTCTAATGTGTGGCATGGTAGACTTGGTCATGTTAACTTTAATTCCATTCGTCGTTTGATTAAATTGAATTGCATACCAACTTTTGATATTGACTCAAACTATAAATGTGAAACGTGTGTTGAAGCAAAATTAACTAGATCATCATTCAAACCGGTCGATCGAAACACTGAACCTTTGGGTATGATCCACACAGATGTGTGTGATTTGAAATCCATTCCAACTAGAAATGGATTTAAATACTTCATCACGTTTATTGATGATTGCACGAAGTATTGTTATGTTTACTTGCTTAAAAGTAAAGACGAGGCAATTGAAGCTTTCATTGCATATAAAACTGAAGTTGAGAATCAACTTGAAAGGAAGGTCAAGGTTGTAAGAAGTGATAGAGGTGGTGAGTATGTCTCACCGTTTGCTGAATTCTGTTTGCAAAACGGAATTAGACATGAGTTCACTGCACCATATTCACCCCAATCAAATGGGATTGCTGAACGGAAAAATCGAACCTTGAAAGAAATGGTGAGTGCCATGTTAGTGAGTTCTGGTGTAAACCAAAACTTGTGGGGGGATGCTATCCTTTCAGCAAATTATATTTTGAACAGGATACCCCATAAGAAAAGAGATGAAACCCCATACGAGTTATGGTGGAAAAGGAAACCGTCCTACGAATACCTCAAAGTGTGGGGGTGTCTAGCCAAGGTGGTTGCTCCACTACCTAAGGCTCAAAAGATAGGACCAAAAACTGTTGACTGTATATTCATTGGATATCCAGATCACAGTAGCGCGTATCGCTTCCTTGTGCATGAATCCAAGATTCCCGATATTCGCAAAGGAACGATAATGGAATCAAAGAATGCCTCATTCTTTGAAAATATATTTCCATGCATTACAAAAGAATATGGAAATACGTTTGGGGCAGATGATGAACGTATTCATGAGGATCTAGTTCCGGAAGAACTAGAACATGCTCCGGAAGAACTAGAATGTGTTCCGGGAGAACCAGAACGTGTTCCGGAAGAACCAGACTGTGTTCCGAAAGAACACGAGCAAATTGAGGAAGAAGATGTTGAGCTTAGACGAAGCAAGAGGGCTAGAACTGAAAAGTCTTTTGGTCCTGATTTCTACACGTACATGGTAGAAAGTGAGCCCAAAACATACCATGAAGCGGTAACTTCCTCAGAAGGACCTCAATGGAGGGAGGCCATCAAAAGTGAAATAGATTCTATTTTACAAAACCATACATGGGAACTAGTGGATCTTCCTCCGGGATGCAAACCACTAGGTCATCGTTGGATCTTCAAGAGGAAGATGAAGCCTGATGGCTCCATAGAAAAGTACAAGGCAAGACTGGTGGTCAAAGGATACAAACAAAAGGAAGGTCTAGATTACTTTGACACATATTCACCAGTAACTCGAATAACCTCCATAAGGTTGGTACTTGCCATTGCAGCCATTAGAAATTTGGAAGTTCACCAAATGGATGTGAAAACCGCTTTCTTAAATGGAAATCTAGAGGAAGAGATTTACATGGAACAACCAGAGGGCTTTAGAGCCTCTGGACAAGAAAAGAAAGTGTGTAAACTGGTCAAATCCTTGTATGGACTAAAGCAAGCACCAAAACAATGGCATGAAAAGTTTGATCATGTCATGCGTGATTCTGGTTTCAAGATCAATGAATGTGATAAGTGTGTGTATGTGAAAGACACACCAGATGGTTATGTCATCTTGTGTCTATACGTTGATGACATGCTCATTGCTGGAAGTAATGACAAAATGATAAAATCAACAAAGAACATCTTGAAAGCAAGATTTGATATGAAAGACATGGGTTTAGCAGATGTGATTTTGGGAGTTAAAATCACACGAACCCAAAGTGGACTTGCTTTAGGACAAACCCACTATGTGGATAAAATTCTTGAAAAGTTCAATGCAAATGACTCTAATGTAGCTAGAACTCCCATTGACACAAGTCAACATCTAGCTAAGAACAGAGGACAACCTGTTAACCAATTAGAGTATTCAAGAATTATTGGCAGTTTGATGTATTTGATGAGTTGTACCAGACCAGACTTAGCATATGCTGTAAGCAAGCTAAGTAGGTACACGAGTAATCCAAGTTCAACTCATTGGAGATGTGTGACTAGGTTACTTAGGTACCTAAGGTACACAAGGGATTACGCGCTGCACTTCACCAGATATCCTGCAGTGATTGAAGGACACTGTGATGCAAACTGGATATCGGGTACGAAGGATTCCAGAGCAACGAGTGGATATGTATTCACACTTGGAGGTGCAGCCATATCGTGGAAATCGTCGAAACAAACGGTTATTGCTAGATCCACGATGGAAGCAGAATTCATCGCTTTAGATAAAGCTGGTGAAGAGGGAGAATGGCTACGTCAGTTTATGGAGGATATACCAAGATGGCCTAAGCCGGCAACGGCCATATGTATACATTGTGATAGCCAATCGGCAATTGGCAGAGCTCATAGCACAATGTATAATGGTAAGAACATACATATAAGACGTAGACATAATACGATACGACAACTAATCTCTACTGGAATTATCACTGTTGACTATGTGAAGTCAAAGGATAATATTGCGGATCCGCTGACAAAAGGCCTAAGTAGAGAGGTAGTTCAGAAGTCGTGCATGGGAATGGGACTGAAGCCCTTGAAAGATTAAAGTTCATATGAAGGAAAACCTAACTCAGTTGACTGGAGATCCCAAGATCTGAGTTCAATAGGACAACCTAATTGTATGAACTAGTGAGGTCACTGTGGGGGAAAGAATTGATAACTCCACGCACTTTAAGAAGGGGATGTATAATTGGAATCGATACATCTCCTAGTCCATTCCTAAAAGTGACAAGTACGAGGTTAAGCCTATGGCTTTTAATGATTCAGCTGAGGCAGCCACACGTGGTGAATCACCTATGTGAGAGAGAAGTGGGGGTCGCTTCGAAGGGTATTTGAGGGGGCACAATACCTAAGAGCTCTCGCAGAACCAGGCTAATGTTCATGACCATAACGAACATAACTATGAGGACTTGATATTGTCAAGGAGAGTCTTGTGTGAAGCACATTGTCGCCTACACAAACGGCAGACGAGTTCAAAGGCATCACCGCCTACTCAGAGCCAGTAGACTAAGTGTGTTTCATGAGCGAAGGTTCAAAGGGTAACACCTACCTATCGTATGCAAGATTCAACTGTTGAAATTCGATCGGGATTAAGTTACTTCTGAGATCAACCTCCATTCATGTGGGGGATTGTTGGAAAATGTGTGTGAATGAGATGTTTATCTCAAAAGATTTTTTGTTCAAGTTTGGAAAAATGTGAGCTATCCCACATTGGTGTGGGAACAAAAGGGTAATTGGTTTATAAGGATAAACCTCAAAGGCTTTGACATCACTTGTGTCATGTTTTACTCTAGCTCATACCCTCGCGCAGGGGGGGGTGCGAAAAATGGCAATTCGGGTTGAAATTCTGAACTCGTGCCCGCGCGACCTGCGGACACGAATGCAGCTCCGAAACGGGGGTCAAGAAGTGACCAGTTTTTGCTAATTTTCGAGAGCTTTCTTTTTGGCAGATTCTAGAACGAATTTTGGTTCATTGAACCAACCCTTTGCATTCCAAACTGACCATTCATTACAATGGTTAATGAGCTTAATTACCATGGATTAATGTGACATTATGGGACATTAATCTAGTGTTTTGTTTTCGTATATAAACACGTGAATTGGGTCATAGGAGATACACACAAAACCACATCCGTACTACTCTGCTGCTACGATCTCTTGCTGCTGCTGCTTCATTCCGGTCTCGTTTCAGGCAAGTATTCTCGTCCGGCTGTACACACAGTTTTGAACCGGTGTACCCTGGGAACAGACGTCGAATCTGTTTAAGGGAATTGTGTCAAACACAAGCCCGGTTCCTCTCGTTTTCTTTTCTGTGTTCTTCTGTTTTGCAGGGCCTGATCCTGCTGCTGTTCGTGATTAGACTTGGTGGTGATTACGTTTAGTTGTTTCTATTCGTTGTATTACTGTTTCTTTATATTGTAATTGATCAACCGATTGTTGAATCGTTACTGAATTTCCAACAATATTTGATTTGGGTCAGGTTGGTTTTAGGTCATGACGGGGCAATTAAAAAGCAAGAAATGGCTTTTCTTATAGTTTTTTAGCTATATCATCCTAATCAAAAGAAACAAGAAATGGCTTTTCTTAAACAGTTCATACTACTTCAAGCAGATTAATTTGATCTAGGAAATAGGAATTATAATCATGGATTAGCAGTCTAATATAGGATATAGAGAATTCATTTTTTTCTTTAAAATTGATGATAAGCATGCACCCAATTATGTTTCATTCCTTCTTTAACTGTTCTTTGATTTTACACATGTATTCAAGGGACAAGAACGTAGGGAGGCAGAGGTGATAGATATGAGACCACCAGTTGACTCCATGGGCTGTAGAAGAATACATGTACTTTGTGCTTATCGTTGATTGATCTTTTGTGATTTATCACACCAATTCATATGCATATATAATTATTTAAAAAATGAACTTGATTTATTATATTTTTTGCTAAGAGGTGTTATTTTTCAATTTTCATTTTCATTTATGTTGTTTATTATGTTTGCAAATTGTCAGACGCTTTATTCATTAGGGGTGTTTATTCAAAAGGTTTTGGTGATTATTCTGTGTGTGGTCAAAGAATCCAGATTCATACTCTAGATGGAATTTCAATGAGGATATGCTTAAAATATTGTTCGGTACAACTCCACAGGTGGTTAAAAAGAAAGTCAATGGAGGGTTTTTTTTCTTCACATTTTTCTTCACATTTTGTTCGGTACATCTTCACACGGATTGACTTCCTCACTATAGAATTCATTAACCCTCAGATTTTGATTTAAAAAGTACTATGTTATTACTGATATTTTAAAACTATGTTGATGACTTCTATCTTACAACTCATTTTGTTTTAAATTACTATGTTTTTGATCAATATATATTTCAATTCAGGTGTTTGTTGTTATTTGTTTGAGTTCTAAAAAAACAAATACCTCGATGTAAATTGTCGTGCCACCAATACAAGCGAACAAATAAACAAATACCGCATTGTAGTTTGTTGTGCCGCTGCAACGCGCGAACAGAAGACGAATAACACACTATACACTGTCGCCGCCGCAACGCGCGGGCACACGGCTAGTATATATATATATATATATATATATATATATATATATATATATATATATATATATATATAGGGAAAAGTGAACATGATGCTGTTAAGTATTTAAGCTTATATGCGGAACCAACCAAAACTACGTCGTTTTGATTAAATCCAATTCAACATTATTTTTAAATCTATTTATTTCAGCAACCTCACTACATATTCGGTCATTTTGATTAAAATTATTTTAAAGCTATTAATTTAACTTTCATTTTGTCATCATCAGTTTGAAACTTTTATCATAGATTTCTTCAAAAAGTCAATTTTTTAAATGAAAAAACAAAATCAACATCTCATTCTTCAAATCGTAGCTCGTAGCACATCCATTGTTGTATACATGTGTATATAACTAGCCAATCGTTACCACCCAAATCACAAAGAACTAATAAATTGAAAGAGAGGATTCTTGTTTTTTATTAGAATCTAAACGAGAACTGATGCAACCGTTTTGAGGATTAAAATAAAATTTACAAAATGTAATCACACAATAATAAAGAAAAGATGAAAGTGACGAAGAAGTAAAAAGTCTCTGATGACTCATCGAGAGTTGGAGTGATCTGATGAAATAAATAGATTTAAAAATAAATTTTTAATTGGATTTAATCAAAACGACGTAGTTTTGGTTGCTTTCGCATTCAAGCTTAGATGCTTTCGAAATTGCATATATACCCAACTTAAAAATTCAATTGAATATATCCCTTCTCCCTTGTTAAAAGATATTACAAATTTACCCATTCTTGATTTTTTTTATTAGATAGAAATTACAAAATGACTATTTTACCCTTATTTACTCAAATATTATAAAATTGCATGTATCCGCTTTTATTTTAAACCATATAAATTACATATATATCCATTTTATCTTTTTGCTCTTTTAGTAATTTTTTTGTTCGTTTTTTATTAACTTTTTTGTTCATGTTTTTTTTAGAACGACGATGTTGGTCACGATGGGTTAGGACATCGCGCACCTATCCTACCTCCGTAGAGGAGGAGATAAGGGTCCACCCCACAGTCAGCCAGACATGAGTGTCCTAACCGTGCCTCAGCTGGGGTCGTGTGGGGCATATGGACGTTCCCCGGGAAAACCATGCGACTGTCTAGCATGCCCACATGGGACCTATGTTGAAACCCGTAGGTTTCAACCCAAGCTTAGACAGTTGCAAGCCTCCACAATAGCAGAACTATCTGGAGTAACTTGCGTGCTGGGTAAAACCGGTTGGTATCATGACTCGAACCAAGGTTGCCCTTGGTCATTAATCATTTGCCAACAGTGAGGTTTGAACCTAGGTTTCCCCAAAGTTTAGTTAACTTTTCCTATCACTAGTTTTAGTTAACTTTTCCTATCACTAGTTTGAACAATTATTAAATAAAAAAACAAACGTTAAAGTTCAATTCATTACTTTACGAAAATGCAAATACAAGTTTTAACCAAAAACTAAAGTCACAATCTCTAAAATGCAAAAAGAAACAAATACCAAAGTTTCTCTCTAGTTTAATTAGTTACTTTCACAAGCACTAAGGAAATGTCATTTAGTGTCATACAAAAAGTATCATAAAAAAAATTGAAACATTTCAATCAACATTTTTTTCTTCATAACTATTTATAAATTCGATAGCAACATCCAATCCTCTTTCCTAATAGCAATATGTAAAGGTGTATAATCTTTTTCTTCATAGTTTGTTTTTGCTTAAGCTCTGATGTAACTTATTTATAAAAACTGGAGATTCCATATTTTTAAGACACCTGCAAAACAAGGGAAGTTAGGATACATTTACTAAATAAAGTAATATTAATTTTCATTTTTACAAAGCAATTAGAGGCATCACACAAATCCAGAGAAGATACATTCTAACAAAGATAGATAGCATAAAGAATAAGGCTATTGATTTTGTTTTCTTATGAGTTATGACCACTATTTATCACATGAGCAATCCAATCCATGCCCTCAAATGCTTAAAATAACTATAGAGTATAGCCTAATACATCATGAATAAAACTTTGCATATGGATCTTAATCCTAATAAAGCAATAAAATGGCTTCCACATGTCTTCATTTTAAGTTGTCCACATCAGCATTGCCACATGTTAAAACCAGATTCAATTCTTAATTTAGTAAATTACCAATTAAACTAATTACCAATTTTATCTAAACCAAATTTTTTATTTTAAAAAAATTGACAAACAATATATAGATTTGATAAATTACTCAATAATTTGAGTCTTTTTAAGGAAACAAATTAAGAATTTGTCATTTTTAATGTATTAAATTATCAATTAATTTTTTATAATTAATTATTTCATTTATAATTTTTAAATTTTTTCTTAATCTTTTTTTTATATTTAGCTAATATTATAAACCTAAATTCAACCCGTGTAGTACACGGGTTACTAACTTAGTATACAATAAATAAATATGGATATACAATAAGATGAACCAAGATTTTCTAAGTGGATATATACATTCAGAAGAATAAAACTCTATTTTTTATTCACGTACTAATTAAATATTTGGATCTCAACTTATTTTACAACTTCCAAATGGACAAATGGCTAAATAATATCAATTAATGAACAAGACAAGTAATTGTTTACTTTCTTTTCATACACATTCAAATGTAAAAAGTTACACTAACATATTTCCGAATATTTGTAACAGAAGCATATGGACTATATGAACCCAATGACTATATCAATACATAATACTCATCAAACATGTACAGCACCAAACATTCTCTTTTTTACCAACTATCTCATAAAAGAAACAGAATCTTGAATAACTTAGTACAAAATACACACAAACAATTAGCAATTGATTGATAACTAATCAAGATTCGGTTTTTTACCTGGGTTTGAAGAACATAAAAAGATTCTTGATGTAAGGAAAGGGGATTCAGATGTTAAAGAAATTCATGTTCCAGAGTGTCCGCTCCAAAATTGATTGTGAATTAACATAGAGAGATGGTTCATCTTCAAAATCAAGAATATAAAAATCGATTATAGAATGGATGTGATAGGAAAATCGATTATAGAAACAGTACCGTAGTGAACGTAGTGACGCAGAATTACTCGAATGTGAAATCGTCAATGGTTGCTTGCTCTAAATATGAATCGATGTAATTGCTTGCTTCCTTTGATGAATCGATGGCTCGGTGGCTCTAAAAGATGAATCTATGGTTGTTCCTTGCTCTGAAGATGAACCGTTTGATTCCTCTGCATACGTATTTTTTAAACCCTAGTAAACAATTAATCAATTGAAGGGTATAAGTGTCATTTAAAGAGAAAAGGGGATATATGCAATTTTTTTAATCTTGTAAATATTATTTCATGCATGTTATTACGAGATGGTTTTTGAAACCTCCAAAAATAGTTTTTGCTGTTCTGAATAATACAAACGTTAATTAAGGTCAAACATGCCAAATACTCTATCCTACTATATACATGAATTCCCCGTCGCAACGCTCTGTAACAAAATCTAAAACTATTTCTATACACATGCTTAGTTTATCCCGGAAACTAAAAGCTTTTTGTTATGTTATTGCATTGGAAAGCAGCTATAATGTTTGAGCTTAGTTTATCCCGGAAACTAAAAGCTTTTTGTTATGTTATTGCATTGGGAAACAGCTATAATGTTTGAAAATTATGGGAGGCAAGGAATCGTGGTTTTCACTTTATAATCCCCCACCATATGGTGGAGTGGATATACCCTTACCTTCCAATGTGAAGATCAAGGGTTCAGATCCCACTTGAAATAAAAGATGAATGAAAAATTATAGAGATGGGTCAAGGTTTTAATACAATTGGCCTTCAGGCAGTAGGTTTCCTCTGGATTGAACGAGGGTGCCAGGTCACCACACTTTCAGATTACTGGGTGGAAGGGAGAACCATTTTGGCATCTGGGGACCCCGGGTTACCGGGGATTTGCTGTTCAAAAGAAAAAAACATGTTTAGTTATAGATTTTGTCTTTCTCATTTTTTAGTCCATAATCAAACTAATTAGATTATTTTGTCTTTATTTTAGTTTTTCTTAAAAGCCAGCCCTTGCTACTTAATTTCTTTATACAAGATATTATTTTGTGTTGTAAGCTTTGTACTTGCTTTGTAGGTGATTGCAAGAAGGTTGTTGGAATCAAAACAGAAACCACGGGTCTTAAAAGCTCATTAAATAACCCTATTTGGTAAGACTTAAACTAATAGTTTATGTCAATCCTAAATCCAGTCATACTTGGAACATATTTTGACTGAAACGTCAGTGTTGGAGTCCTCAACACTGCACTTGGCGCGTAGGGTATCTTCCAAGGTGGAGGTATTGGAGTCTTCAACACCGTACATTGTACAATGACAATTTAGGACAGCTGTTGCTTTCTATACACACACTCGTAGTGTTGGAGTCTTCAAAAGTGTTGGAGTCTTCAAACCCGCACTATTGGTGTTTGTAAATAAAGTGGGCATGGATGAGGCTAAACGTATATGTATGTATCCTCGATTACTGTAGAGCCTCATAAACGGGTATTGTGACTGGTCCTCATAAGTGACAACCGTTTTATGTCTATTTATTTAATTACTATTGATTGAATGCTACAGCTGCCTTTATTGGTTAAATTAGAGGGAATCCCATCTTTTATTCAGTTAGAAGTTACCATAACTGAATTTAGGCTTAACATTAAAAATACTAAAATAAAATTGTCATAATGTTTCAGATGGCCAACAACAACGAAAACAATGCGTCTAATGACACCTTCCAACTTAAGTCTATCCTTGAGAAGGAGAAACTTAACAACACCAATTTCCTTGACTGGTTCTGCAATGTAAAGATTGTGCTCACGATGGCTAACAAGCTGCATGTGTTAGAGGCAAGGTGCCTCCACAGCCTGCAGCTTATAACACTGTAGCCACTTGTGTTGGGCATGACCGTATGGTAAGGGATTCTACACAAGTATCCTGCCTGATGTTAGCCACCATGTCTCTTGAACTTTAGAAGAACATGGAAGACCTGAGCACTTTCCAGATGATCGGACACCTGAAGGGCATGTTTGAGACACAAGCCCGTCAGGAGCGCTTGAGGTTGTTACTCAACTCGTATCATGTAAGATGGCTGAAGGCCTCCTGTCAGTCCTCATGTGGTCAAGATGAAGTCGTACATTGACCACTTGGAGAAGCTCGACTACGCCATTCCTTAGGAAATGGCTACCGACCTGATTCTCTAATCTCTTTTCAATTCGTTCACTCAGTTTAGAGTAAACAACTATAATATGAACAACTTGGTGAAGTCAATGTTGGAGCTTCATGGGATGTGGAAAACTGCTGAGATCAACGCCGCCTCTAGCAAGACTTTCATAGTCTAGTGGTCAAGTCGACTGGTGTTAAGAAGCCCGAACGTAAGAAGAAAAGTTCTGGTAATTAAAAGGGTAAAGTTAATGCCACCAATGATTCTGGTGCCAAGGGAAAGAAGTCTTGTAAAGCATCGGCGTCGTCTGATGAGAGCCAGTGCTTCGAGTGCAACAGGATGGGACACTGGAAAGGAAATTGTCCTGAATATCTTGCCAAAATTAAGGCACAGTAGAACGTCGAAGTTCTTCTGAATGTATTTAGCCTTATGTTTCATTTTTCACTAATTCCTCGAAATACTTATGTGTAGCTTCGTTTACACATATTATATTTTAGGAACCTGGAAAGTAAAGGGAAGCAAAACCAAGGGGACGTGAAGCACGCTTGCACTCAAAGGCAACTAGGGTTTGCTCACGTTCTATATTTAATAACTTGGTAGTATTCTAAAACATTAGTTTGTTTTTCCCTAGCTACGTCTAGGATGAATACTTATTTGATTTCCCGTTTTGAACCTGGTTTGCATATTATTTTTTTTGACATTAGCATTTGCATGGAGTGAATGATCTTTTGACATTTGAGCTCTTTTTCTCTTCAGTCTAATGATCATAAGGTTCAAAATTACATAATGCATAGCCTGATGAATATAATTCACATAATCATGAAACACATCATAAGCATTAAAGGACAAGTGATCCTCACAATTATTAGATGTGATCATGATTGTCTAATAATCACTTGACTGATTAATAGTTTATTGAAAACATCTTGTGATGAAGAGTATCAACAAGCTAAATAGAGAATGAATTATTTCTAACTTCAAAATGTTTGTATTTATACAACTCTTAAATTGAACATAAAAGTACTTGATTTTGATCAAGCATCTGCTCAAAGAAGTTAGAATCATCAGCCTTGATAATTAAGTTTATAATCATTTGGATGATTAATGGTTAGTAAATATCATGACCTTAATATTCCTATATTTGAATTTTATAAGCAAGTAGTTGTAAATTAAAATTCAAAAATCCTGCAAAGTTAAATTGTTAACTCTTGAATCCAGGAGATTAGGCATCAAAAAGTTGAAGCTTAAAATTAGGAAACCCATTTTACCAAAATTACCCTAACTAACCAAATGAATTATACTTGACCATGAAATATACATCCAACAATCCTTTAGGATAAATGCTCCATCCGAAAGAAAGAAAACCATTCCTTTAAATGTTGGACTTTGACGGAACATAAAGTGTATATATACATACACACACACATATATATATATATATATATATATATATATATATATATATATAACTAGCTTTTGATACCCGTGCGACGTACGGATGGATTTTAAAAAAATGAATCCAAAATTGAACATATTATAATAAAGGGATAATTGCATATATCCCCTTATTTTCACCCTTAATTGCATATATACCCAAAGCAAAATAAAAGTTGCATATTTCCCCATCTCTTATAATTTTTTACTTTATGACAACTATGCCCTTATTAAAAAAACTACAAAGTGATTATTAGGTTAAAAAGAAACCTAAACGTCGCTCCTGTTCATCTCCTATGCGTTCCGGTTTACAATCGAATCATAATCACAATCAATCGACTATGGCTTTTAATCGAATCACCGCTCACGGTTCTCCTTGCTAATTGATTATGGCTTTCAATCGAACCACAATCGAATCACAATGGATTCTGGTTTACAATTGAATCCTCCAATCGCTTCCCTTAGAGATGGACTGAATCTAGCTTTTTGATGTATTTGATTCAATTTGTATTTGCTAGTGAATTAGATTGTAGATGAACAACTCTGTTTTACGAAATGATTATTTTGGTTTGATTTAATTTGTATTTGCTAGTGCGTTTGATTGATTCTAGTTTTAGGGAAATGAATTAGATTGTAGATGAACAACTCTGCTTCATGAAATGATTAGGCTTATTAATTTGAACACAGAAGTCATATTTTGGAATGCTAACGTGGGAATTGTAATTATTTTGGTTTTATTTGAGCAGATGGATAAATACCTTAAAAATTGAATGGTTTTTTAACAGCAACAATGAAATTCCATTCATTTATAATGTTTGGGTATAAAGTTTGAAGAAAAATGATTTATAATGTTTGGGTATATAAGGGTAAATTAGTCAATCTATAGTTTTTTATAGAGTAAATTACACAAAAGGTCCTTTATGTTTTACCCAGATTTCGGATTAGGTCCTTTAAGTAAAGTTGTTACACTCGACATCCTTTATGTTTTAAATCTGTTTCACAGAGGGTCCTTTATCACTAACGGGGTTAAAAAACTTTGTTAGCAGCGGGGCAGTTTGGTCATTTTATTAAATCTTTCAATAAAAAGATTAAATTTGAAAATCCCATTTAATATTAAAAGAATCAGGTCAAAATCATAAAAGCTTCGAGTGGCACTATTACCAAATTGAAATATCAAAATCATAGAAGCTCTGCCACAAGAACCTAGTCGGTAGTGAGTTTTCTGAGCTATTCATGGAAAATGTCGAATTGCTGACTACCAGTTCATCCGAGCTGTTTTCATTCTTAATGGCCACCGTCGGCAGTGACTTTTCTGTTTTGAATCCAAATCCGAACCAGAAATCAATATAGAAGAAGGGGTCGAGATGAAGAAGGAGCCGGCTTCCGGCCGGTGAGCGACGCTCTCCGGCGACGCGACTCCAGCGACATCAAGTGACCTATCCTGCCGGCGGCGAGCTTGTTTTCTAGACTCTATCTCTTTCCTCTTTCGCTCATGTTACCGAATCCGAAGCCGAAGCATGGGAATCTTAATCTAAACCAGAATCTATCTGGTGGCGAATTAGTGGTGGTTTTCGATTTGATTAGTAAGGAAGTGACGGTGATGAATTTGAGAAGCGAATCAGAAGTTTGAAATGGCGATTGATGGAGATCTAAGGCGAATTGGATGACCTTGAAGTTTGCGAGCCTTGTGGTGACGGCGGTGGTGAAGACGGAGGAGTAACGGAGGGGTAGAACGATGAAGAGGTAGAAGATGGGTTCGGGAGAGAAGAATCTCGTCATACCTCTACAGAACTTTAAAGATAAGTAATGGCAGTAGGAAAGTGATACTGTGATTTTTTATATGTAGACGATGAAGTTCTTAGCAATGGCGTCAGTGAGTTAACTGTTTTCTTATTTGCCGGCCAATTGACTAATTCTAAGATTGAAATAAAACCACATGTTTGGAGAATTTTCATTTAGGCCCGTCTAGTTTCGTTTTCTTAAACTTGGCGTGACAACAAAAGGGAAGTTACAACTCAAGTGAACCGACGAAATTGTCCTTGATTTAACGATGTTTTTTAACCCCGTTAGTGATAAAGGACTTTCTATGAAACAAGTATAAACATAAAGGATGTCTGGTGTTACTACTTTAGTTAAAGGATCTAATCCGAAATTTGAGTACAACATAAAGGATCTTGTGTGTAATTTACTCTTTTTTATAAATAAAAAAATGAAAATGGGTAAATTTGCAATTCTTTTTGAGAATGGAGGGGAAATATGCAATAAAAATGATTGATTGGGTAAATTTGCAATTGTTGAGTTTTGTAGAGTGATATATGCAATTGACCCTATAATAAATGTAACTTGATAACTGGAATTAAAGAAAAAGAATTAACATTTGACAATATAAAAAAAGTTCAAAATTTTGAAAATACAGACTTATAAACAACATTTGATGTTTTGTTTGGCACGAGTGGATTTAAGAAGTATATATAGTATATATATATATATATATATATATATATATATAATATTCGACAATAGTAAATTTTCTTGAATTATAAAAATTAAATGAAACAATTAAGTTTCAAAGTAAAATACAAATTTAAAAGAAATAAATATAAAACTTACATATTAGAAAATACATATTATAACATCTGTCAAAAACCATTAATAAAATTAATCACAAATATGTTGCTGTTTTAAAACTCAATATATTGAAACTTTTAAGACCCGTGGTTTCTGTTTTGATTCCAACAACCTTCTTGCAATCACCTACAAAGCAAGTACAAAGCTTACAACACAAAATAATATCTTGTATAAAGAAATTAAGTAGCAAACCATATCATCGCTTGGGACAGTCCAATTAGATAACCTACACAACCAAACAAAGCAAGTTAGCCTTTTAGAGTTTATAAATTTCATAAATTTCAAAAACTTTATAATTGGTTACATATATTGAGTTAAAATAACTTATTTTAAAATTCATATATCTTTCGATTGCTAAATCCTTTTAAACTCATTTTAAAACAATTTTAACGTGTTTTAGTTGGTTAGGAATATTAAGCAACACAAACACACAACTTAAACATGTATTCGGCCATATTAGGGATTTGGTATTGCTAGAGCCTCTTAGCAATACCGAACTTAGGTATAGGGATAAAACAACATAAAAGGGTCTTCCTTGAGCATCTCAATGTCTTGGTTGGCTCCCACTGACTTCATGACTCTTCTTGAACTTGTTTGGATCTTCTAGTCTTCGGGTTGAGAAACATTCATTTGAGAGACCTGCTAAATTTGGAAAGTTTTCATTTCTGGAAACTTTCTAGATTTGAAAGGTGCCAGATTTGGGAAGTTACCATTTCTGGAAACCTTCCAAATTAGGGAAACTGCCAAAACGGGAAAGTTTTGGAATTTCAAAGCACAAGCCAAAATAGCAGACTTTCTAAAATTGGAAACTTTCCAAAATTAGAAACTTACTAAATCGGGAAACTGCCTAAATTGGAAACAGTTCTAAATTTGAAAACACAAGCCAAAACAACAAACTTTCAAAAATCGGGAACTTGCTAAATTAAGAAAGTTCCAAAAATAGAAACTCGAACCGAAATAGGACTTGCCAAAATTGGAAAGTTACTAAATCAGGAAAGTTGCCAAATTGGGAACATCATCCAAAATATATACTTGCCAAAGTTGGGGACTCGCTAAATCAGGAAAGTTCTCAAAATAGAAATACATTAAATAAAAACTTAAATCTATTTAATAAAACTATGAACCCAAATTGGGCAAATTCCAAAAACCCTAATCTATTACATAATGGGCAAAAATATGGGCCAAAACCAAATAGAAAATACAAACAAATCATACACGCAATTTTAATAAATTGGGTCGGGCCGAATACACGTAAATTAATAAAACAATCGAGCAATTGTAATTACATAATTTTGGTGGATCTAAATCAACCAAAATATATATTTATGCGATTAACAAGATTAACACTGATATTAATTAATTCGCAACTTTCGGGTTTTTACCCTTAGTTTGTGAATTTACCGGTTTAAAACTTTACCGGTTTAAAATATGACCGGTCTAGATTTGCGTGTGGTGATCAAGGCTTTGATACCACTGTTGTGTTTTGCCAGTGGTATTCGGGTCATGGGTAGTAATTTTAATTTTAATCAAAAACTGTTTTACTAATTGTATTACTAGATACAATTATATTATTTAATTACTTTAATTAAATCAGAGTGCGGAAGCGTATAGCAAATACATAATTAAAGCAAAAGTGAATTACCAAGTGACAAGTTAAAAGGATCTAATCACCAACCACGCAAACACTAGTCATATATCTATCTATATATATAATATATATATGAAAAGATTGGATGCCACGTGGCATCACCACAACAATTGTCACACCCCTAAAATTCCCAGGCGCGGTAACATGCCGCATGGAGCGTGACAAACCAGGATCGCAGTCCATTTGTTACACCAAACAACAAATAATTAATAGAAATGTTTCATGTTTCATTATAATATAAATTCAGTGTGTTACAATTGCGGAAACGTAAATACAATTAAATAATTTATGTAAAAACATCGTCACCCAAGGTGACGGGGCTGTTTCAAAGACACTAAAAGGGTTTCGAAGTCTCATCCATGCGTACTCGTGATACCCGAACATCTGCAACCTGAGAAATAACATGCTAAAAAGTGTCAACACAAAGGTTGGTGAGTTCACGGTTTAACAGTTCGTAAACAGTTCCAGTTTAATGTAAATCGACTGTTCAACAACAGTCCCAGTTTAGTGTAAAACAACTGTTTGTCGACAGTTCAAGTTTAGTTCAAGGTTGACTGTTCAACAACAGTTCAAGTTCAGTTCAAAATCCAGATAATATATCAATAGCTAGCTAGGCTATTTTCAAGAAATCAGTGCACGTTTGAATAGATAAACTAGCTATCGTTACTGAAGCTCGACAATTCAATTGTGCCTCGTTAAGACTAAGAAGTATATTACACCCGTTCGATATCCAATTGAGTTAGCGCGACTGACCCGGGTGGGGATGTCAAACCCAGTAGATCTACCAAATAAGTTCCCGCTGATGTCAAATTAACAGTAACTCTAAAAGTGAGGACTTTATCATAAGTGTACCATTATCATTCAGATGATATAATTATCTAACAGTTCAAGTGTTTGCATGTTAATCTCCCTCAACAGGATTAAAATAAGTAAAAAGGGGCCATGAAACTCACCTTCGGGTGCACAGCAATTCCGGATAAATTATAACAGCAAGTAGCAACTAGTAGGTCTTGTGTACTCTACCAAACACCTAACGAGCATACATACATAAGTGTGTGTTCAACTGAAAACGACTAAGTCTAGTCCATCGATGAAAGATAGACGATGTCAACTATGACTTGACGAAGATCATAAATCCAAAACGCGACGAGGAAGGAATTAGCCAAAATCATAAAGATTGTTAAAACGACAAAAATATATTATAACCCAATAATATATTTATCCATAAGATTGAGAATAAAAATATATACACACACACACACACTATATATATATATATATATATTACATTCATAATGAATTAAGAAAAATATATAGCATATATATATTTTGTACAAAATATTCAAGAGTTCAAAATACTCTTTTTATTACCTCAAGTACGCAGATTTATATAATTATCAAAATTACACAATATATACATATGTATAATTCCGTGATAAATAGTCAAATACATATACTAGGTTTTAACCAACATAACGGGATAATCCAAATTAACAATTTATAACAAGCTTTACCGATTTAAAATATGACAAGGAATGATTGGGTAAAGGTTTTAGATTACCTCATATTTAAAATAAGACAAAATGATAAAAATAGAAAAAGATGAAGGTCAACAAATTTGAACCCGTGACCTTTAGTTTATAAAGGAAGGCCCTAACCGCTGGGATAGAATCCCAGGTTGGTTACAACTTCACATATATTGATTATCACTATACAGTGGCAATGAAAACATGCTTCAGTAAAAAATGGAAGTAAATGTGGCGTTGCTGGGGTTTGAACACGCGACCACCGAGCTAAAATCCAGAACCTCAACCGCTAGGAACAACGGATTGTTTCTGTTCTAAGTTTACTTAACCAGTGGTTTCGCTGTTCATCTTCATCTCAATTAAGCACAACCCGTCAAACCCCACTGTAATTCAACCGAGATTTCCAAAGGCTTATAGGGACGATCGGAAAGAGTGCCGTTAAAAAAAAAACTTTAAATCGACTACAGTGGATTTAGGATTACCTCAGAGGTGGGCGGACACTCAAACATGAAGATGGCGATGAACGACTTAATCTGAGACTTGAACCCGACGCCAGGGATGGTCGGTGATGCCATCACGCTTCTGTGACCGTTCGGTGGTGGCGATGTCGAACCCAGTGACTTATCTTTTAGGTGGACCGGCAGTGGTGGCTAAGCAAATCAGAAAAACGAAGGTGGTGATCGGACTTTTCTTGCGGTGAAGGTTTGTTGGAGTTTGGGAGGAGTTACTTGTCGACTGAGTATCAAATGATGATTAGAGGAAGCCGGTTTCGTGTTCGATCAAGGTGTTACTCAACGAATTAACTTTGTAACGGTGGCGTAATTAATTCGGGGGTTGATGCAGAGGTTACCAACCGTCATCGACGGTTTTAAATGGCTTCAAATATGGACTTAAGTCATTTGGCAAGAATAACCCCTCTCCGCTTTACAAGATAAGAGTTCGTGTTCAGCAATTACAGAATGAGTCCTTAAAAGTTGAGTTGCTATAAAAGAAGTTTTGGACTTGACAAAACAAGCCCCTTTAAGTTTAGAATATGGTAACAACTTTAACGGGGTTAACGAAACCAACTTGATGATGACTAAACGTGTGTGTGTCAAAACAATATTAACGTATAACGTTTATAAAAATATAAACCTTGTTCCGTCACATGAAATAATGAATATAAATCCATAAGTATATATTTTGAGTTCACATAAAATGATAAATATGAAATCGTAACGATACATGTAAACTCACATAAAATATTAGGAAACGTTACATATAACTACGTGAGACATTATCACAAAAAATAATAGGATAACCTAAATTGACAAAATGTTCACATGAAATCATAACATATGATTTATATAAAATCATAGAATATAAAACGTCTAGACTTAAGTGCATGCTCGTATAGTGATGGTTACACAAACCCTAATTGCTAAGGTCAACACCAGTCAACACATAAATGTTCACACAACATTTATAACAGTTTAAGTAAACGTTCTCACAACCTTTATGTCAGTTTAAGTTTATATAAATCAGAAAAAGACCTGAAAAGATGGATTATCACAGTATCCCCTTGTTGAAGAATTTCAGCCCGAAAATTGAATAAAGTGGTTAACAAGTTGGTCACAAAAGAAAAAAAAATATTTCTCAGTCGTCACATCATCCTCTTGTTGAAAAAAGTTCGTCCCGAAATTTAAATCAGTGATAATTTTTTGAAGAGTTGAATTGACAACAACGTATCAAAAGGATTCTGGTTTCCTACTCCATAAGGAGTGATGGATATTATGATCAATGTCACACCCACAAGTAACCACTAACGAAGTTTATACCGTTAAGGGGTGCGAGCAAACCAGGACCACAACCATTAGTTACAAATACTAAACGAATCAGAGTTAGTCCAAATATAAATCATAAAATAAAGTCTCAAAATACGTAGCGGAAAAATATTATCTGAGCACTAACCACGTGCTTTACAAATCAGTGTTTTAAATTCCCAATTAAGTCTAAATAAGAGAAAAATGTCTTCGTGTGCCATGCCAACCCGCTCCGGATACTCCTCAGCGATCTGCAAAAGTGAAAACCATACAAGTGTCAACCTAACGGTTGGTGAGTTCACAGTGGGCATGTCATGCAGCGGCCCGGTCTCATAAGCGTATGTATCAACATATAATTAAGTAATAGTTTTGCAAACGGTTGCCCAGTGTTGAATTATCGAATATGCACTAGTTAAGTAAAAGTTAAAGCGGTCAACCGATATCGCGGGTAGCTAATCCGGTTTCCATGCACTAAGGAAGTTCGTACCAAAGCTGACGTAACAGAGTTCGGCATTTTCCGATGGTTTGTGCCTCCAGTTGTGTTCCTCATGGGACCCACAACTAAAATAGGCTGATATTGCACTCCGTTCGGCCTCCAACCGGTTGGCTAAACATTTGTGTACCGCGGAGCAGGGTTGTCAACCCTCAGTAGATCTACCCAACATCCCCTCGCTTCACGAATTAATGGTACTACGTTGTTGAGGACTTTTAAGTTTTAAGGCATCCTTAGAAATCATGTGATATCATTTGGTTTAGACTTTAACCTACACTAGTCATATTAAAATCGTTTATCCTGGATTTCCTTTGAAATCCCAAAAAGAGTTTAAGTGTCAAAATGGTTGGTTGCGGATTTCATTTGAAATCCCAAGGATGGACAGTTGCAAGTGCTTCCCATAAAACACTCCAACTTCCATAACAGATATCCCATTTGGCGATACCTCAAAATGTCAGCGTTGTTTTTCGTTTAGTAATTTCGTTGTGACCCAAACGGGCTCACAATTAAAGGATTAGTGAAACTCACCTTAGGTTGCTCAGCTACACTGGTTAAATAACCCACGTATTTGTTTGCTTAATGAAGACCTAGAAAGACGTTTAGGTCTTAAGTATTAGTTTTGTGTCTAATCTTTAACTTAACGTCACTATGGCCCATAACATAGCACGTTGGGACTATGACGCGACATACCGACACACGACACCGATGGTTGATCATAAACAAGGGTTCACATAAATCAGAAATCAAAACGTGTTTCATTATTGCAAAATCATGTAAATCATAGCATATCATTCAAACAAGTTGTACAAGTTTGGGTTTTGGTCTGGTCTCAGTTTCGCTAACAGTTTCGCTATAGTTTCGCTATGCAGTTTCGCTGCACAGTTTCGCTGTGTGCACGGGCAGCATTTTCACTAGGTAATACCCGATGACACAGTTTCGCTAGCTAGTTTCGCTCGAAACTGATGACACAGTTTCGCTAGCCTAGCTTCGCTCGAAACTGGTTTGAACTTTCGTTCAGGTTGGTTCGCTCGGTAGTTTCGTTCGAGCAGGTCTACTTAGTTTCGCGGGCGACAGTACAGTTTCGCTACATAGTATCGCTGGATGCATAAACAGTTTCGCTGTATAGTTTCGCCCAGAGAACACACAGTGTCGCTGGTCGCGAAAAACTCACAAATCAGCCTAAAAATCAACCTAACAGCTTCCATACTTCATGTGATTCAATATTTAGCATGCATAATCATTTACCAACATTAAACAGTAAGCTTTAACACTTTAAACATGGATTTTCACATTCAAATCACCAAAAACACATTTTAAACCTAAAATGACTTAACTAGCATGAATCTTCATTATGGTTTGATTTAAAACGTAAAGTTACAGACTTTATGATAGATCTAGCATTCCTAAGCATCATATCAGAAGATCTAACGATTCTATGGAGATCTAGGCATGCTTTATAGTAAAACACATAGAAAATGCATAAAGTATGGTCATGGGACTCACGGTTTGATCTAGGATCGATGGATGGTCTCTACCAACAGAGATGATAGCAGCAAATGGTGATTTCTCAGCTGGTCCAGAAGTTTCAGGAGAGTGTGTGTGTTTTTGGAGAAAAGGTGCAAGAAATGAGGCTTCTAGGGTTTTATGTCATTATATAACAGGAGCTAGTTTCGCTGGCAGTTTCGCTGGCCAAGCGAAACTGGCTCTGTAAGTCTATGGTTTGGCTACCGAGCGACACTATAGTTTCGCCCGGTAGTTTCGCTGGAAACCAAAAGTGACCAGTTTACATTCTAAGCAAGATAAGCACGGTTCATGAATTGTCATGCTATTCATAATACTAAATCATGTGCTTAAATCACATTGAGATTGATGTGGCTAGTACGTTATGATCCAAGACGGGTCATACCCAATAACGAGCTAGACAAACACCCAATGGATATTTATTTAGATATGATCAATTAAATAAATATCACCTAAAGAAGATATTTAGAAATGGGTTTTTAAATAATTGCACTTATGATTAAATCATATGGATGATTAAATTGAGAGAAGTATAACAATGTTATTTAATTGGTTAAATAAATTGTTACATAACATATAAAAGGTTATATGTTACAATATATTTTGAACATTCCACATGTCATGTAATATGTTACATGACATAAGATATGCATATTAGCACAATGTTTCAAAATATAAAAGATGGTTAAAGTGAATGACTAGATAGGAGGGAAAGTGAAATTTTGAAATGGTTTTCCCCCTCCTTTGGACTCCTTGGCCGGCCCTCCCTCTTTATGAGGGTAGGTGGGCTTTTGCTTATCCAAGACATGCATAAAGGAAGGTCTAGATACATTCCCTATCACTCTTCACATAATAACTATATATAAATGAACACATAACACATATGGACGGGTTCGGTGATCAACCAAAGGTCGTGGACGTATTCGGCCTAGTTAAGCATTAGTTACTAAGTTAACACTTATAACGTAACTAACGGAGATTGTCTAACGGAAGTTAACCTTGGAATTCTCGGATGTCACATCATCCCCTTGTAAATGGAATTTTCGTCCCGAAAATTATTCTTGCGTTGTAGCGTTCGCAGCCTCGGCTGTCGTCGTTGCTGTAGTTGCTGGGGAAAGAGCAAAAGTTTTAGGGTCGCCACATCCTCCTCCTGTTAAAGAAATTTTGGTCCCCAAAATTAAATCATACCTTGAGTTTCTGTGGACGTATGCTCGAACAAGTGAGGGTACTTTTTCTTCATTTGATCCTCTCGTTCCCAAGTATATTCAGGTCCACGCTTTGAGTTCCATCGAACCTTAACGATCGGAATCTTGCTACGTTTGAGGGCTTTCTCCTCGCGTCCCATGATTTCTACCGGTTGCTCGATAAATCTCAAATGTTCATCAATTTCCAATTCCTTCAAAGGAATTATTTCGGTGTCTTCATCCAGACATTTCTTCAGATTCGAAACGTGAAACACGTTGTGAACTCCATCGAGTTCTGCAGGGAGTCGTAATCGATAGGCCACCGGGCCTACTTCCCCGATGATTTCAAATGGACCGATAGAGCGAGGATTCAGCTTTCCGCGCTTTCCGAAGCGTTCATTCCTTTCTAGGGAGATACCTTCAATAGTACCTTGTCGCCTACCTCGAACTTCAAAGGTTTACGGCGTTTGTCGGCATAGCTCTTTTGCCTATCACGTGCTGCGGCTATCCGTTTTCTGATTTGAATAATTCGTTCCGTTGTATCATGAATGATTTCTGGTCCGGTGAGTCCCTTCTCACCCGTTTCGGCCCAACACACGGGCGATCTACATTTTCTGCCATAAAGAGCTTCAAAAGGTGCTGCACCAATGCTCGTGTGATAACTGTTGTTGTAGGAGAACTCCACCAACGGAAGGTGAGCCTCCCAGTCTTTACCGAAGTCGAGAACGCAAGCTCGGAGCATGTCTTCCAAAGTCTGTATAGTTCGTTCCGTCTGACCGTCGGTCTGTGGGTGATAAGCTGTACTCATATCCAGTCGGGTTCCCAATGCTTCTTGCATAGATTGCCACAGTCGGGAAGTAAATCGAGGATCTCGATCAGAGATAATGGTCTTAGGCACTCCATGACGTGCCACAATTCGGTCAATGTACAGCTTTGTTAACTTATCCATATTGTCATTCTCCCTCATTGGAATAAAGTGTGCAGATTTGGTTAATCGATCAACGATAACCCAAATCGCATCCGGTCGATTCGATCGATGAGGTAATCCTTTTACGAAATCCATGGAGATATCCTCCCATTTCCATTCTGGGAGCTTTGGTTGTTGCAATAGCCCAGAAGGATTTTGGTACTCGATCTTAACTCTTGAGCACGTTAAACACTTAGCCACGTATCGCGCAATGTCAGCTTTCATATTCGGCCACCAATACAAGTTCTTCAAATCTTGGTACATTTTATCCGATCCAGGGTGCACCGAATACCTTGATTTGTGAGCCTCATCCATCACGAGTTCACGGAGATTTCCAAGTAAAGGAACCCAAATTCTGTCATTGTAATATCTGAGTCCATCGGACTTAACTTCAGAGTTTCCATCTACACCACGCAGTGCCTCAACTGCGAAGTTTTCTTCTTTTAAAGCTTCTCGTTGGGCATCGCGGATCCGATCCGGCAATCCCGTGTGAATGGTAAGTTGCAGCGCTCGTACTCGTCGAGGCTTTTCGTACTCTTTTCGACTTAAAGCATCAGCCACAACATTGGCTTTTCCCGGGTAATACTTAATCGCTAGGTCATAATCATTTAGGAGTTCGACCCACCTTCGCTGTCGCATGTTTAGGTCCTTTTGTTCAAAGATGTGTTGCAAGCTTTTGTGGTCGGTAAATATCGTGCACTTTGTTCCGTAGAGGTAATGTCTCCAAATCTTTAGTGCAAATACGACGGCTCCCAATTCCAAATCATGTGTTGTATAATTCTTTTCAGTATCCTTCAATTGCCTGGACCCGTAGGCAATCACTTTGTCCCGTTGCATCAACACGCAACCGAGTCCTTGAATAGATGCATCGCAATAGACCACGAAGTCGTCAACCCCTTCGGGTAACGCGAGAATCGGAGCTGAGCATAACATGTCCTTAAGAGTTTGAAACGCGTGTTCTTCTTTTTCACCCCATCTATATTGCACTCCTTTGTGTGTTAAAGCCGTTAAGGGTTGAGCCAATTGCGAGAAACCCTTGATGAATCTTCGGTAATATCCGGCAAGTCCCAAAAATTGTCGGATTTCGGTTGGCGCTCTCGGGGTAGACCAATTCTTGATAGCTTCCACTTTAGCTGGGTCGACATGAATTCCATCCTGATCAACAATGTGTCCAAGAAACTGGACTCCGCGAATCCAAAAATCGCACTTTGAAAACTTGGCGTATAGCTGTTCCTTGCGGAGTAATTCTAAGATAAGTCGTAGATGTCTCTCGTGTTCTTCCTTGGTCTTGGAGTAGATCAAAATATCATCAATGAAAACTATCACAAACTGATCGAGGTACGGCTTGCACACTCGATTCATTAGATCCATAAATACAGCAGGTGCATTGGTTACCCCAAACGGTATAACCAGGAACTCATAGTGACCATACCGAGTTCTAAAAGCAGTCTTGGGGACATCCTCATCTCGAACACGAAGTTGGTGATATCCTGACCGTAGATCAATCTTTGAAAAGTAGCTCGAACCTTGCAGTTGGTCGAAGAGATCGTCGATTCGAGGAAGTGGATACCGATTCTTGATCGTAACCTTGTTAAGCTCTCGGTAGTCAATACACATTCGGAACGTTCCATCTTTCTTCTTAACAAATAATACTGGTGCTCCCCTTGGAGACGAACTTGGACGAATAAATCCTTTGTCGAGTAACTCTTGTAGTTGTGCGGAGAGTTCGTTGAGTTCGCTTACCGCCAAACGGTAAGGTGCGCGTGCAATCGGGGCGGCTCCAGGAGCTAAATCAATTCCAAACTCGACTTGTCGAAATGAAGGCAAACCAGGTAGATCATCAGGAAATACATCTTGGAAGTCGCGGACTATCGGGTAGTCGTTGATTCTACGCTCGGGAAGTGTCGTGTCTGTGACGTTCGCAAGGATCGCGAAGTGACCTTTACGAAGGCACTTTTGAGCTTTAAGAAACGAGATAATACCGGTGACTGTTCTACCCTTTTCACCTTGAACTGTTAGCACTTCACCTCCTTTGAGTGGAATACGAACCACTTTTTCTTGACATAAAATTTCAGCTCGGTTTTCAGATAACCAATCCATTCCTACTATTACATCAAAACTACCAATCGGGAAAGGCATAAGATCGATTCCTAACGTATGGCCAGCTAGTTCTAACTTACAGTCCTTAACTATCTGAGTTGTATCATGGAGTTTACCATTTGCTAGCTCTACCACATACTTAGCATCTAAGTCAATCGGTTTAGCATTAATTAGTCTAGCAAACTTAGTGGAAATAAAACTTCTTTCAGCACCAGAATCAAACAACACAGTAGCAAAGAAACCATTAAGGATGAATTTACCGTTAATCACGTTGGCATCATTGCGAGCTTCACCTTGACCCATGAAAAAAGCTCTTCCTCTGCCATTTCCGCCATTCCCGTTCCCACCATTACCATTTCCGTTGCCCGGGTTTCCACCGTTGCCATTGTTACCATTCCCTTGCTTGCGCAATTGCGGGCAATCTTTCCTCATGTGGCCTTGAGCACCACATTCATAACAGCCACGGGCTCCACCATTGTTGTTGTTCTGATTGTTTCCTTGCCCGTTGCGGTTGTTTCCGCTTCCCCTGTTGTTGGTATTCCCTCCTTGGTTCTGACCGTTGTTGTTTAACTTTTGCAAGTTGGTCCAGCAGTTGTTGGCTTCATGCCCCAGTTTCCCACATCTTCCACACTCCAGGCCTTTGCTACACATACCATTGTGGTGTTTCCCGCACTTGTTACAAAACGGAGCTTTACCCTTGTAGTTTCCATTCCCGCCTTGGCGATTGTTACTTCCACTGTTGCTGCCACTGTTGAAATTGGACCTTGTGTTGTCAGATCGTTTGTTCTGATACTGGGAGTTAGAGGATCTCCCAGTTTGATTTCCAACAGATTGATTGTTCACAGATGTTGCTGGAGCTTCTTCTTCAGCCTTACGCTTGCCACTTAAGGCAGTCTTCACAGTGGTCTTTGCGGGTAGAGTACCCCTCTCGATTTCCTGATCGGTTAACTTGTGAGCCAAGCGGATGGCTTGCTGCACGGTTGTCGGGTTGCTAGCGGTTACCAAGCTCTTGATTTGGGGTGCGAGACCCTCCAGATAACGCTCAACGCGCTTAAATTCAGCATCAACCATTGTTGGACATAGCACCGCGTACTCGTGGTAACGCGCAGTGTACTCTTCAACCTCCGACCCAGACATCTTGGAGTTCAAAAACTCTCCTTCCAGCTTCTTGACTTGGTCCCGAGGGCAATACTCCTCCATAACCAGTTCCTTAAATGCTTCCCATTCCATGTCATTAGCCGCATTTACCCCAATCATCTGGATTTCGGCGTTCCACCAGGAGAGAGCAGCTCCCTCGAAAGTACCAGTCGCAAATTTCACTTTGTTCTCAGCAGGGCAGTTGCACATAGAGAAGACTTTCTCAGACTTCTCGATCCACCTGAGGAGTCCTACCGCTCCTTCTTCGCCGGAAAACGTTATCGGCTTGCAGTCCATGAAGGACTTAAACGTGCAGTGATGGTGGTTTCCTGATGCAATAATAGTTCGGGTTTTAAGTTTAAACGGGTCAAAATATAATCGCTTTGTGCCTTAACCAGCATAATAATTACCCTGTGCGGCGTATGCAGCTTAGACGGCTGCCACCGCGGCTTGCACGTGTTCGTTAATCATAGCTTGCAGTTGTGCAGGTGTCATGTTAATGTTGCTCCTTCCGTGTCCTCTTCCAGACATTTTGCTGGACAGTTAAAGTAGCCAGTGTTCAGTCACAGTTATATTTTATACATATCCCATAACATGTATATTAACCATTTCCCGTCATCCCACTATTAGTCCAAAAATTTTTTGTGCAAAATTTGAGGCGTCGTCATCGTAGTAGAAATCAGGACGTAGCGTGTAGCATCGTTTCGTTGTCGCTTTCCCCCGGAATTAGTGTGCGTATTAGCGTTCGCATTTCGTATTCGTGTGTGAAAATTTTCCCTAAGGTTTTCCGTTAGACTTCCTAGACACGGTCTATATATAATTTATATATATATATATATATATATATACATATATACATACGTACTAAGCTTTTACTTACACAGCAGAGCGAGTATCCCAGGTTGGCACATGAAATTTTTTTGTTTTGGGAATTTGTTGTTCGTTTGTAACTAAGGTTTTCAAGTTGTAGTTTCCAAATCGTTTTTCAAAAAGATTCCAGTTCTCTGCAACTTATGGCTCTGATACCAATCTGTCACACCCACAAGTAACCACTAACGGAGTTTATACCGTTAAGGGGTGCGAGCAAACCAGGACCACAACCATTAGTTACAAATACTAAACGAATCAGAGTTAGTCCAAATATAAATCATAAAATAAAGTCTCAAAATACGCAGCGGAAAAATATTATCTTAGCACTAACCACGTGCTTTACAAATCAGTGTTTTAAATTCCCAATTAAGTCTAAATAAGAGAAAAATGTCTTCGTGTGCCATGCCAACCCGCTCCGGATACTCCTCAGCGATCTGCAAAAGTGAAAACCATACAAGTGTCAACCTAACGGTTGGTGAGTTCACAGTGGGCATGTCATGCAGCGGCCCGGTCTCATAAGCGTATGTATCAACATATAATTAAGTAATAGTTTTGCAAACGGTTGCCCAGTGTTGAATTATCGAATATGCACTAGTTAAGTAAAAGTTAAAGCGGTCAACCGATATCGCGGGTAGCTAATCCGGTTTCCATGCACTAAGGAAGTTCGTACCAAAGCTGACGTAACAGAGTTCGGCATTTGCCGATGGTTTGTGCCTCCAGTTGTGTTCCTCATGGGACCCACAACTAAAATAGGCTGATATTGCACTCCGTTCGGCCTCCAACCGGTTGGCTACACATTTGTGTACCGCGGAGCAGGGTTGTCAACCCTCAGTAGATCTACCCAACATCCCCTCGCTTCACGAATTAATGGTACTACGTTGTTGAGGACTTTTAAGTTTTAAGGCATCCTTAGAAATCATGTGATATCATTTGGTTTAGACTTTAACCTACACTAGTCATATTAAAATCGTTTATCCTGTATTTCCTTTGAAATCCTAAAAAGAGTTTAAGTGTCAAAATGGTTGGTTGCGGATTTCATTTGAAATCCCAAGGATGGACAGTTGCAAGTGCTTCCCATAAAACACTCCAACTTCCATAACAGATATCCCATTTGGCGATACCTCAAAATGTCAGCGTAGTTTTTCGTTTAGTAATTTCGTTGTGACCCAAACGGGCTCACAATTAAAGGATTAGTGAAACTCACCTTAGGTTGCTCAGCTACACTGGTTAAATAACCCACGTATTTGTTTGCTTAATGAAGACCTAGAAAGACGTTTAGGTCTTAAGTATTAGTTTTGTGTCTAATCTTTAACTTAACGTCACTATGGCCCATAACATAGCACGTTGGGACTATGACGCGACATACCGACACACGACACCGATGGTTGATCATAAACAAGGGTTCACATAAATCAGAAATCAAAACGTGTTTCATTATTGCAAAATCATGTAAATCATAGCATATCATTCAAACAAGTTGTACAAGTTTGGGTTTTGGTCTGGTCTCAGTTTCGCTAACAGTTTCGCTATAGTTTCGCTATGCAGTTTCGCTGCACAGTTTCGCTGTGTGCACGGGCAGCATTTTCGCTAGGTAATACCCGATGACACAGTTTCGCTAGCTAGTTTCGCTCGAAACTGATGACACAGTTTCGCTAGCCTAGCTTCGCTCGAAACTGGTTTGAACTTTCGTTCAGGTTGGTTCGCTCGGTAGTTTCGTTCGAGCAGGTCTACTTAGTTTCGCGGGCGACAGTACAGTTTCGCTACATAGTATCGCTGGATGCATAAACAGTTTCGCTGTATAGTTTCGCCCAGAGAACACACAGTGTCGCTGGTCGCGAAAAACTCACAAATCAGCCTAAAAATCAACCTAACAGCTTCCATACTTCATGTGATTCAATATTTAGCATGCATAATCATTTACCAACATAAAACAGTAAGCTTTAACACTTTAAACATGGATTTTCACATTCAAATCACCAAAAACACATTTTAAACCTAAAATGACTTAACTAGCATGAATCTTCATTATGGTTTGATTTCAAACGTAAAGTTACAGACTTTATGATAGATCTAGCATTCCTAAGCATCATATCAGAAGATCTAACGATTCTATGGAGATCTAGGCATGCTTTATAGTAAAACACATAGAAAATGCATAAAGTATGGTCATGGGACTCACGGTTTGATCTAGGATCGATGGATGGTCTCTACCAACAGAGATGATAGCAGCAAATGGTGATTTCTCAGCTGGTCCAGAAGTTTCAGGAGAGTGTGTGTGTTTTTGGAGAAAAGGTGCAAGAAATGAGGCTTCTAGGGTTTTATGTCATTATATAACAGGAGCTAGTTTCGCTGGCAGTTTCGCTGGCCAAGCGAAACTGGCTCTGTAAGTCTATGGTTTGGCTACCGAGCGACACTATAGTTTCGCCCGGTAGTTTCGCTGGAAACCAAAAGTGACCAGTTTACATTCTAAGCAAGATAAGCACGGTTCATGAATTGTCATGCTATTCATAATACTAAATCATGTGCTTAAATCACATTGCACATAATAACTATATATAAATGAACACATAACACATATGGACGGGTTCGGTGATCAACCAAAGGTCGTGGACGTATTCGGCCTAGTTAAGCATTAGTTACTAAGTTAACACTTATAACGTAACTAACGGAGATTGTCTAACGGAAGTTAACCTTGGAATTCTCGGATGTCACAATCAAGAATGTGTACCTGATGTTGAGTAGATGTCAAATTTTTAGAGGTTTTCGAAAAGAATTCGAATCGAAAGTATAGAAAATGATTTTCTTATTAGGCGTTCTCTTACGAGAAGAGTTGAACAAATGTAATACATGAATCGTGTTGAGTGGCAAAACCGAATAGAGTAACATGATATACAAGTATCCAAAATCAAAATTTCAATACGAAGAATAGTGATGTGTCAATTTGGATATATAAAAATGCGGTCAAGTTTTAATTGGTAAATACTGAGTGACCAAATCACACACTAGGGCAAGCGTACCCGTCGTATGCAATATAGTATCAATAAGTACCGAGTATCAATCCACGGACGCGTAATCAGACTCCCGATAATGTATCATAACTAATATTTAACCGATGAAATTGGAATGATTTGAAATAAACAAACTAAGCAAGCAATAACACTAGCAGCAAACAAAGCAAACGACAGAGAAACAGAATGAGAGAGATATCACCTAGCCTAGAATCCACTAAACCCAAATAAGACCCCCGGCAAGACCTATCAACATGAAACTATCACCAAGTGAGAATAACCCAACCAAGGAGGACTATAGACACATCCCGAATGATCAGATAATTCTAAATGAAGCACAGATAGCATAATATGTGAATTTGCACAACGATTTCACAGTTTCGGTCAAAACAAGCAAAACACGCATAAATCGGGAAACACCAAGAGAGGTCTCTCTAAATGAATCCTAATACATGCAATGACTCTAATTCCGATTATCTAGGACCTAGAAATCACTAAACACGAATAAATAGGCTCAAATCTCGCGGTCACAAGTATTCTAACCTATCAAACAATGTCTAGCCAATAACTAGCAAATGAAATAACTCGGTCAAGTTCATTCCATAAGGATGCACACAAAATCAGCCACTAATCAATGATATATCATCATGTAGGAGGTCTCCGGATCATGCATTAACCCAAAAACCCATTTAAGTTCAAGGATCAACAATAAACTAACTAATAATGGTTGCAATTCCACAATCCCTATCAATTAGTCCACACAATACATCATTAACAACAGCTAATTAAGCACACATAATCATCCCAAACAATCAAAACTAGAATCATGAGCAAAAATCACATAATCATGTTGAAAAGTCAAACCGAAAAGTCAAAATGGGTAAAGCTTCATCTAAACTAGGTAATAAATGAGAAATCAGCCACAAATCATGTCTCTAATCATGAAATCAGTCAAATCTAAGTAAACCATGAACAAACAATCAAGATCTAAGAAGAAAGAATCAAATCAGATGAAGAAATTGCAAACCGAAGCTTCCAATCCTTCAATCTCCTCTCTAAAACCTTCAATCAAGCCCTTGATCGCCCAAAATTCGTCTCTAATCTCGTTCTCCTCTCAAAAACGTGCTCTCTGGTCGAACTTCCTTAACCCTAGGCTCCAAGAATGCTTAAATACACGTTTTGGATTTTTTTAGCATACTGGGCCCGTTCATGGACCAACGAAAACTGGGACAGGAAAACTCGCTGGTCCATGAAGCCCACTTTTTCTATTTTCTGGATTCCAGGCTCATGGACCTGCGAGACTGGAGTGTGGACACTCGCTGGTCCATGACTGACACTTTAGCAGAATTTTCCATTTCTTTTATCTTTCAATCCCGAACTCCAAATCGCGTTCCGTTTTCGCCCGAATCACCACAAATCATCAAAGCACCACCAGATTTCCTAAAAATCAACATATGAATAATTAAGAACCAAAATCTCATCAAAACTTGAACAAAAGCCGGATAAAATGCGGGATTAATCACTCGAAAACATATATAAGATGCGGTGCATCAAATAGTCATAATACATCTTAATAGTCTCTAGCTATTGTATTCAACGCTGGCAAGGAGGTTTCCATTTCATGTCTCGTTTTCGCGTAAGGCATTCGCATTCACCAATAACCTAAGTGAGTTAGGGATAAGGGAATTTGAGTATGATGAAATTGTCTATTCATCCAGCCAACAAAGTGTTTGTTTAATTAACCCATTGTCTGACGAAAACATAAACATCTAAATCTTCTACCAACTAGAAATTAACATAGAATTACACAAGACTAATTAAGTTAACCTGAGGACCCATTGGTTAATTTAGTACTTTATGGAGTTATGACCAATTAAGTTCACATGATTCATGATAACATCGAAATTCACGTTTTGTGCAATAACGGTTCAAATAGTATACGAGTCTCTATGAAGGTTTCTTTTAAAGGTTGATGCGTTCAAAATGTACTAGCTTGCAATCTATCATGAAGGTTCTACCATACGCGCATATAATTGTCCCAACACCTTATATACTAGCATACTACCCTAACATGGCATATCTCTAGCATATAAGTTCATAAACTAACCAACACAACCCATACGGTGCAAAGTTGACGGGACAACTTCAAACAGTCTTGTTATTCCCACCGGGGTAGGAGACATAGGACCTTGTATGGTGTATTGTTTTCATGCACAATCAAGTTAATACATTCCCAACATGTAATTTTCTAGTTCCTAATACGTTTCATATACATAACTAGTCATGTAATTCTATGCAACTTATGTTTAAACCAGCACTTCAATGATAAATCAATTTATATACCCTAAACATAGGATTAGATTCTCAAATTTTAGCATGCATAAACACGTATGTTTTATAAACATTTCTCATGGGAAGATCAGAAGCAAACAAACTATTTATCATGGTTAAAATGGTTCAACAATCGCTCATATACTAAAATATAACTGGTAACACATTGATTTTTGTGACAAAAGCACTGAGGTCTAAAGAGGAATCCAATCAAGAGCTCATTGCCATTTAAAAGGTAACACGTAAGAGTTTGTTCTAGAAAAGAATTACTCAATACTGTTAAGAATTATTCAAGAAATTACATAGACAATTAGGTTCAAATTCAAGTTATAGTTCAGTACAACATATCATCATGCATATTACCTTGCCAAAGAATCAAAATAAGTTTTTAGAGTGAAGATCCAACAAAATAAAAGTGTAAACTAGGAGGTACCGAACAACGAAAAGTGCTCTGCAGGAATACGTATGACATCAAGCATGAGAATAGCAAATAGAGGAAAAGCGCCAATGGCTTAGTTCGTGAATTCAAGTAAGCGATGGGATAACAACCTTATGATAGTTGCAACTACACATACTAAGAATGATATGTGAGTTTAAACTGGCACTGGTAAAAATACCAGCAAGGAGGACGCAAGTAACGTAACGGATCGTATAAAATTCTGAGAGAAATATATAGTGTGCTTGATAGAATTTGGAAAGGAATTCGCGTAACTAGATATCGAAATGGACGTGTCATCGGTAATACAATCCGATAGAGTAAACGTTCATTAGGTAAATTTTCTTTGCTTAAGCTCACCGGCATCCTCAATCTCCTTGATGTCCTTACGCTTTATGCATCATGATTCCTTTCTTGTCAAAACATTGGTTCAAATGGTCTTCAAAAATAAGATAGGGTACACAAGTGTTATAAAAGACTGTCTGCAAAACAAAAACATCAAAATGTTCAAAAGTGGCTTTGGCTTGGGTTGCTTGTATATATGCATTTTTTTTTGCTAGGGTTCAGTACAAGTTTACCCCGGGTCAAAAGATCAAATCGGGTGTTCTAGAGAAAAGGATTAGGGCTATCACCTTAGTGAGTACCAGAGAGTTTATAAAAACAAAGCAGTCGACCCAAAAGTAGTGTCCCTTACACGAAAGTCGATCCACTTCTTAACACATGCTTCTAAAAGTTGGATTTGTTCATTCGATCAGGCGGTTTGTCACTAATAAGAAAAAAATCTATGTTTTTAAAATGCTGATGTTCATCTGAGTCAGAACTTACGTCTGAATCATGGCAGGAAATTCACTTTAGGAGAGTTTTATTTTAAACTCGGACAATTGAAAACATAGAGTTTGATTATTTCGAGCATGTCTCTTTTGGTAGAAATAAGTAAGTGATATATCTGTAATCTCGGAGAAAGTCGCATCAATCAGTTTTATCGAGGACATAGTCACATTAGATGGAGTTTCTCAAGATAGGCTCTTGTGTATGACTCTAGAGTCAATCCTTGGTCCGGTACTGGTCCCACATTCAACGTGCCACCAATGTTTATATATAGGGTGTACCACATCTAACCCACCACACTACCAGCACCTTGAAGGCGTACCAGCTATCCACTATTACTAGATATTAGTCGAAACACATTAAATACTTTATTGGAAATAGAGGACGTCAAGTTTCTCCCATATACTTGAATGTCTAGGGGGCGAGAGATTAAAACCTCATTACGTTGCGCAAACAAAAGGTGTAACAGTTTCCATTCACAATACCAGTAAGATGCGTAAGGTTTGCTACTCTAGCAAAGATCGTCGAGAGGTTAGAACGCACAATGCGAATATCTTAACGCTCCAGATTTCAGGACGATCAAAATTTTAAACAGGCCATAAGGTTTAAGTTAAAGCTGGAGGTTCAATAATGAAAGTTTTCTGAAAATGACGATAAGGATTCGCGTACCATAGATTTATCAATAGTTGCTATGAGAGGAGTGTAAATAAATATACAAAATGTATGGATAACTTGGTGTATTCAATGTGTAAGAAGGGTAAATATAGTTTGATCGCATAATTAGCTATCGATAACAAGAAGTTCACGCTCGATGGGTGCAAATAGGATTTCCATAAAAAGCCTTGTAGTGTTACTATGATTAAGGCACAAGTTAGCCTCCTCATCAATGGTGTTAGCTAGTTGAAAAGCTAACCAAAAGTGTAACACTTTACGGTTCAAAGCATGAAAGCTCATCCAAGACATAAAGGATTACAAAATCACGAGAATCAGAAATCGTTGGTTGCTATACCATAAAAGGTTCAAATCATGCAGACAAAAGTCAATCGCACAAGTTTAAAAGGTCAATCAAAATAGTCATTACGTTAAAATTGGAAGTCATCCGTTTGAAAATTAGGAAGGCTTTTCACTAACTTTACCCCCATTAGAGAAAGAAAATATGTTTGCGGTGAGGTAAGCAAGTTGTACAATCACGATGATGTTGTTGGCAACAAGTTTTGGTTCGCACAATAAGATCAGCAGTATGAATCCTCAAAGGAAACTCCACAGGAGTTTCAGCCAAGAAATACATTTCAGCGCTCGCAACGTATATTTTATATAATTCGTTTATCTAGTGCGGTCTGGGAAATCATCCGGTGAATGTATATCCAAATCGTCTCATGATCGTAAAGTTCCATAGATTAGTGTGGTAGGTAAAGTCGTAAAGGTAGGTTTGTGATCCAAGATAAATTCAAACCAGTCAAAGTTCTTGTCGAGAGGGTCCGTAGTTAGGGAAAAACTTGTCATTAAAATGAACAGATGAAACGATGTCCTACCAGGACCAATATTCGTAGTATGCTCCAAAAAGGTTCACAAATGGATTAGAATCCAATAATAAAAAGGGATCAGATAAGGTGTGATAGCTTTTACAAGGATGGAGGACTTTCAACCATCCGTATGAGGCGAACATGCTCGACATTCGGATGTCATGGGGTTTAAGGTAAGCGATTGCATCCTTTACAACCATCAGCTTGCCGTTTCGGATTCCTTAAGATTTCCATACATTGCAAATTACATTTACGTGTGCACCCGTAACAGTAATTTACCCTATATGGTCACCCTAGTTCCTCTTACTTCAGCTACCAGTTATTGTGGAGTACATATGAGATATCCTCAGAGTGGGTATCAAGGATGGGGTAACTAACCCAAGGTTATCTTGACCAGATTCATTACAGAGAAAAGTCTCGAGAGCAACATGTTCGCTTTAATTGGAATGACCCACCCGAAGTGAGCCAACCAAGAATTTAGTTCAGGAGAATTTGAATAAGATTTATCACAATGACCCAAGCTTAGCTCGAAGAAATAGGATGATTACTACACATGCCAACCTGATCACAAATTCGATATATATGAGAGAAAAGAAAAAAAATCAGTTAGTACACATCACGTACTATTTAGTTTATAAGAGTCCCATTCAAGTTTATAAGGATCAATCAGTTCCTCACGCGATATCAAATCCTATAATCACTGTGCGAAATCTGGTGATTAGAGGTGATTCAAGAACTATCAAATAATATAAATAAACAATGATTGAAACAATGAAAAATACAAACCGAATGAGAAGAGAACACTTGATTGATACACTGGTTTCAATACACTTGAAAGAATCAAAATTCTCAAGGAGAATTTCGATAACACCTTAGCTCCTCTAGCCTGGAATCAACAACCTATTTTAGTATTCAAAGGGTTCTATATATAGGGAGATAACAAACTCGCAAAACACACTATCGCCTAACCTTACTAAAATTCGGCCCACATACAAACAAAACCGATCAGGCCTAATCAACCCATCAAACCCACAGTAGTTAGCCCAATTACATTTATTTAGTAGTCCATAATGATTAGAATAAACCCACAATTCATCTAATGCAAAAGCCTCATTGTTAAGGTCTCTACAATCTTCCCGTAGGCTTTAGCATTAGACAGTTGTTACATTCTGAACTTCTTCGACAGTTCCATAGTAGAGGGATCATACCACAACTTCTCTTCAACAATCTTGGCCACTGCTCGAGTATAGCACTTGGCATATTCTTCAGTCTCTGAAGAGATTTCAATTTGATTCTTGTATAACACAAGTATGTCCTTTTCATGAAACCTCAGTAAGTCATGAACTTCCATTACACTCATCGTCTTCGATTTGCAGATGATTTTTGCTTCACCTGTATAACTACTGTATGCCCAGGTCTGGAAGTCATCTAAGCAGCCTTCAAGATGTCTCATTGGTAGAAGAATGGTCTTGGCTTTCTCTGTTGGTGGTTACAGTACATTAGTGAAATTTTTCGTTGAGTCAAACTTGAAAACACCTCTGTACTTCTTGGTATATGACTTCTTGTCCGGATAATCATCAAACTTCTTAAACTTGCTGAGGACTACATTCCTCAGTTTCTTATAGAAGTGATTTGCATAATCATTTATCGATGGATTGAAGAAAGGTGCCTTATACAGCAATGTCAGATCTACAGTCGTCCAAGAATAAAATTGTGTCCAGCACTTGTAATATTCCAATGGACACTGTCCTTTCCTCCTCACCACAAACATGTGTTTTTCTCCATCGAACATCCAGGACTTTACATCAGAAGTAATTCCTCTTTTATCATGATAGTGCTCACCTAGCTGAATCAGGTACCTCTCAGGAGGACGAGCAAAAGCCTGATCAGCTTGGGTAAATCTTTAAACTGCCTTGAAAATACTCTGTTTATCTTTTTCTGATGTTCTAGCTCAGTATTGTGCACCTTCTGTATGTCAAGCAAATTAACAATCACTTCATTCTGAGAAGTATTCTGTGCTTTAAGCTCGGCTATCTCAGCCTTAAGTTCTCTTTCAAGTCTGTATTCTGCTGTCTCTACAGGTTTTCCTTTGTCTTGAGCTGTTGGTTGAGAGGATGATGATTGACCAGCACTAGTGCTAGTAGATGGAGGTACTCGTGGGTCCAATTGTCTCCTTCTTGGGTCGTTCAGGGCTTCAGTAAGATGTTGTGTAGCAACCTTCACTTGTTCAGTCAGATTTTCTATAACAGAAGTACCGAGGGGAGGATCCTCTGTAGCTTTCTGTTTTCTTGTCAGTGGAATTTCATCAGTCTCTTCTGTCTCTCTTCCTCAACATCAATATCATCAAGGTATGAATCATATTTGAAAAATTTCACTATCATCAAAATGTAGAGCTCCAATCTACACATCTTCTAGATCAAAATCTTCCCATTCACTACTATCAGAAATTTCAGCGACGGGCTTCTGAGAGGCAGGTACATCATGTCCTTCTTCAACAACAACATTTCTTTAAATATGGACCTCCTTTCTCACTATCTCAGCAAATTCTCCAAACTTGTCGCCAAACGGGACTTTATCAGTTAACTTCCTCTTGGGGTTTATCATTGGAAAGACCTCAATCCCCATAGGTTTTGTATCATGTGTATATCCCGACTTCCTCAAATTTGGATACCTGGAATCCAGAGCAAGTTGTATAAATCTTGGGACTGCCAAACTTCTTATCCCTTGTTACTACAGCTTTGATATCTTCAAAGATCAACCTGGACCAGTTGAATCTAACACCTCTGACTAGTGACACCATTGCATGAGTGTGCACATGGTTTAGCTGATCAGTAGAGCTCTTCTTGGCAATGATGCATTTTTGCAAGTAGTGTAGTGAGCCAGCATCGTCTAGTAGGGTGGAATAAGAGCCTTCATAGTGGTGGTGACACTGTATGATGCCCCATCTCTTTCAAAAACTGGGTAACCACTTCTTTCTCCAATGTGATAGGATCAGCAACAACATCTTTCAATCTTAGAGCTTGTCTAAAGTTTTCTTTAGTCAATACCACAGTTGTGCCCTGAATCTTTGCAATCATCAGAAACAAAAGCAGTCTTCCAGAACTCTTGATGCATTCTCTTGTAACTAAACAGGAATTGCCGTGAGAGCGTAGTACATACAGCATCTCTTCAATCCTTCAATCATGGACTTGTACTTTTCTTTATACTCAGCAGGTGGATCCAGCAAGTATGCAACTGTATTGTGATCCTTGATGAACTCTAAGTCCCTGCACTCACAAACAAAGATAAAATCCAAAACAAATAGAAATTCATTAGCCATAAGGATTTTTTCGAAAAACGGGCAGCATAACGGCTTAAAACTGGAGAAAAACCATTTGAAACATCATCAGGTACCTTTCCGTCGAAAAACAGGGTTTTCGACCGAAAAGCATCCTTTCGATCAAAAAGTCCGATTGTTACCGGGTTCCCTAATAAAAAAGCACAAGTTACCGAGACCACCGATCGAAAAGCTCATGCTTCGATTTAAAAGCCTAGGCTTTGATCGAAAAGCATAAGCTTTCGATCGAAAAGTGCCAACATCGATCGAAATATCCCGAGTTACCGAGAATCTTCGACCGAGAAGCACCAGAGCCGATCGAAAAGCTTCTCAGCCTAATCGAAAAGCCCCGGGATCGATCGAAAAGTGCCTTCTTCTTCCTATCAAACCTGCAACTTAAAGCAATAGGCCAAAAACGAGTGTTTTTACACTCGATTATCATCATAATCACATGCACTCACAATTTCTCACCCGTTCCAACAAAGAATAAAAAAAAACAGTCGCACATACACGAGATTCTCTTGCGAGGGTCTAGCTGTGCGCTTCAAACGGGGTGCCATTGACACTTAGAACTTGAAATTGACCCTGGGAGAGTGCTAGGGGTCAAATTCCGATCACCCTGGTTGTGTTGGATGGAGGCAATCGGCGGCGGACGGTGACTAATGGCAGGTGGTGGCGGCGACAGTAATGGAGGCAATGGGGTGTGTTTCGGTGATGGTTTCCGACGGAGATGGCGGTGATGACGTCGTGATGGGTGGTGATGACGTCGTGATGGGTGGCGATGACAGTGGTGGTGAGCAACGATGGTGATCATCGGAGATGGAGGTGTTTGGTGGTTAGGGTTCGGCGGAGAGGGGGGATGGCAAAAGAGGAGGAGATGAGGAGAAGGGAGACCGATTGGTCCCCTTATCCCTTCCTTCCTTTTTTAAAATTTTTACATAAAAGCCCCTCAATATTCGAGTATGAACACATTGAGCCAAACTTTAACAAACACTAGTTTTTTTTCATAATAAAATTTCCAATTTGTCATGTTTTAAACTCATTCATTTCAAAAATCTTCCCCTGAACTCAAACCCGAGAGTTTTATATCTAACAATTTGAAAATAATTAATTACTTAGTAAAAATGAAATAAAAGAAAAAAAAAACTAACCAAATTAAACTATCATAAAAATAAAATAAAAAAAACAAAAAATCATCTGTCACTTGACAGACTGAGTTTTGAGTGAGAAGGCATATCAGGGATCATACCAGATAATTTGTGACTGAAGAACCCTTTTCAGCTTCAGTTACTTCGCGTGTTCAGGCGATTGTCGGTATTCTGGTCCAAATTTAAACTCGTGCCGCTTTCGCTTACTCAGGCAGTTTCATCCAATAATTTATATTTTAGGGTTTATTAATTATGAACCTCTATCCAGGTCACACACATAAGTCCTAGGTATAATTTGTACATTCTATCAAGTATTCCTGGTTTCCCTACAACATTTTCCACGACACCTTTCCTTAAGCCTAACGCCATGCTCCAGACTTGGTTGAGAAGAGAAAGAATAGATCACATAGATTTTTGGGTATAATATACAAAGTCAACTGAATTTTTGAAACATTTTAATAATGCTCTAATCAGTGACAAAGGCTGAGGGTTTTGGACTCTGGAGGGTCTCTTTTAATTGTGCACATTGGCATCTTTTGGGTGTATACATGCATTTTTTTCTTCCAATTTCTTACATGATCGTCCAAACACGATATCTAATCCAATCAAGACCGTGCGGAATCCGGTTTGATTGGTGATTCAAGGAATAAAATAATCAAATAACGATTAAAACAATAAGAAAACACAAACCGAGATTGGAGAAAACACTTTACTATCACTGGTTTGCAATACACAGATTCGAAATTCTCAGTAGAGAATTTCGAGAAAAAACCTAGCCCTGTTACGAAAATCATCAACCCCCTTCTAGTAACTAAAGGGTTCTATGTATAGGAGATGACAGACTTGGTGAAAAAGTCATTCTCCTAACCCTAAATTACCTAGAATTCCCGTAATGGACCACGTAAGCCCACTAAACTCCATCTAAACTCTTTCTAAATGAGCCCAAACATGTCTAAATTGGCCCAATGACCCAATATACCCATAACCCAACTAATTTTCACCTATTCTATCACATAGGCCTTCAAAATAGTTCGCTAATAGGTGATTTAATACATAAGCCACAAATTATTCCCTTACAATCTTCCCCTTGGCTTGTGATATTAAATGTCTTCTACTTTCAATCTTCAGACTTACAGTATTCTCCTTGGCTTAAGCATGGGTTGATGAAGATTCTTTTCTTTAACAATCTTCATTGGGCAACAACGAATGACTTTTGGGAGTGTTCTCTCAATCAACATCAGCTTGAACTGCACATGATGGACAAATAAAGAGAGGAGGATTCTCAAATACTTGCTCATTCTTGAAAACTATTGAGTCTTTGCTGAATCATCAGTAATTGTCTTGACTTGCCATTAACTTCAGAGGAAAAAGATTTTGAAAACCCCTATCTTGGCATTCTTAAATTTATTGATTTGAAAAGTTTCTTATTCTAACTGCTCTACATCTTTTCTTCATTTAAATGCAATCTTGCATTTAGCTTCCCCTCAACTTTTAAACAGTGTCTTTGGAAGCTTCACTTGAACAACCAACAAACTTCCCATAAGCATCACATTCTTCCATAGGGTAAGTCCTTTTCCGGTTGGTTCTTCTACACGAACAGTAGCAGCACTCATTGACTTTTCTTTTCCATGACATTTCAATTGCATTTAACCCGTCATACACAACATGGAATAAACACTAACCAGCAAATGATAACTGGTTATCGGGTTAGCATTATTTAACCAAAAAACCTAACATAGGTTACGAGTTTCCCATAAATACTTACCCTGAACCCGAGGACTCTTCACATTATCTCCCCCTGAGATTCTGAGGGAGGTCATACTTTCTTGCATAAAACCCATAAAAACATATTAAAACCTTTAAATTAACCTGACCATGGTTGAAAATAAACAATAAAAACTTAAGATAACTCAAAAGAAAAATAAAAAATCAAACAACCATACCAAATTTCTAAACAAGAAGCTTTTATTTGGGATCAAACCGTTTGAATCTGACCGAGGAACCCTTTTCAGCTTCTGTTACTCGAACACGTCCAGGTGAATGCCAATATACTGATCCACTTTAAACTCAAACTATTTTCTTAGTCAGGCTGTTCGTCACTTTATTATCTTTTAAGGTGCATTAATTATGAACAGCAAGTGGGTTTCAACAAATCCTAGATACATGTTATTACACACTATTAAGCATATAAATTCCCTACCACATATTTTCACAACCTGAACCAGAAGTTTGAAACTGAGCTCGAGACTTGGTTGCGAAGAGAAAGAATAGATCACATAGATTTTTAGGTATAATATACAAAGTCAAATGAATTTTCGAAACATTTTAATAATGCTCTCATCAGTGACAAAGGCTGAGGGTTTTGGACTCTTGAGGGTCTCTTTTAGTTGTGCACATTGGCATCTTTTGGGTGTATACATGCATTTTTTTTGTTGTATATATTATTTAAGGTGATCTGTAAGCACGTATGTATGGAAAACTCCAGGTCATTGCTCATGCAAAGCAGATGAGAGCCTTACATACATGCGAAGCATCCCCAGGTCTTTGCTTAGCAAAACAGAGGGAACACCAACTTTTTGAGCTCAATTTCACACTCTTGGAGACAAGCGTGTGTATCGGGAACTTGAACATGCAGTTAAATAGAAATGCAATTAAACTAAGTGCTGTTACCCAACAAACTGCCATACGTTATCTTTAAGTGTGTAACACATATCCTTTTAGATTAAAGAGCTGAGCCTACCAGCATATCACCATGGATCATGTGTTTCACATCTGCCTTACGCATGTCAGCCATCTCCAAAACGGAAACCCACCTTCTCAAACATACAAACAAAGGATTAAAAATTAAAAAGTACAACTTTTTGGAGGGGTCAACTATTTCATCTTTTCTATTCTTCCCCTTGCTTTTTGATTTTTAATAACACCACATCCTTTTTTTAAATGAACACACTGCCACATCACTAAATATCTACTAAAACTGGCCAAGCTAGCCTTTAAAGATTATCATTTGAGAATTTTCCAGAACTGGGTTTTTATTGCAAGCAGTGACATATCACATGCAACTTGATCAAGAACTATCAAGACAATGTTACCTCTCTTTGCTGATTCTGTTTTACCTCTCATAAGAAGAACAAACTCCTCATTAAAATCAGCATGTCATGAAGTGAAGAGATGCCTTCAATCATGTGCCTGGAACAATCACTATTACAAACAAACAAAGGTTAATGAAAGTCCTCCTTGACTGTTCCTGCACATAGTGAGAGATTAGTTGGCCATTAGTACCTAGACCATTGTGGTTCTGGGTAAACCTGAAGAGTCAGTGAAAGTTATCTCTTTTAAACACATTCCCTTTGTAACATCAGGGATTGGGGGTGTGGTTGCCTTGGTTTTGGGTTTTACCAGGTCATCTTTGGGAACATCTTTGTTCTTGACCTTCCAGGTTTGGTGATTCTCTTTCCCAAGAACCTGAGGACCTATCGGTGGATTTTTATTATCATTTTGATTTTGAAATTTTACCATTTGAAAATGTTTGGAGTGTTTTTTGTACACTCCAATGGGCTTGAAAGACAAGTTTACCACATTTGGAACATTCCACCTATCATCCTTCCGCCATCCAGTTGATTTAGACAAGCCAATTGGTTTTGGATGGATGGGTGGTTTGGTAAAACTCACCTGTTTTGTGATCTACTTTGAACATCTAACAGGTTTTGGAATCCATGCAGATTTAGGTGAATTGAAAGACTTTGAAAAGTTCACAGATTATTGAAAAACGTGACCCACTATGGTTGCTTTAAAATCAGTTTTAGGTGACTTGGGCTTTTGTTTCACTCTGTGTACCTATGGAAGTTGTGGTACCTACTTCTACACCTTGGGGTTTGAAGGTGCAGACCTTTGTTCCGGGCCAACCTGTGTCTGGCCCTTTGGGATAGGCTTTTGATGAACCCTCTTAGGAGAATAAGACTAAATACGGTCTGTGTAGGCAATATCTTGCCACGTGTCCAGGCTTTCCACACATTTGACAAGATTGCATCTTGGGATACGCGGGAGCCTCTGGTTGGTTTCGCCCAGTGGATTGCCAAGAGGGTTTTGAACAGTGTTTATGAATCAAAGGGTTCCGCCTTTAGGTTTGGTGGTCAGAATATACTCCCGCTGTATCGGTTCATATTGGTCATGTGCAAAAACAACTTCAGGGTACGGGACAAGATCATGAGGCTTGGCGTCCCGTACTTCTGCACATTTTTCACAACATTTTCATTTTCCACACCAACCACACAAGCATTTGAAGCAACAGATTCATTAAACATATTTGACTTGGGAGATGTTGACTCAGACTCAAACTTTTTTGAAGCAAAATCATTAGTTTTAAACACTGAAAACTTTTGACTCTAAAAACAGAGACTTTCTCCCTTTGAACCTGCTTCTTTATTTACTTTATCTGCACAAGAGGTAGACTCGTCAGAAGTGTTAGAAACAGGAGCAGATATTTTAATAGGACAAGCAACAAGTTTTCTATCAATTTCTGCCTTAACTTCTAAAGTGGTCTTAGAAATTTCATGATCAGGAATCATTTCTGCCTTAACTTCTAGAGTGCATGGATTTTTCATTGTTATCATCGGCACCAAAACCTAAACCTGAGTTGTCATTACATTCAATTTTGTTTTGTGAAGTTCCTAATTTGGCTTCAAGTTCCTCTGCTTTCTTGGTTAGACTTTCAACCTTAGAGTTAGCAATTCTAAGATATGTATTTTTATCACTCACCTGAGATTGAAGATTTTTAATGTCTAACTTAGCAGCTTCCAGTTTCTCTCTAAATATCCTACTCTAATTTTTATAATCCCTAAGATCTCTAGCAGTTGATTCATGATTCAGAGTTTCATTGGTGAACTTAAGTTCTGAAATTGCTTGAGCGTGTGGATCGTCTACTTAATCATTATGAAATCAATGTTATACGAGCTAGAACACAAAGAGTAAATACAAATGACTTGTATTAACCACAGAGATGATCACAAAGTACACAGAGAAGATATGACTCGGAAACCCCTGAATTCTATTACAAGACATTTATATATACTAGTGAGAACCCGCTGGTCCGAACCTCAGGTTCGGCCAAGGCTCGCTGGGTCCGAACCTGGAGTTCGGCCAAGGTTCGGCCAGACCTAATCTTGCATGTCTTCGTCTTGTATTCGATACTTCACATGACGATCATGACCATGTATCAACAAACTCCCCCTCGGCATGTGCAGTATCATCTCCTCTATTAAAACTTGTATCTTGTATCTTCAATCAAACTCTTCCTCGGTCTTGACCATGAGTTCAATCTTGAATACTTGATATTGCATCGTGTGTAATCTCTTTATCAACAATATTCAGAAGACTTGAAGTTGTGATGTTCTCTTTCCACTTAGAAACCTGCCAACATAAATAATCTTGGCACAAAACGTCTCTTAGAGACTCCAAGATATTTTGATTTTGAAAATTGATTTTGTATGTCGTGTTGATCAATCGAAAACAAATCAGAAATAAAAAATCTTTTTGGATTTTAGAAACTTTATATCAAAACACACCTAAAATCTTTTTGGTATTTTCTGATAAGAAAAGTAAATGCATAACAGAATCAGACACTATTTTTGTCTTTTGCGAGAAAGATCACAACTCGAGATCATATTGATCATAACATGCTTTAGTAAAAAAACAGAATTAAATGTGGCGTTGCTGGGGTTTGAACACGCGACCACCAAGCTAAAATCCAGAACCTCAACCGCTGGGACAACAGCGGATTGTTGGTTTCAATCTGTTTGAAGTTTACTTAACTAGTGGTTTCGCTATTCATCTTCATCTCAATTAAGCACAACCCGTCAAACCCCACTGTAATTCAACCAAGATTTCCAAAGGTTTACAGGGACGATCGGAAAGAGTGCCGTTAAAAAAAAACTTTAAATCGACTACAGTGGATTTAGGATTACCTTAGAGGTGGGCGGACACTCAAACACGAAGATGTCGATGAACGACTTAATCAGAGACTTGAACCTGACGCCGATGATGGTCTGTGATGCCATCATGCTACTGTGACCGTTCGGTGGTGGCGATATCAAACCCAGTGACTTATCTTTTAGGCGGACCGGCATTGGTGGCTAAGCAAATCAGAAAAACGGAGGTGGTGATCGGACTTTTCTTGTGGTGAAGCTTTGTCGGAATTTGGGAGGAGTTGCTTGTCGATTAAGTATCAAATGATGATTAGAGGAAGCCGGTTTTGTGTTCGATCAAGGTGTTACTCAACGAATTAACTTTGTAATGGTGGCGTAATTAATTCGGGGGTTGATGCGGATGTTACCGACCGTCATCGACGGTTTTAAATGGCTTCAAATATGGACTTTCGTCATTTGGCAAGAATAACCCCTCTCCACTTTACAAGGTAAGAGTTCGTGTTTCAGCAATTACAGAATGATTCCTTACAAGTTGAGTTGCTATAAAAGAAGTTTTGGACTTGACAAAGCAAGCCCCTTTAAGTTTAGAATATGGTAACAACTTTAACGGGTTAACGAAACCAACTTGATGATGACTAAACGTGTGTGTGTCAAAACAATATTAACGTATAACATTTATAAAAACATAAACCTTGTTCCGTCACATGAAATAATGAATATAAATCCATAAGTAATTATTTTGAGTTCACATAAAATGATAAATCTGAAATCGTAACGATACATGTAGACTCACATAAAATATTAGAAAACGTTACGTAACTACGTGAGACATTGTCACATAAAATAATAGGATAACCTAAAATGACAAAATGTTCACATGAAATCATAACATATGATTTATATAAAATCATAGAATATTAAACGTCTAGACTTAAGTGCATGCTCGTATAGTGATGGTTACACAAACCCTAATTGCTAAGGTCAACACCAGTCAACACATAAATGTTCACACAACATTTATAATTGTTTAAGTAAATGTTCTCACAACCTTTATGTCAGTTTTAGTTTATATAAATCGGAAAAAGACCTGAAAAGATGGATTATCACAACAATCCTTGGAATGTTTTTCCCACCTAGATGTGTAGGATCGAAAATTAGTTAGTCTTTAACTAAACAAGAACCCTTTACTTGTAAATATAACCCTGTGGAATAAAAGTTATATTTCAATTTACTTGAGCTAATTTTAGTTCTCTTATATTAGGTAGTGTTTGATTTGCATAAGTATAGTAACAACGAAGTAAGAAATACTCGGCACTATTCGCATTAACTCAAAGTTACACTATTACAAGGTGATCAAGAATCGTGTGTAAACTAGAGCTAACTAATGCTATATATAGTGCAGATGAGATCAATGACAACCATTGATCTCGAACGATTTAATCTAAACCGTTAACTACAAAGTCAAATACAAACTACCAAAAGAATAAACTTCAACAATCGGAATATCTTGAGTGTTGACATCAACAACCTATTTTAGGAGAGCGGCTTTGATATATTTGGAAGCAACCGAGAAGCTTTTGCAGGATTGGACTACTGAAAATACATCTCAGGAAAAGTCCGGTTGAACACTTTAATGGGTGAATAATCGAGTTCACCTGGAATATTCTCTATCAGACAAAAATGCTTCTTCCGCTTGAACTGCCGGTTCCGCTTGAAGTTGAGACTTCCGCTTGAAATTCAACTTCAGCCGGAAAACATCAAAACTGGCTTTCAGCCGGAAATCTCCAAAGCGATATTCCTTACAATCTCCCCCCAAGCTGATACTGTCAAATTATTCTTCAACTTCAAAAAACTGACTTGTACCCAAAAATTATCTTCTCCTTGACTTACTTGTCAAAGGATTTGATAACTGCATTCACATCCTTTCAAAAGAACATTCATGTTAGTCATGGTGACTTTCACATGTTTAAGATCATCCCCATCTCATCCAGTCCACTGTTCTTGAACATTGATTGCTTCATGAGTGGTTAATGAGCTATCTACCCTGTGCACATAGAATAGCTTTTCTATCCTTCTAAGATAACAAATTTTATCGGATTGTTAGACACTTCTTCAATATCATCATCGCCCTAAGCTTCAGAAGGCATTCCATGCTCGAGCACTTTGGTTTCTATGCTCATTCTCAGTAGGAGCTCTGCTCTGGTAGGACTCATGATGTCTCTCAGTTTGGAATAAATGTCTGTCAGTTGGAAGATGTCAAGCATTCTGGTGGCAAGATGTGCATTGACCACTCTGGAAGTGCCGTCCAGGAGTTGAAATCTGAAGTCAAAGTTGTCTTCATTTACTGTCCACCCAACAATTTTGTTTTTCCTTAGGGGACCTTTCTTCCTGGGCCTTTGTTCTTTCTTTCTTTTGTTATGCATCAGTGTCTTCTTTCTCATTGTGCTTTCCTCATTGGACTCATCTACTGATTCCTTTTCAATTGGGGCTTTACCCTTTGATGAGGGAGAAGAGGGACTAGGTTGAACTTCTGTTTGTTTGGCAGGTGGTGTAGGAGTATTGGTGAGTGTGGGTTCTCTGATGGTGAGTGGAGGCAAGGGTATTTGATTTGGTGGTCTACTGGCTTCGGGTGTAGGGCTGGAAGGAGGAGTAGGTGGGAAGATATCTGAGAAGTCAATGGTGGGAGCAGGCTTCTTTTTGAAAGGGATAATTGGAGTGAAGTTATCTGTTCTGTATATTGGGTTTGATAGTTTGGTGACTACCTTCTTGGATAGTGAGGGAGGTTTGTAGGGTATGATGGCAAGTGACTGTAAGATTGATGTAACTATTGTAGGTGTAGGGCTTAGGTTATAAATGAAGGAAGGTGGTGGTAAGATATCTCTAATTATCAGTGAATTCTGGTTTAACATTTAAGTTAGTTTCCATACCTGTTGTGAATTTTGAAGGTGAAGGCAGCACCAGCTTTGGGTTCACAGTAGCTATGTCTCCTTTGAGTTCATGACAAATTGAGTCAATTAATTGGCATAACTCCCTAACTTGCATATGATCAACCTCTTCCTCTGATTTCAAGTTTCTGACAATCAGGACCCTTTTTACCTTCTTCAACAGTAGGTAGTTCTCATCATTGTTTACCAATTTGGTAGGCATATGAGAGGCAATTGAAATTAGCCTTTGCCTTTCAGCATCAGTCATTACATCCTGGTTGTATTCCCTCAGCCTCCAGTTGAAGGACCTTTGCTTAGCTTCTTCCAATAAACTTTCAACAACACCATCTTGTGAGAACAATTCCAATTCCTCTTGAAGCTCTTTTGCTAGCCTCCCATCTTAAGCAATCAATCTGGCATCTTCCACCATTTTGTTTATAGCCTCTAGTTCAGGAGTTTGAACAACCTGCTGAATGGTTCTGATAGTTGCAGGTTGAACTGACTCTTCAGCTTGAACTGGCTCTGTACTCCTCATAGCTATTAAAGTTTCTCTTATGTCTTCAGCCTCTTCACTCAACTGTTTTTCCGGTTGAACCACAGGTGGTTGATCAGACCCAAAAATTGATTGACTAGGGCCATATGTTGGATTAGGAGTGTTTTCAGTAATTTGAATAACTTCAACCTGCGTTTTAGCTTCCGGTTGAACTACCGGTTGAACTTCCCGTTGAATTGTTTGTAGACCTTCAGTCACCACCTGAGGTTTGGTGACTTCAGGTTCTTTATATGTTAGCTCTAACACCTTGGTTCCTTCTTCTTCACCGACCATGTTCTCATCTTCTCCTTCAGTCATAGTTGCTACTACAACAGTGTTAGTGCTGTCTTCAAGTTCAGCTGTTGCCTTGCTGGTAGAAGCAATATTTTTTTCAGCTTGATCACTAGCTTTTTCGGCCGAAAAAATAACATCTTTTAGTAGCCTAGTGATCATGTTGATGTGCTTCAGGAGAGCATCCGCAATCAACATAGAAGACTGAACTAATTTAGTGAGGTTGGGGGTCTTCAAAAGGAGAAATAGCAATCAGTTGACTGCTCTTCATGTGTACCCAACTTTCTTGCACTTTGAAGGGCTTGACATCAATGTTCTTGCAGGCAGAGGCTCTAACTTCAGCCGAAATCCTATCAGTTTCTTCAATTTCAAGAATAGCAGGTGTTGAAGTCAACTTCTCCCCCAATTTGACAGTCTCAGCTTCATCAGCTTCTCTGTTAGGGTTTGAAGGACCTGCTTCAGCTTCAGTATGAGCAGCCTTCACCAAAGTAGCAACAGTTGAGTTCAAGTGATCAACCTGTGTTTGGAGATTAAGGCACAGTTTCGTCAATTCGGGTAGTGTATAGCTGTCCTCAACTGGCATTTTACCAGTATCCCTGGACATAACCAAGTTATCAATCCGAGATTGATCAACTGTGGTACCCATGGCTTCTTGGCACCTAGGATTCTCTTCAATTGTTCCAGCATCCCTTGGTTCCAATGAAGGACGCATGGGTGATGATTCAGAGAAGATTGCCGCAGTTTGGACCTTATTTATGTTACTGCTGACATCAAGGCCCAGTGGGGACACATGAGCAGCAGCGCCCTCTCTGCATGAATATCTTCTAAACTCCTGAGATTCACCTCCGGTGAGGAGTGGGGGTTCAGTGCAGCAGGGTCCAGGTCCATCAGAATGTTCTCATGTAATGAGGTGGGTGAGTTAATAACACCCTCATTTGGACCAGGAATGGGTGCAATGTCACTCCTAGGTGATAGGGGTTGCAGGGGTGAAAACCTTGAGGATGGGGATAGTACATCCATTTCTAATGACTCCCCCTCAGAAGAAGGTTCATCCCTAAGAGAATATCCGACTTTTACCAGTTTTCGCTTGGGCATTTTGCCTTTTGCAGGGTTTGAAGCTTCAGGTTGGTTAGTGGTAGTAGGTGGAGGAGACCTAATAACCACATTTCGCTGTCTTTTGAAAATGACAGGAGGGGATTCAGATGAGGAGGTGGCAGTGGTGGTTTTAGTAGAAGCTTTCCTCTTTTTGGAACGATAGGTTTTAATGGTAGAGGAAGCAGGGACAGATGTGGGATCAGGAGCTACTAGGTTAGTAGTCCTGTCATCTTGAGCAGGTTGCTCAGTTGCTGCCATAGTTTCCGTCTGAACCTCAGCTTGAGCAGGTTCATTAGAAAACTGCCTTGGAATTGGCAGGGGATGGTCAGTATCCCTTCCAAGAAAAACAGACTTGTTTAAAGCTAAATTTGAGAAAGTCTTCTCATTGAGAAGTTTAGGTTGCAAAATTGTACCACCCAAAATAATTTGGGGGTATTCTTCTCTGAGAATACAAGTTTAAAACCTTGGGGTATAAATATACATAGTCTGGTGAAATGTTTGTTTTAAGACCCTTGAAAATCAGTTTATAGAAATTGAAGTTTTAACCTTTGACCACAACAAAGAATGCTGAGGCTTGTTCAGCAGCAAACTCATCAAAGCCGCCTTTCTTGGGAGTTAGGCAAACCAGAAGGGTATGGGCCAAGAATCTCCATTTGTAAGGCAGTTGCCCCTTCTTTATGGTTTTGCTTCCCATTGAACCGCCATAGCCGATGTCTCTAAAAAGAGGTAGATAAACAGAAGACTTAACAAACACATAACCGTCTTCATCCCTTAATTTTAACACCTTTCTGATTTTGGCTTCATCAATTTCCACTATTATGCCGTGAACAGCCGACACAATCTTTTCACCACCATCATCGCTTTCAACAACCCTAGCATGCGACCAAAATTCTTCCATGATTTCTTCAAATATCACCGCTTCGACCGTCAGCGCGTGATGAAGATGACTATTTTTAAGGAAGTCTATCATGCCGTTGTAGATGTTGGTCTTGCTTGGTGCTTCAAGGTAAGCCACCAGGTTGTGTTCCACAGGGAACCTTGAGTCACTGGCAGGCTTCTTGCCACTCGTACTCGCCTTAGGAGCCATTGTTGTTGCAAGATTTTGAGAGAGATTGACGGTTTTGGGAGGTTATTGGGAGAGTTTGGGAGTAATTTCGGAGTGGGGTTTGAGAGAAATGGGGAAGTGACGGTAATTTAGGGCTTTTTACCTTTTCCGTCGGTGACGTGGAGGAGAGAGGTTTTGAACCAACCGTTCAATAACTGATGTGACTGGTGGTTTATGGGTTATACGGTACAACACGTTAAAGCATGTCATTATCCAAAAGGATATTTACTGAAACATCAGATATTTAATGGTTAAAAATTCAATGGGTAATTAAATGTGTATCTGCTTAAAAAGCTGTGCCTTCCGGGTAATTTAATGAAGTAATTTTGACTTGTTGACCCGGAAGTTCAAGCGGAACCCATTTTCTCCTTTATTTTAAAAAACCAAATTTCTTCCGTTTGAACTTCAAGCGGATAATTTTTCTGCTTGAAAGAATTGAATTCAAAAACTTTTTCCACACAATTTACAAAGCATTTTTCCGGTTGAAGTTCACCCGGAGATTTTCAAAGTTTTCTTCTCACAGGTTGAACCTGAACTTGGACCGGAAATCCGAAACACATGATTTTTGAAAATTTGTGTTAATTTTTCATAGTTTGACAGCAGTTACTGACTATGAATTGAAATGTTTTCTAATTGACACAAGATATTCTCATTTTTCTTTTCTTTTTGTATCAAGAGACGGGCTCTTGAGCACATGCCTCTCTTTTATTAAAATTGTGAAAAGCTTTGTGTTAATCAAAGTTCATCATCCCAATGGCTGTGATGAGGTGGAAGAATATTGCTTCATCAAAAGCTTTGGTGAAAAAATCAGCCAATTGATGATCAGTATGAACTTTGAACAACTTAATCAGATTCTTTCTTGCACAATCTCTAATAAAGTGATACCTGATATCAATGTGCTTTGTTTTGGAGTGCTTGACTGGATTGTTGATGGTGGATATGGCACTATTGTTGTCTGCAAAGATTGGAGTTTCCAAGAAGGTGATTCCATAAATCAAGCATCTGATTTTGGATCCAAAGAACTTGACTGCAGCAGCTTGAAGTAGCAATATACTCAGCTTCAGCAGTTGATGTAGAAACACATGTTTGCTTCTTACACTGCCAGGAAACAAGTCTTTCACCCAAAAATTGACATCC
>JBCNJP010000006.1:26521322-26559608 GCA_039602395.1 Deinandra increscens subsp. villosa | reverse complement strand
ACATGCTCAAAACAACACAAAATAACAAAAATAAAGATTATGGAGGTCACTGGGTTCGAACCTGAGACCTCCCGGACGAACAACAGCGATTTAGCCACCCGGCCAGCAGCCCAGTTATGTTCAAATCGCGATTAAATGTATTTTATGTACCAACAGTGACCAGGAAACCAAGTCCAGTAAAATAGAGGATTAAAAATGGTGAGGCCGGGACTCGAACCCGCGCCTCCAGCGTACAACCCAGTCCCTTAACCGATCGTGCCAGTTTGGCGTCTGTTAACAAACCCGATTCCCCAACCTTATAACCCTTACCCGCCGGATGTCCTCTTCTTCCCCACAAACCCTAATCTCGCCGGAGGTATTTTCCGGTCGCCGGAAAATTACGAAAACGTAAATTAACTTAGAAAAATGTGCGACTAGCATAGGGGATGAGTTACCTTGAGTCGGAGATGAGAATAAACAAGTTTTTGACACCGAAATCGGTCACGAAACTTGAACGCGAACACCGAGCGCGGTCGCGGTTTGAACTTCTGCTTACACCGGGTTGCTCGTAGAAGGTTCGCGATCCCAGAGGCGATCGAAAGGTGGTCGAATGGTGGATGTCTTGGCCAGAATTTCAAAATTTATGGCGAGTCTTGGTGGGTTTTGGTTCGAAACAGCAGAGAGAGAGAGCGAGAGATTGTGGAAGCTTGGTGAGTGTCTCTCAATGATATGATATGACGATTATATATAGATCGGTTGGACTGGTGTGTTGAAACAGTCGGACTTGATTGCCGGAATTGATTGAGAGGAGCGGTGGTCATTGTGAAACAGTCGGAGTCTTGATTTGGTCGTAAATGACATTAAATCAAGTAAGGGTAAATGTCATGTTTAGTCCCTCAAGGTTTTTGTTTAATAAAAATATGTTTGATGAATTACAATTTAAGCCCTCGAAGTTTTATAAATACCTAACGGCTCTAACGAAGGTTAACGGAGGAACAAATAAATATACGAGGAGCGTCAAAATATATAAATCGTCTAACGTTTATAGGGAAAATATAAATCTCGTTTTACTAAATAAATTATGGCATAATAGTTTACAATTATATATTTAAAACCACATAAAATCATAACTCACCTATTTAAAATCACTTAAATTTGTGTAATAACTCTATTATCAATAACTTGTAATTAAAACAATTTAATTACATAAAATCATAAATTAACTATATATAATAACTCATATTTACTCATCTTAATTCTCATAAAATCATAGACTTTAAACCCATAACTTCTATATATTTAAGGTACACAAATTTATAAATAATGAATTGTAATTAAGATCCTTTAAAATCATAACTCATATATAATCAAATGATTAAAACCTTTTAATCATACAAAATTAAAATATCATTAAATTATATATGTATACATTTATATATTATAATTCCACACTTAACATAAAATTTCAATCGTTTAATTTTCCGTGCATGCTCGTAGTGATTGATCACACAAAACCCTAATTTGCTAAAGTCAACGCAGATAAGCACATAAATGTTCACATAACATTTAATACGTTTTACGTTCAGTTAATGTCAGGAAAATGACCTGAAAAGTCGGATAGTCACACTTGATTTCAAATACTAACGGTTTACCCACCAAGCATCTCTTGCCCAGAGATGTTAAACAGAGCAGAATAACTGACGTGTACCCCTTGACAATGTACGGAGTCAGGTTTGGAGCGACCAAACTGGGCAGGGTTGTCAACCCAAATAGATCTATTCACTAGCTATCATTTCGTACAGAACTAATTGAAATCAATTAATGGTGGGATTACGGTTGTACAACGTTTATAACGATAATGTACCAAATTGGGCAATCAGTAAGAGAACAAGTAGTCATACGGCTAACAGATAAACCATAATATTAAGTAAAAAGCATTTATCAGATTTCATGATTTCTCCCCCAAAGTATAAAACAGTTAAAAGGAAAAGGGGCCGTGAAACTCACTGAATCAGCAGATGAATGAATGAACCGTGAAGTAGCGGTAGCAAGTAAGGTCCTAATTTAAATAAATAAGACATTTGCATAAGGTCTATGATCAATTGAGTAACATAAGTCACCCAAATGATACCGGTCAAGTCTTGACGTTATTCCCGTTTTGTATTTGTTTGGAAAGCCCGTTATTAGTATTTATTGTACAAATAAATACGCGTTTTCAAGTTCATATTTATGTTAAAATAAATATAAGGAAAAGGCAACATTGATAAAATCAAATCAAATATTGAACGTCTTGTTAAATAATAAGATATATTATTTATTTAGTTCAATTGATTTTTAAAGAAGTTGATATGTTTTTCAACACGTTAAGTTATATTAAAACTTAATGGAGAATCGGGTTTATAATTATTGTCAAAATAATTATATTGTTCCTTGAAATAATTTATTTCCAATCATTTACAAGTCAGGAAAGTGCCACACAAGTTTGTAAAATAATAAGGATTTGATATTATTTACTTGTGTAAAAGTATAGAACTTTTAGTTAAAATTCATAGTTATTAATCCATAACTATTTTTAACTAGTTAGAATACTTTACAAGTTTTAGGATTTTCCCAAATAATTATTTGTCAAAAATAATTATTTACTTGTCATAAAAATAGATAATGACTTTAAATATTTATAAAATATTTATTCTATTTTTAATACGTCATGTGGAATATATGATTTTAAAACATCACTTGGACTTATAGGTTTCTCCTTTCAGCGTTTTATAAAACGAGTCGTGTCTTTAATTAAGTTTACGTATTCCGACGTTATCGCGTATATCGCCGTATTGGTCCCGGTTTTATTACTACGCAACGTCATTATGTTTACATCGTGTTGAGTTTATCAAAATGATCACAAAATTTATTAAGTCTTCCAACATGTAAGACTTGTCTTTAATTTTTATAAAAATCATTTATTTTTATAAAACTTCACATATAAAGGACAAATGTTAGATCTTCTTGCCTTTTATAGAATTTTTAAGAAATCTTAGAATTTATGATAAGTCCAAGTGTTTTAATCATTTGACATAAATGATCTTTTTACCATTTTTGGATTAAGTTTTATAAAAATAATCCATGACAAGAAATTGTCATCTTTCATTTATTTTAACCAACCCAAGCCACTAAATAATCATGTGACATGATTATTTATACTTTTCCATCTATTAACATATTTGATTGTTCATATCTACTAACACTTAGTGTTAGGACCATTTTATCAAGTTAATATATAATGTAAACATATCTACTAACACATTTAGTGTTAGGACCAAGTTAGTGAAATTAATAACGATCTACTAACACATAGTGTTAGGACAATATTAAATAAATGACGATCTACTAACACTTAGTGTTAGGACAATATTAAATAAATGACGATCTACTAGCACATAGTGTTAGGACATTATTAAATATAAACATAAATGTATATGATGATCTTGGTGTACTTGGATACTTTCCATGGATTTTTCCAAGTGTTTCACCCATCTCTTGGCTCTTTTAAGTTCCTTAGAACACCAAGAAAGATGTTTAAGATCATGAAGAAGAATGGGGGTTAAAGAAGAGAGTTAGATGATTAAATAAAATATAGTGTTTTAATAGTTGTTGTCAAGACTTGGAGGTATGATTTGGGTGTTTGATTGTAAGGAAAAGAAGAGTTTGAGTTAGAAAAACTCACAAGGAGGAAAGGGTAGAAAACCGTGAGGAAAGGGGTGGTTCCGGCGGCGGTTCGTGGCGGCAGAAGGGTGGCCGGTGGTGGAAGGCGGTGGCCGGATGGTGGTGGCAGCCGGTGACAGCCGGCGGCGACTGGGCTGGGTGGCGGTGGTGAGGCCGGCCAAGGGAGGAGCAAGGGAGAGGAGAGGAAGAGAGTTGGATTGGTGCAAGTTGAAGTGTGGGGGGTGGCCTCCTTCTTATAGTTTAATTTTTGTGTAATAACCCATGTATACTAGTATTAACTCTTGAGCAATGCATGGAATTTAGCCTACACTTAGAGGGATTTAGGGTAGCCTTGTTGTCCACACTAACCACCATTTAAATTATATGGCTAGAAAATTATAGGTGAATTAGTTTATAAAATGCTCCATGTTTTTATAAAAGAAGGAAGGTTTTATAAAATATAACATGGTTAGAGGTTGGTAAAAATCACAACTTTTATAATTTAATTCCTAGTGGAATAAAACTACAAAGGTGGTGGGTTTTTAATAATTTATTGGGCCAAAAGTTTATAAAATTAAATGGGCTAACATTATAAAAATTCATGGCCCAAAAACTATTTAAAATAAACGGTTTGGAGATTTGGATCGAAGCCCAAATAAAATCGGATAAGGGACTGGGCCAGTTGGGCCGGGTTATTGGTTGGGCCGAGAGGCGCTGGGCCGAGGGCAGGCCGGACCCGGTCTGGGCCGGTTGGGCCGCGTGTCGGTTCGCCGGTTCGGGTTCGGCCCAAGGCCATTGGGCCGCGGGTCGGGCCTCCGGGTTGGCTTGAACGATCGGTTAGTCGAGTCAGGTTACCGGGAAATGTTTCGGGTTTGCTTGGATCATTTTTGGGCTTATTGGGCCTAGCCGGGCCCAATTGGGTTAACGGTTATATCGTTTGGCTAAGTCTTGACAACGACAAGTTTTGAATTTATTTTTGGTTTACATAAACAGTTTTAGTTTGTTTGACATGATTTGTTTTTGTTTTTCGCAAGTTGATCCGGTTTGGCACGCGTGAATGCAACGAAGACGGTTTCGTTTGTTCGCGTCGGTTTTAAGCTCGACTACCATGAGTGATTAGAATCTCAGTTATTTCTAGTCACGTAATCGCTTAAAATGTTTCCGTGTCGATGGTGAATATCCGTGACACGTGTTTAAGAAAAATATAAAAATTACATTTTTATATTCGTTTCTTATTGTTAACATTCCATTAATTCCTTAATGGTCTTTCATGTTTATTAGGGCGTGTTTTCCAATACAAACGTGGGAATCAATTTTACGTCTGGTTTTTATCAGTTACTACAGTTACCAAACAGTTAATCATAGGTAAGATAAGCACATAAGGTCTAATCTAGGGTCAAAGTAAGGAGCGTTGACTTGACTTTTGGACGGGGTGTCACATCGTAGCAGAACCACACCAAGAAAAACGACTCCTAAAACGGTGGTGGTCGACGGCGGTGGTCGATGACGGCTCAACGGCGGCGACACGGCAGGGCGCGGCGGATGGACGGAGACTCGGCGGAGACGATTGACGATTAGAGGTAGTGACCGGCGGGTGACGGTTAGTGGTTGCTCGGACGGAAGCGGTGGCGAGTGAGGTGGTCGCCATCGGGAGCTACGACGACGAGACTTCTGCCGGCGGTGGCACAGAGGGAAGGGAAGACTGGTGCCAAAAATATTAGGGTGTTTTATGAGATTATGGTGCAACCTAAAATCTATATTTTAGTCTCATATTTATAACCCCATAAACCTATTGTGGATAAATCATAATTGGTTTATTTAATATTTCTTTTGGCTTATTCATCAAGCAATTGATGATAAACTACAATTGGTCTAAATCCTCATCCATGTTTATTAGATAATTATCTATTAAATAACAATTTATTTAATCTATTTTATCCAACCACAATTTAAATAAAACTAATTAAATAAACAATTTGTTTAATCAACTTTTATTTAAATAGAAATAATAATAATAACATTTATTATTTGTATTTCATCGACTAATAGTTATTAACAATTAATAATTGATATTCTGCTATTTTTTTATTAAAAAATTAATAACAATGTGAAATGATTAATTACTATTTATATAAATATATAATTAACAATAGGAAATCATTTTTGTTTTCGCAGAACAACGTCTACTAATTAAACATGTTCAGTTCTCATTTCCCTCAGTGTAACTCTTACAGGTCACAACCGGGTCGGGTTCCTAGAAATTGTCGGGTCTGGATATACAATATCCAACAAATCCATCATGAGGTTTTACGATACAACGCATACCATTGTCCCAATACCTTATATACTAGCATACAACCCTAGCATGGCATATCTTTAACACATAAATTCATAAACCAACCAACACAACCCATACGGTGCAAAGTTGACGGGGTAACTTCACAAAGTCTTGTCATTCCCACCGGGGTAAGAGACTTAGGACCTTGTATGGTGTATAGTCTTCATACTCATTCAAGCTAATACATTCACAACATGTCACTTTCTGGTTCCTAACATGTTTCATACACATAATTAATCATGCAATTCTACGCAACTTATGCTTAAAACATCACTTAAATAATTAATCAAATTCTATACCCTAAACATAGAATTAGATTCTCAAATTTAGCATGCATAAACATCTCATGATAAGGTCAAAAGCAAACAAACTATTTATCATGGTTAAAATGTTTAAAAATTGTTCACATATTGAAACATGGCTGGCAGCGTACTGCTTTTAGTGAAAGCAAAACCGAGGTCCAAACATAAATCAAATCGAGTGCTACCATTGCCTTGTAGAAGTTTTCTTATTTCTTAAATTACTCAATTCTGCTAAGAATTATTCAGGTAATTATGTAAAAGATTAGGTTCAAATTCAAACCAAGGGTCTACATCATGCAAGATTTCATCATACATATTATACTTGGAAAGGGTCTAAAAATAAGGGCAAAAGTTCAACAAAATAAAAGTGTATACTATGAGGTACAGATAATCGACGATGCCATGCAGAAATATGCATGACATCAAGTATGGGGATAGCAAATATAGAATGAAGAGCGCCAATTGCTCAGTTCATGAATTCAAGTGAGTGTTGAGATAGTATCGTACTAGATAGTATAGAGTTCAGAGAGTGTTGATACATGGTCCTTGATCGTCATGTGAAGTATCGAATACAAGATGGATTCACACAAGAATGCTGAGGTCCGAACTCAGGCCGAACCTGGAGTTCGGACATGGCCGAACGTGTGACCGAACCTGAGGTTCGGCCAATCGTATTTCAGCTTGTATAAATAGTTCATCTTGTATAGAATTGAGTAGCTTTGGTGTCATATTCTCTAAGTGTACTCTGTGGTCTTAGTGGTTAATACAAAGCTCATTTGTATTTAGTCTTTGTGTTACATCTTGTATTTCATTGATTTCATCACGACTAAGCAGAAGATCCGTACGCTCACGTACTTTCAAGTGTTATCAGAGCATTAGGTTTGCTCTACTAGTCGGAAATCAGTGTTCTCCAGAGTTGTTGAGTTCAAATTCACGTTTTTGACTTTCAAAGCTCGTTTCTCATCTTCATTTCTCAAAATCTTCGTTCAAAACTTCATGATTTACGTCAAATATGTCTGTATTTGTTCGTTTTCAGTTGATTGAGTGTTCACAGCTCGAGAGGTGTCGATTTCAGTGAGTTTTTCCGAAGTTTTTCGAATTTTCGCGATCGGCCGAACCTCAGATTCGGCATAACCGCTCCGAACACCAGGTTCAGTGTAAGCTCGGTCAGTTTTCCTGATTCGGTGAGGGTTCGGAGTCCAATCAGAGAGAGTTCGGTGGATATCTTGTCTCGGAGGGAGTTCGGACTAGGATCAGAGATAGATCGGAGTTTCTGAGTTCGGTGATACGTTCGTTGAGAGTTCGGACTTTTGTTTTAAGTTCGGAGCAGCTTCAGAGGGTATAGTAGGTTCGGACGAAGTTCGGAGTGAACAGTGTTCAGTTTTTCGAAAATGTCCGATTTTCAAGCGTTCGCGGCTATTCAAAATTCAGTTTAGGCAACGATGTAAACCATGATTAAGTATGATAATGAAATTGGAACAAGTCAGAAAGTTCCCAAATTACTTAAATTGGAAGATTATCATAGTTGGGTGACACGATTTGAAGCGTTTGTTTCTGCAAATGATATCGATATGTGGTTATCATATTCTGAACAATATACATATCCTAAGGGTGAGGATGGAGAGCCAATTCTTCAAAGGAAGCTTTCTGGTGAACAAAAGAAAGCATATCAAGCTGAGAAAAAGGCTTATGGCACTTTAATAATGGCTTTGCCTACTGATTTACTACATCAATTTTCAAGTAACTATACCGCAATGAGCTTGTGGGATGCTCTAGAAAAGAGATGTGAAGGCAATGATCAGTATAAGAAAAGTCGACAAAAAGTGTTGAAGAAAGAATTTGATAGCTTCAAGCATTATCAAAATGAATCAATTCCAAATCTGACTGCAAGATTTGCACATTTAATGAGTGAAATGAAATTGGTGAATCTTACAAAAGATGAAGCAGATAGGAAAGAAAAGATTATGGAAGCTCTACCAGAGAAGTGGGAAAATTATGTGATGATGATTACTAATGATAAGGATTATCCAAGGTTGTCGTTTAATGATCTGATTCAACGAATCCAAGCTAGGGATATGGAGTTAAAAGTGAACAAGTCACTTCCTGAGCAAATTCAGAATCCTGCAGTATATTATGGCAACAATGATTCAAATTTGAATGCTGGAAAGTCTAATATTCTTAGTTCTGCACCCCCTACAGCATTTCTGGCAGGTAAATCTGACACTCCAAGTTATTCATCTGCTGGTTGTAATGTGTCAATTCCTAGTTCGTCGACTCAAAGTGCATTGTCTGTTCAAACTGTTGATGATTATAATGCGTTGATGTCTGCATTGGTATCTTCATACTTTGGTGTTATCACTGGTTCTGTGAGTAATGCTGAGTTAGCAAATGAAGATTACGATCAGATTGATTATGATCATTTGGAGGAAATGGATCTGAATTGGCAATATGCTATGTTGGTTCGTAGAACGAAGAAGTTTTTCAATAGAACTGGTAAGAAGAGACTAAATCAGGAAGGAAAGATTGGATTGGACAAATCTAAAGTGAAATGTTATAAGTGTTCCGTTTATGGTCACTTTGCTCGAGAATGTCCAAGTTCTGCGGAAAGTAAATTGAAGTCTGGTCAGCATGCACATTTAGTTTTTCATCCTTCAGATAAAACTGAAAAGGTCGATCAGAAAGCTGCTACTCTTGCTCATGATTGGACTAATACATTTATGCATCCAGATGGATTTGCCTGGAATGCAGATTCAGAAGTTAAAAAGAATCATACTCCAATCTCAATTGCTTTAACCGTTCAACATGCTGATGATGAAAGTTTTTGAACAGAATCTGATACTTCTTCAAGTATATCTTTGGTTCAAGAAGAATTACCTAAGTCTTTTAAAAATTCAAAAGATGATGATTTTAAATGTTATAACTGTGAGAAGTTGTTCAAGAAAATTTCAAGTTTTGAACAAGATTGTCAATTATCAACTGAAGAAATTGTGGTTTTCAAGAAAGAGGTGGAATATTTTCAAAAGAAATATTATGAGTTGGTTCATATTCATGAAGATGTGTTGAAGGAAAAGGCTCAATTGGCTGAAGAGTGTGAAAAAGCCAAAGCTGAAGTGTTAGACATAGCACAAGATTTTGAGAATCTGTTTGAGAAGAGTTATCCGGTTCAACAAAAATATGAAGAGGCTACTGCTCTTATTGCAACAACGGCTGTTACCGTTGAGAAGCTTCAAAACAAGATTTCTATGCTTCAAGATGAAAATGTTCTATACAGAGACAAGAATGAAGTGTTAACAAAAGATGTTGAGATCTACAAGCAAAAGAGAGAAAATGTGCTTAAAGAATTATATGCTGAATGTGAGATCCAGAAGTTACAAACTTACAAATATGATGATCTCAATGCAAAATTCATCAAGTCACAACAAGAGGTGTTTGAAGGTCAACAGAAGATTAATGATTTAAAATTGGAGATTTTGGAGTTGAAAAGGCAAGTGAAGAACTGCAATTTGTCACCGACATTGCTTAACTTCTTATACAAGCAGGATCAGAGTTCAGAGAAGTCTAGAGAAGAAAATATTCACTTGGTACCTCAACCAGTGGATTTGATTGAGGTTACTGCTGCTCAGATTGATCCAAAAGATGACTTGCATGATTATTCCAAGTTTGCCACTCCATCCAAGAAGAACAAGTCCAAGTCTAAAAAGAAGGAGAAACCTTTGGGTGAAGCTCCAAAATTTGTTTCCAAGTCTGTATTGCTGGAAAATGAGAAAGTATTTGATAAGGTTGCTTCCAGTTCTTCATCTGCAACCGAAGAAGAGAAGGTTTTGATTGAAAAGAACAAGTTAAAGGATATCAAAGACAAATTCACTAGTGTTGCTAAATCAAGAGTTGATTCAGGTTCTTCGTCAAATTCTTCAAAGACTCAAGGATCTAAACATAAAGGTTTAGGTTACAAAGTGTTGGAAGAACCGGTTCAAGCAAAGAAATCAGTGAAGGCTGAGAAGGTTCCTAAAGCAAAAGTTACAAAGAAATCACCATCTCAGAAGGAATTTTTTTATTATTCTGAAACCTCTTCATCTTCAAGGAGTCCATCTCCTAGCTATGATTCTTCTGATGGTTTCTGTGATAATTTTCATTCTGAACATTCATCTGATTCTCAAAAATCAAAACATTTTTCAAATAGTTCTAGAGAAAGACTTTGTTATGTATGTCGTCAACCGGGACATCTCGCTGCTGAGTGTCCGACGACTGCATATATCCACAAAACTGCCAAATATGTGGATAACAACGGTCAAATTTTTGATGAACCATGGTCCCCAAAGTTTAAATCAACTCGTAAATCGTCTTGGTCTAAATCAAGTACGTCGGTTGAATCTGATTCAGGTGCCGATCAAAAATTAAAACTTTTACAAATTTGGAAACCAAAAGTTGTTTCCAAGGCCAACAAGGACTTTGTGGAAGACACCGCGCGACCCGACACTGCTGATTCGGGTCGATCCCAATGCCACTAATGTTTTATTTGGTGTTCAGCAGGTATTTCAGGAAGACCTTTCGGTGATTGGATAATTGCTGATTGTGAACTGACGCAGCGTACGATTTGAAGGACAAGAAACAACACGTTGATTCTGTGAATACCCGTGAAGATCTTTCCCAAACCTTCCCAAATTCGTCCCAAAAGTTGGAATACGAAATGGAGAAAACTGAAAATTTTATTAATCATCAACTGATCATCTCCCAGACATTACATGGATATAAATAACATGACAAAATTCGAATGGGCCTCAAAACATAGGCGGGCCAGAAACTAGAACAAAAACAAAGTCCAAATAAAGCCCGAAAAGACAAAAAAAGATAAATAACTCGTAAAATAGGCAGATTTTGGGCCCGAACACCGACCCAAACCGTCTATGACCGTTTGTAGAAATGTGCTCCTCATCCCAACGGTTGTTTCGACTGGTCATACGCCCAAAACGTAGTTTCCTAGCCCAAGTTACAGCCATTTTAGTGAAGCCCTTTTTGTCACACGATCTTGGGCCTCCAAATATAATAGTGCCTGTTCCTCCACTCCAAGGCCAACAAGGACTTTGTGGAAGACACCGCGCGACCCGACACTGCTGATTCGGGTCGATCCCAATGCCACTAATGTTTTATTTGGTGTTCAGCAGGTATTTCAGGAAGACCTTTCGGTGATTGGATAATTGCTGATTGTGAACTATCTGTTTTAATTAACTTGAGTTTCAAAATCTAATTTTGTTTTCAAAAAGGCTAACTTCTAGTATTCGTGTTGGTTGATCAAGTTTTTCGTGTTTTTTACTCCATCTCATTCTGAGGGGGAGTTTGTTTTTGCAAAAATACAAAAATAGTGTTTTGTTTTTCAAATCGTAAAAATGAAAATCTATAAATAGAGTTGTCATTTTTAGGGGGAGAAATTTGAAAAAGACAAAAACATTGAAAAATGCAAAAAGCTGAAAACATTGGAAATTGAGAAATTGTATCCGACATGATTGGGAAATGATGGTACATTGGCTGACAGTGTCTGACTCGTGGATAAAGTAAGTGAAAAAGCCATAAAACCATTTGATCGATGTGCACGGTAGGCTCGGCATATCAGAAAGTATACAAACGTGATATATACTAAATCTGATGCTTGACCTAGTGGACAACATCTTGATGCATATCTCATGATATATCAAGAAAAGGATATGTGAAAAATAAAATGAGAAGTCACTGTGTATACATGTGTTCATTTTGCAAAGATTTAACCTTGTTTGATTTTCTTTATTCTGTCAAACGATCGGACTTTCTCTGCGTGTCGGAAGATCGACCTGATTGTTGTTCGTTTGACTTTCTCCTTTATTTTCTTTGGTGTTTCGTATAACTCATCGGACTTTCTCTGCGTCTACGGGAGTACCGACCTAATTGTTGTTGAGTTATACAACTTCAACTTGTTTTATTTTCTTATTTTGTTAAATCTGAGGCCTTATCTGCGTATCAAAGATCGACCTTAAGGTAGACGATTTAACGTTCTTATTTCTTTTTGCATGGAACACAGTTGACTATATCATGGTTACAATCATTATGTGATTCAAATCACAAATGAAATCACAAAATGTGATAAGCAAAGCATATCTGAGTATGTCTGATAGTGTGGGATACACTGGTCATTGCAAATTTAATCAATACCTTAACATATCCAGATGTTATGAGTATGATTGTGCCAGAGTTTAAAATTGGACAAACTATATCTGCAATCGGCATGGTTTATGTGCTGCAGTAATCGAAATTGAAATGTAGTTCAGCATGTTATGACCAATATGATCCCAAATTGTGATCTTTCTCACAAAAGACAAAAATAGTGTCTAATTCTGTAATGCTTTTATGTTTGTTATCAGAAAATACCAAAAAGATTTTAGGTGTGTTTTGATATAAAGTTTCCAAAAGACAAAAAGATTTTGTTTCTGTTTTGTTTTCATTTGATCAACACGGAATACAATATAAATTTTCAAAATCAAAATATCTTGGAGTCTCGAAGAGACATTTTGCACCAAGATTATTTATGTTGGCAGGTTTCTAAGTGGGAAGAGAACATCACAACTTCAAGTCTTCTGAAGGTTGTTGGTAAAGAGATTACACACGATGCAATATCAAGTATTCAAGATTAAACTCATCGTCAAGATCGAGGAAGAGTTTGATTGAAGATACAAGATACAAGTTTGAATAGAAAAGATGATACTGCACATACCGAGGGGGAGTTTGTTGATACATGGTCCTTGATCGTCATGTGAAGTATCGAATACAAGATGGATTCACACAAGAATGCTGAGGTCCGAACTCAGGCCGAACCTGGAGTTCGGACATGGCCGAACGTGTGGCCGAACCTGAGGTTCCGCCAGTCGTATTTCAGCTTGTATAAATAGTTCATCTTGTATAGAATTGAGTAGCTTTGGTGTCATATTCTCTAAGTGTACTCTGTGGTCTCAGTGGTTAATACAAAGCTCATTTGTATTTAGTCTTTGTGTTACATCTCGTATTTCATTGATTTCATCACGACTAAGCAGAAGATCCGTACGCTCACGTACTTTCAGAGAGAATTATCTAACATGCATGACAGGATTTGGCAAGATATTCACATCGATAGATATCAGGATTAACGTGTCAATGGTTACATAGTTCAATAGAGTATACATCTCATCAAGAGGGGTCTTCATTTTTTATGCCATCAAGTGTGTCCAATCTCCTTGGTGTCCTCGCACTTCATGCGATATGAATCATACTTGTAAGAATATCGGTTGAAACAATGTGTGAAAATATAGTATGATTTGAGAATGAAATAAACGCGTGTCTTCAAAACGCAGAGCATCAGGATATTCAAAAGTGGTTTTGGCTCGGATAACTGTACATTGAATTTTTTTGTTACGGTTTAGTGCAGGTTTACCATGAATGAAGAGGTCAAATCAGGTGTTGTATAGGAAAGGATCGGGGAGGGGGGGGGGATAACACTTTAGTGATAGCTAGAAAGTTTATCAAAAGGGGCAGTCGATTCAAAAGTAGTTTTCTAGGGAGGTTAACCTAATTCTTAACACATGCTTCTAAAAGTTGGATTTGATCATCCAATCAAGTGGTTTGTCATTCATAAGGGAAAATCTCGGGTTTTTAAAAACATTGATGTTCATCTAAGTCAGAACCCACATCTAAATCGTGGCAGGAAGTTCGCTTTAGGAGAGTTTTTCTTTTCCACTCGGACCATTGAAAGCATGGAAGTTTGATTATTTTGGGTATGCTTCTCTTGGTAGAAATATATATTAGAGAAATATGTAATATCAGAGAAAGTAGCATTATACAGTTTAATCAAGGACATTGTCCCGTTAGATGGAGTTTCTCAAGATGAGGTTTTTGTGTATGAATCTAAAGTCAATCCTTGGTCCGGTATTGGACCCACATTCAACATGCCATTAATGTTTATATATAGGTTGTACCACATCTAACCCACCACACTACCAACACCTTGAAGGCGTACCAGCTGCCTACCATTACTAGCTACTAGTCAATCACATTGGATATTTTCTTAACAGAAATAGGGTACGTCAAGTTTCTCTCATACATTAGAATGTAAAGTGGGCGAGAGAATAAAACCACAATACTTTGTGCAAACAAAGGGTGTAGGTGTCTCCATTCAGAAGACCAACACGATGCGTAGGGTTTGTCATTCTAACGAATATCATCGAGAGTTGGTAGGCGCAGTACATATATCATAATGCTTCGGATTTCAAGACGATCCAAAGTTTAAAGTAGGCCATTTGGTTTAAGTTTAAGCTGGGGTTCATCAATGAAAGTTTCATGAAAGGATGATGAGGATCTGTGTACTAGAAATTTGTTAAAAGCTGTTATGACAAGTGCGTTAATAAATATACAAAATGTATGTATAACTTGGTGTACTCAATGCATAAGAAGGGAAAATACAAGGTCGATGGTACGATTAGCTATAGATAACAAGAAGTTCATGCTCGATGGGTGTAAATAGAGCTTCCATGAAAGACTTTGTATTATTACTGTGATAAAGGCACAAGGTAGTCTCATCATCAACGGTGTTAACTAGTTGAAAGCTTGTGAGTTCACAGCTCCAATCCATGTTCGTATTCCTTTCGAGTTTTCTGAGCAATACACGACGGGAGTTTCTCGATGATGGTTTTTGTTTGATACTTCAATGGGTTCTATGGTTTTGGTAGTTTGCGATGATGGAAGTGATTGTAAGTTTTTATGGTTTTCAAATACTTTGTTGATCATAATTATGTAACCGGTCGAGTGAATTAAAGACGATTTAAATTGTAACCACAAAGAGGAAACGAAAGGAAAGTGAAGTATTAAGAATTCATTAAATCGATTATGCTCAAATTACCATAATGACCCTCAAGTACTGGAAGTTGACATACAAACCCCGAGGTTATAATTAGATTTAATTTAAGCCCTCAACATATATTTTAGAGTGATACCACATAAGCTGTGGACCGTCTACTCGATCATATCGATTTCAATGTAAAACAAGTTGTAAAGACGAACACTTGAAGGTAAATACAATATGAATTGTATTAATATCACCCAGAGAGTACACACACAGAAACACACAAAAGAATGACCAAGTTGTTACAATTCTAAACAAGACATGGCTATTCATACTATTCGTAAGTTGTCCGAACTGGAGCTGGCCGAAGTCATCCGAACCCACAGTTTGGATGCACACAAACTCCCACTTTGGGTCAGTTCGTGTGACTTCGGATACAGACAGTTTTTGCAACTTTTTCTTGTTCTTGATACTTCACACGAAGAACCAGAACATGTATTAAAAAACTCCCCCTCGACGTATACAATATCCGTGCAATATCATCCTGATATAAACTCATATCTTCAATCAAACTCTCCCTCATCTTGACAGTTAGTCTGATCTTGAATAATTGACGTTGTAGTGCGTGTAATCTTAATCAACATCTTTAGAAGACTTGAAGCCGTGATACTCTTTTTCCACTTAGTACCTACTAACATAAATAATCTTGGCGCAAAAACATCTCTTTAAGACTCCAAGATATTCAGATTTTGAAAATCGAATTGTATCCCGTGCTGATCAATCGAAAAGAAATTAGAAATAATTTCTTTTCGATTTTTAGAAACTTTAAATCAAAACACACCTAAAATCTTTTTGGTATTCTGATATTGAAATATAATGCAATACAGAATCAGACACTATTTTTGTCTTTTGTGAGAAAGATCACAACTTGGTATCATATTGGACATAACATGCTGAACTACACTTCAATATCGATTATTGTAGCACATAAGCCATATCGATTGCAGATATAACTTGTCCAACTTTAAAACTCAGGCATAATCATACACATAACATCTGGATATGATAAAGTATTGATTAGATTTGGTTTGACCGGTGTACCCCACAATATCAAACATACTCAGATATGTTTATGCTTATCACACTTTTGTGATTTCACTTGTGATTTAACACATAGAGATTGTATTCATGATATAGTCAACTGTGTTCCATGCAAAAAGAAATAAAAACGTTAAATCGTCTACCTTAAGGTTAATCTTTCGATACTCAGATAAGGCCTCAGATTTTTAACAAAATAAGAAAATAAAAACAAGTTGAAATTGTATAATTAAACAACAATCAGGTCGGTCTTGTGGACACGCAGAGCAAGTCCGATGAATTATACGAAACACCAAGAAAATAAAGCAGAAACTCAAACGAACAACAATCAGGTCGATCTTTCGATACGCAAAGAAAGTCCGATCGTTTGAGGAAATAAGGAAAATCAAACAAGTTTAAATCTTTGCAAAATGAACACATGTATACATAGTGACTTTAAAATTTTCTTTTCACATATCTTTTTCTTGATATATCTTGAGAAATGCATTAAGATGTTATCCACTAGGTCAAGCATCAGATTTAGTGTATATCACATTTATAGATTTTCTGATTTGCCGAGCCTATCTAACAGATCGAGCAATGGTCTTATGGCTTTTTTTATCTAATTTATCCATGAGTCAGACATCGTTAGCCAATGTACCATCATTTCCTAATTATATCAGATACAATTTCTCATTTTTTAATGTTTTTGTCTTTTCAAATTTTCTCCCCCTAAAAATGACAAACTCTATTTTTTAGATTTTCATTTTTACCATTTGAAAAACAACACACTATTTTTTTATTTTTCAAAGAAACAAACTCCTCCTCAAACTGAGACGGAGTGAAAAAACAAAGAAAATTGATCAACCAACATGAATACTTGCAGTTAAGCATTTTGAAAACATTGGATTTTGAAAATGATTTGGAAGTTCATTTTAAGTTAAAACACAGATATTCCACTCTCAGTAATCTTGCAACCACCGATAAGTTATCATTTGCTTAATGATCACAAGCCGACTCTACATTATTTGGAACCGTTTGGGTGTATGTGCACAGTTCTTAAAGAAGCTGGGAAATTTGATGAAAAGGTGTTTGATGGAATTTTTGTTAGCTACAAAAATCCAATGAAAAGAGGTTATTATCCCGCTTCTAAGACAGTTGAGAACTGTTTGCATGTTGATTGTCAAAGATATACTTTTTCACCGGGAAAAGCGGATTACGTTCGTGGTTTCGATTACAAATCTTTCTTCGATTCTTTCTCTACGGCGAGTAGTGATTCTTACAATGAAATATCAAAAGAGGATTTAGCTGCAGCTATGTATCATACGATGTATGAAAATGGATCGAATGTTCCGTAGCTTCATCGTGCTCCTACTACATAAGTTTCTTCTAGTTAGAATATTTCCAATATGAAGAATGTTAGTTCGTTGGATGATGACGAGAGTGACTTTCCTGAAGCTGACTCGGGACCGATTGATGATACAATTTTGTTACCGAGTACAAGTTCATCTATTCCTTCTATTAACTCGAAAGTTGCAGAATTAAGTACAAATAATCTTGAAGAAACTATTGTGGTTCCTGATATTCCTACTCTCAGAATTCATAATATTCATCCGCAAGATAGCATTATTGGTGATCCAAATTCTGGTGTTCGCATGAGGCATCAATTATCCAATTCAGTCGACGCAGTAATTGTTGATATTCGTGATTCCAGGATTCAAGATGAAGTTTTTCATTACTGTTTCTTGTCTCATTTTGAGCCTACAACTGTAGAGCAAGCATTGCAAGACGCATCTTGGGTGGAAGCTATGTAGGAAGAATTGCAACAATTCCAGAAATTGGGTGTTTGGCATCTCGTTGATCAACCCATGAATTCCAAAGAACCTTGCGGTACACGTTGGGTATTCAAGTGTAAGAAAGACGAAAGAGGAATCATCGTTAGAAACAAAGCTCGATTGGTGGTTTAAGGCTTCTCAGAAAAAAAGGATCGACTTCAATGAAGTTTAGGCTCTAGTAGCTAGAATAGAAGCGATTCGCATTTTCTTGGCATTTGCAGCTTACAAGGGCTTGAAGGTGTATTAAATGGATGTTAAAAGTGCTTTTCTGAACGGGAAGATTCGTGAAGAAGTTTATGTTAAACAACCACCTGATTTTTATGATCCAAACTTCCCTGAGCGCGTTTACAAGTTAGATAAGGCATTGTATGGTCTTCACCAAGCTCCACGAGCTTGGTACGATACCTTGTCTACACACTTACTTAAAAATGGTTTCAAGCGCGAGAAGGTTGACTGCACACTTTTCTCGAAGAAGACGGGGAACAATCTGCTTTTGGTACAAGTTTATGTCGACGACATTATTTTCAGCAGTACAAACGACAAGCTCTGCAAGGAATTTGAGCTTGTGATGCAAATGAACTATGAAATGAGTTTGATGGGAGAAATGAATTACTTTTTGGGTCTCTAAGTGAATCAGTCAAAGAAAGGCATCTTTTTGCACCAGACGAAGTATGTTCATGATGTCTCGGCAAGATTCAAGATCGGAGATGTTCGAATTCCAAATACTCCCATACAGGTTAATCATGGTCTTGCACCAGACGAGTCTGGTGACAGTGTTGATCCAACATTGTATCGAGCCATGATTGGGTCGTTAATGTATCTTACTGCTTCTAGACCTGATATAATGTTTGATGTTTGTATGTATGCTAGGTATCAGGCAGATCCAAAGGCTTCTCATTTACTTACAGTAAAAAGGATCTTTGCTTATTTGAAGGGTTGTCCGGATCTGGGCATCTGGTACTCTAATGACGATAAGTTCGAGTTATCAGCCTACTCATATTTAGATTATGGCGGGTGGAAAATTAATTTCAAATATACTATTGCCGGTTTTCAATTTCTAAGGGGGGGGGGGGGGCTTGTCTCATGGCAGTGTAAGAAACAGACCTCAGTTGCTACATCAACTACAGAGGAAGAATATGTTGCTGCTTCAAGTTGGTGTTCACAGGTTTTGTGGATTCAACAGTAATTGCGCGATTACGGTTTGAACTTTCTAACCACTCCTATTTTTATTGATAACTCAGCTACTATCTGCATCACGAAAAACCCCGTGCAACATTCAAAGACCAAGCACATTGATATTAAACACCATTTTATTTATGACTACTTTGAGTAGAAACTTTTTGAATTCATACTGATTTTTCAAAGGGCGGCTTTGTGTACTAAGGCTTTTGATAAAACCCGCTTTAAATTTCTTTTGAAAATCAATGGAATTACTTGCTTAACTCCCAAGTAATCTGGTTCAGTTGATCATTTTATTCTTCAAATCTTTACGTTTTCTGTTTTTGGTAATTTTCATTTGTTTTTCTGCTTTTTAGAGGAGAACGTATGAAAAATATAAAAAGATTGTGCTGATCAAATCTAATATATGCAAGTATGATATAAACATAATGGTAGCTAGAAATCTGTGGTTAAACTTCATGATAGTTTTTGTGTAAATGTGATCTAAATAGAAAATCAAAAATAGAATAAGAGATTGTTCTAGTGTATGCATACGTTATTTTGAAAGATTTAAAATTGTTTGATTTTCTTTATTTTGTCAAATGATCGTACTATCTCTGCGTATCGAAAGATTGACCTGATAGTTGTTCATTTGTTATTCTGCTTTATTTATATTGGTGTTTCGTATAATTCATCGGACTTTCTCTGCGTGCTCACAAGGCCGACCTGATTATTGTTGAATTATAAAACTTCCTTGCTTTCTTGTTTTCTCAAATGCTTGGGCTTTCTCTGCGTCTCCACAAGACCGACCTGATTGATATGTATTTGAGGTTCTGCTTTCTTTTTGCATGAAACACTTTGAATAGTAAATCTCTATATATAATTTCTGACAAGAATAATAGAAAAAATAAAAAAATAGAAGAGTAAATTACACTAAAGGTCCTTTATGTTTTACTTAAATTTCATATTAGGTCCTTTAACTAAATTCATTACGTTAGACATCCTTTATGTTTCATATTAGTTTCAGAGAAGGTTCTTTATCACTAACGGAGTTAAAATAATCCGTTAAGTCAAGGGTATTTTCGTCATTTTAAAACATTTTTTAATAAAATTTAAAATAAAAAATATCCCCATTTAAAACTCATCTACATGTGTTCTTTCGTCCAACTTAGTTACATGTCCGAGTTTACACGGTTCGTTTACAACAGATCGTCGGAGTTAATCTTGACCGGACCACATCAATTGGTTTCGATTTCAAGTTAAAACAAATAAAGAAACATTAAATCACCCATCGACCTCCTTCCTAATAATTCAAAATAATTCAATAATGTTTCAAAATGGTAGCATTCGATTTACAACAGATTGAATGGTTATTTTTATTATAAAGTTTGGTCCACCGCCGTCATCTCCGAGTTTACAACAGATCGTCGGAATTAATTTAAAACGTCACCAATCTTTTGTAACTTGTGCAAACATTCCCAATTCGTTTTGTAGTTTATGCAATTAATTTACAACAGATCGTCGGAGTTCATCTTCGTCGGAGTCCTAACTTGACGAAGGAACATATGTTTATGAGTTTTAAATGTGTACTTTTTATTTTAAAGTTTTTATTTAAAAAAGATTTAATATGACAGAAATACCCTTGACTTAACGGATTATTTTAACTCTGTTAATGATAAAGGACCTTCCATGAAACTAGTATGAAACATAAAGGATGTCTGACGTAATGAATTTAGTTAAAGGACATAATCCGAAATTTAGGTAAAACATAAAGGACCTTCTTTGTAATTTACTCAAAATAGAATAAATCGGTTTACCAATTACTTGATTAAATGGGCACCACGATTTCTATGCTTGATGAATTAATATCTAATACATATCAGAACGCTATAGAAATTGATTTGGTTTAGCTGAAATAAACATGAAAATGTTGTATTCGTGAACAACTTGACTTGCATGCTGATTACACTGAAATTGAAATGTGTTTGGTACAAATTACTTATAAGATCTCATGTTGTGATCTTTATCATAAAAATATAATTTATTGCATTTAATTTTGATATTTTTGGTATAATGTTTTGTTTTTAATTTTTGGTCATTTTATAAATTTAAAATTTTTTTTGGAGTATTTTAGAATAATTAAAAAAAATCAAAAGATATTAGTGTGTTTTGATATAAAGTTTCTAAAATGCAAAAAGATTTTGTTTATGTGTTATTTTAGATCAACTGAATACCTGATGTGGCAAATTTTTGAATTCTGAACTATATCGAAACATGAATCAGCTTTTCAACATCAAATTTAATCAAGAGGGAAAATTTTGAATTTTTGATGAAAAATGTAAAAGTTTGAAACTTTGGGGTTTACAATGAAAAATTTGGTTCGCTGCCGAACCAAATGGTTCACCAGCAGCTAACCATCTGACCTATATAAAGGCAGAAAAGGTTCATTTCACGCATAAGCACCGAACCTTCATATTTTCTCTCTACAAAACCCTAACCCCTCGTCATCTGTTTTTCTATGATTTCTCACTTGATTCTTGATCATTGTCTGAGATTTTTGTGGCTACATGTTCGAAATCAAATTCCACACATTTCTATGGTTGTGATTCTGTTTTTCAACCATGAAATCATCATATTTTTTGAGGTTTTTGTGTTCGGGTTTTTCAAAACCGTGACAAGCGTTGATTAAATCCGATTTACTACATGTTAAACTGTTTTCTTCACTACGTCAAAATGTGACTTTAGCCACGGTTTTTTCGAAAACACCTAGCCACATTTAAAAAAAACGTGGCTAAAGGTAAGAAATACTAGTTTTACTCACACATATTTTGTACCCTTGGCCAAATATATAGCCTTTGTACCCTTTTAGCCACGTAATTTTTTTGTTTATGTGACAATAACAATCAGGTGCAGTGGCTTTAGCCACTGTTTTACAAAAACATGTGGCACTTGTTTGTCACACTTAAAAAAGAGTGGCGAAATGCACCAAATGGCCACAAAATTTTTATAATTTTTTATTCATGTGACCAAAAAGGAATGTATGGCCATGCTTAAATAATGTTGTGTGACGGAAGAATTCATTTTATTACTTAGTAAATTAAAAAAACAAAACTATTAAGTATATATTATGCATAGCAAAATGTGAGCAATGGCTAAAAGCTAGTACATATGGCAGTTGTTATTCGGTTGTGTGACTAAATAGTAGGTTGTGAGTGACAAAAATCTATTACCTATGGAAACATATATTGACAGTGACTAAATAGTAGCCACTTTTAATTAGTTATCTGTGCCGACGGCGGATATATATGATTACTAGAGGTCAAATCTTTATCTACCACCTCGAGTTTCGGATATAAATCATATAATTAATTAAGTAATTGCCGATCATCACCATATACGCCGTTATCTCTCTTAGCTCTGTGTTTTTTGGTTTATCATCACTCTCTGAAAATGTGGCATTTGCGTCCTCTGAATGTGGAAGATAGCCCCGAATACGGTAAGTAATAATCAAAATGACTGCAATTGAAATGGTTTAATGTGGAATTCGCGTCTCTGATTTGGTTATTTTTTCTTGAACAGGGAAAGAAGATTTTAGTCTGTTTACTTTTGTCATCTATCACCTAGGGTATTTTGCGAGGCTCAGTGGTCGGATACAATACATCGATGGGAGGGTTCACTACTTCGTCGAGATGGACATTACCTCCTTTTCGTTCGATGACCTATGTCAAATGGTGTATGACCTAGGGTATGACTTGAACGATTTCGACTCCTACCTGAGGATCCTAGGGTTGTCTCTGGATTATGTACTGGTTCCATTCACTGATGATCCGAGGGATGTCAGGGCTTTGGCCCTGCACATCAAGGACGAGGAGGTAATATCCATCTACCTCGATGGATATGTGGAGGTGTCTTCCTCCTCCTCCCCCTCTGAAGGTAGCTATCCATGGAGAACAGGCCGATATGACGATTCATACAATTTCTCTAGTGGGAGCATGTTTTAAGTTTATATGTAGTTTTTTTATTATATATATATTTGTAATTAATTAACGTATATCACATCTTTTGGATTATATATGTAATTGTTTATGTGCTATGCATCCGATATGTGTTTTGACTCTTCTTCCTGAAGAATTCTAGTTCATCCGGTTGTCTTCTACATATATTAGGTTATGTGATTAAATTGTAGTGTATAAAGAATTGTATTCAGCCAGAATGATTTTAATTCACTAGATAATGGGTTTAAATACATGGGAATATCCTATAGACTAGGAACAGAAATAACAACTTTGGTTATTTATAGTATATATAGTTCATCCTGAAGAACTCTAGTTTATCCGATTCATCCTAAAGAACTCTAGTTTATCCGGTTCATCCTGAAAAACTCTAGTTCATCCGGTTCTATTACTGAATAACTCTTGATCCTGAAGAACTCTAGTTCATCCGGTTCTATTCTTCTTCTTCTCTAATGAATAACTAAAATTGTACCTGTTAAATTATAAATCAACTCAGTTCGCCAAGGCAATCAAACAGTTGTCTAAAAATATCATCCGGTTCTGTTCATATGCTCTCAATCTAGATGAACTCCTTCCTGAGGAATTCTAGTTCATCCGGTTTTGTTCTTCTTCCCATTTACTAAAGAAGTAAAATCTATCCAGTTTATAAATAATGTCCTCACACTATTAGTCAATCAACAAATTATAAAATGTAGCAAACAAGGCTTGAACCTGGGCCAGTCAAAAGAAAGGAACACACTACAAGATTAAGAAGAACCATTGAGACAGAAGTGTTAATTGGTTATATTTTAACCAGAACTTATTTAATTACTCCCATCACATAAAAAATAATTGATAAACAAAATTTGCGTGGTTAAAATAAATATATAGACACGGTAAAAACATGATTTGCGTGGCTAAAGGTAATAAATATAAACGGCTATAGTGGCCTGACCTTTCCACTTCTTGCCACCATAGCTGGTAGCGTGACCTGACCGCCATTAAATGTCCACTTCCCTGCCACCAAAATCTTATGTACGAACGTATTTCTTGATCCATCAAGAATCCTCATCTTCTCCTAAAAAAAACTTCGATCGATCAATGGCTGCCTTTGGTAAACAATGGAGGATTACGGGTGTTAATGAACCAGCACCCTACTACGGCCAGACTCCCCGTAAGTGTATTTTCACTCAACAATGGTTGCAAGTTTTTATTTTTAGGGTTTTATGTTTTTTAATTACTTACTCTCTACTCTGCATTTGGGTTTTTTACAGGTGGTCGGAGGTTCACCCTCAAGATCCGTCACTGCAGCGATTTCCACCGGAATGCCGCCAGCCAGGATGTGTGGAAGGGAAAGGTGGATTATTTCGATTATGTCGACATTCGCACATTTGATTTTCATGATCTGAATCAAATGTTGCAATACCTAAACCAGACATCGATTAGCTATTTCCTCATTTACTGGAGGATCCCACCTCTATCCATCACAAATGGGCTTGAGTACGCTGATTTCATCATTGACGAAGTTGTAGCGGATATGAAACTTCATCTCTAGGGACCAGAGGGGGAGAGAGAGCTGGATGTGTATTTAATCCGGAATAGGGATTCCACCTACACCTCTGATCAGCTTCTTTGATGATGAAGACTATATGTCGGATGCTAGGTCTTAGCTAGTTAGATAGATCTTTGTATAGGATCTTGATGAAAATCTTTGTATATAGATCAATATATATATATATATATATATATATATATATATATATATATATATATATAGGGGAGGGTTATAATGAAAACCTCTCCGAGTTTGGAAAACCGTGAAAACCAAGCTAAAAAAATCGTTTTTTGTTCCGATTTTTTTTATGGTGACTCTCTAAGTTAAAAAAACCCCATTTATGCAAAAAAAATAAAAAAACGCCTAGTAAATTTTTTTAAAAAATATATGTAACATTACATGTTACATATGTAACCTTACCTGTTACATATGTAACATTACCTGTTACATATGTAACATCGGTTATAAAATATATTTTTTTAAAAAAAATTTAATAGGCGTTTTTTTTATTTTTTTGCATAAAGGGGGTTTTTTTAACTTAGAGAGTCACCATTAAAAAAATTGGAACAAAAAATGAATTTTTTAGCTTGGTTTTCACGGTTTTCCAAACTCGGAGAGGTTTTCATTTTATCCTTCCCCTATATATATATATATATATATATTAAAGTTTTTGTTAACTCTTCCTCCTGTTTTGTTTTGGTTAACCCTATTGATGACGTATGTCCGTGTCGGATGACGTCACAAGGAAGTAGGCACGCACATCCGACCCAAAACGACACAAGTCACGAGTGTCGGCCTCGCAGCCTGCTGGCCGACAGACAACACAGGAAAGAGTGTCGACCCTATGCAGGGCCGACACACAACGAATACCAAGAGTCGACCACAAAGGAGTCGACCAACCATCCGCCCAGTGTCGACCAAACAACATATACGGAAGCCGACACTCGGGCACGACAAGTCCGAGACGGACACCACAGACCAACGCTCCCACAGCGACAGGTCGGCGTACCGACACCCGACCTGACCACACATTTAATGCAATTACCCAAAATGTATACTACAGGAACTTGGCACAGTCCAAGATGCAGACCTGCAGCCTACCTCCTTTGGGGAATTAGCATTAATGGCGATACAAGACAAAGGTTGAGGGTTATAAATACACCCCAACCACCAGGTTAGATTCATTCAATGCGCTTAGCTTCGACTTGATTACACTTAATCTCTCGAAACGCATACTTACTCTCACGCCCGAGCTTGGTCGCAGGACACCCTGTCCTGCTCTCCAAGAACAACGTTGTTTCTTTGTTTTGCAGATAACAGCCGAGCCGAGTCCCCCAAAGCCGAAGGCTAGCTGTTTCACTCCACCTGTAGTCGTCCTATCGGAGTCACTCGTCCTAGACTTTGGTCTATCTGGTCACTCTCGGTAGCCCGATTCTACATTGGCGCCATCCGCACGGTCCCTCAACTTCCAGAATGCCTGATAATCAAGATCAGAACACTGAAGACAGCTTCGTCACCCCAGATGGGAGAAACACTATCGGATCATCCGGAGTCACCGATCCTCAAACCTTGACACTCACACCGGAACTGGTAAGCCAAAACTTCCTACAGCTTCGGCAGATGATGAACGAACACGTAGCGGCCGAAAGAGCAAAAGGCATACGTGTACAGCTGTCCTTTGACGAAGAGAACATCATCATCAACGATGAGATGCCACCACCACCACCAGGGGGTAATGCCAACCAACCAAGGCCGACAGCCGTTATGACCAACAGCGCTATGGTGTCGACTCAGACGTCGGGGCCAACGGTGTTAGCATCAACACCAGTCATCAGAACAGGTTCCATGCCGACACACGGAACCTCGGGCCCAATACAGTTCCCGTTCAACCAGCAACATCCGATGCAGTTCCCGGCCCAACAGTTCTACCCATATCCACCATTCATGAACCCATACGGAACACCAGCCTACCAGATGCCGATGTACCCATACGGTATGCCGCTACAACCACCACCTCCGCCACACGGGACAACTTAAGCATAGGCCCTCGGCCACAGCTAAATGCCAGAGTTGAAACCCCAGCAACACGGGTAGGCGAACCAAAGGATGCTAGCACCGATGACTTCTCCCTACCCTACATCCCAGAGGAAGAAAGCAAGTTCACTGAGCGAATAGAGAGTTTTGAATGCCCACCAAAGACAAAGCTACCAAGTGCAGTGAAAACATATGACGGCAGTACCGACCCAGAAGACCACCTGCATGCCTTTAAATCGGCCGCCAGCATAGAAAAATGGTCCATCCCCGTGTGGTACAAAATGTTCGTGCAGACACTCTCAGGACCAGCTAGACTCTGGTTCAACTCCCTCCCCAACGGCTCGATCGACAGCTATGCACAGCTCAAACAACTTTTCTCCAAGCACTTTGGCCAGCAGAGGAAATGCACAAAAGACCCAATCGAGCTACACAATATCCGACAGGGAGACCAAGAGTCCCTCCGAACCTTCCTAGAAAGGTACAAAACCGAATCCCTGACCATCGGTCATGCCGATGAAAGACAAAAAATATCCGCCTTCATCCATGGGCTGAGGACGAGGCAATTAATTAAGGAGATGAGTGCCAGAGTCCCTGCAACGATACAAGAGGCTTTCGATAGAGCCGAAGCCTTCATCAGAGGCGAGGAGGCAGCACAGCTCAGAGACAAGTCGTCTGGCGGACAGCAAAGGTCACAAGGTCGATCACAACACAATAGAGACTCTCGCCGACCCTGGCAGTCGGGGAGCGACAGAGGAAGTCGAGACGATCGTCGACACTCGGGCTTCACGCCTTACGAGCGACCGTCTCCCTCCAACCAGAGGCAAGATAAAAGGGATTACCCCAGCCTGACAAAGACCCCTAGAGAGATCTTGCAAACAGAAGACGCCAACCGGCAATTTGGCAAACCACGTACGATGGGCTCTAACACAGCCAACCGAAACATGGCCAAATACTGTGATTTCCACCTAGACAGAGGCCACGATACGGATGAATGCCATCAACTAAAGAAAGAGATCAGCCACGCAGTAAAAACAGGGCAGTTAGCACACCTGTTGAAAGAAATCAAGGAACAAAAGAACAAGAAAGAAAAGAAAAATGACAACGCACAAATCCTCATGACACATGCCTCTCGCAGCAAAAAACCGAAGCTCAGAAGAGAGAGCTGGGCTAACAAGCCAATCTCTTTCCCAGCACTAGACATGGCCGAGCCGACACTCAGCCCCATGGTCGTCATCGCCAATGTGGCAGACCATGACATCCATAGAATATACATCGACGGAGGGAGCGCCTCGGATATCATGTACAAGACATGTTTCTCCAAACTACCGACTCGCATACAGCAGCACCTCCAACCATCAAAAACATCTTTGGTCGGTTTCAGTGGAGACATGGTTTTCCCTGAGGGAGAGATTACACTGTCGGTAACCCTGTCTGACGGATCGTACACAAGAACCGAGGAAGTAACTTTCCTCGTGGTCGACCGACCCTCACGATACAACATCCTCTTCGGTCGGCCAGCGATCTACCAGTTCGGCTGCGTTGTCTCCACAGCACATGGATTAATGAAGTTCCCAACTAGAAGTGGCATAGCAACTATCCGATCCACCCGGCTGGACTCCAACCTTACAGCCGACGTCACAGAAGAAGTAACCCAGAACAAGTGGAAAGTCAATGAAGAATACCCCGACCAACTGGTCACCATCGGCCCCGAACTATCTAATCCGAGGCGAGAAAAGCTGTACAACTTGATACGCAATAGCACAGATGTGTTTGCATGGACACCGACCGACATGACAGGTGTACCAAGAGAGATCACTGAACATCTCTTAAAGGTCGACCCAAAGCAACGACCGGTGGCACAAGCAAAAAGAAGCATGGCTCGAGACCGAAGCAAGGCGGTATGCGAGGAGGTAACAAAGCTGGTCAAAGCAGGGATCTTGAAAGAGGTCAAGTGGCACACCTGGATCGCTAATCCGGTCATGGTAGCTAAATCCGACGGCTCATGGAGAATGTGCGTCGACTTCACCAACCTCAACAACGCATGCCCAAAAGACTGCTACCCCCTGCCGGCCATAGATGCAAAAGTGGATGCCCTATCGGGCTACACATACAAGTGTTTCCTCGATGCTTACAAAGGCTACCATCAGATCAAAATGGCCCGACAGGATGAAGAAAAAACAACTTTCCATACAGACAAAGGCATCTTCTGCTACCGAAAGATGCCCTTCGGCCTGAAAAATGCCGGAGCCACTTACCAAAGGCTGATCGACCAAGTCTTCGATCCACAGATCGGCCGAAACATGGAGGCATACGTCGATGACTTAGTCATTAAAAGTGCGACAGAGGAAGCAATGATTGGCGACATTGAGGAAACATTCGGTCGACTCAGAGCCGTGAACATGAAACTCAATCCAGCCAAGTGCTCTTTCGGAATGAGGCAAGGCAAATTCTTGGGCCACATAGTCACCGACCAGAACATCATGGCCAACCCTGAAAAAATAAAGGCCATAACGCAAATGAAGGCACCACAGAGTCTCAAGGAGCTCCAATGTTTAAATGGTCGACTAGCCGCCCTCCACCGTTTCATCTCCAAGTTGGCAGAAAGGTCGATGCCTTTCTTCCGAACCTTGAAACAAGCAACCGACAAAAAGCAATTCCTCTGGACCGAGGAAGCCGATAAAGCATTCCTAGAACTAAAACAGAGTCTCTCCACTCTAACACCAGTCACTGCTCCAGCAACAGGGGAAGAGGTAATCCTCTACCTCTCTGTCGGCACCGAAGCCATAAGCTCGGTCCTGTGCACTGAACGAGCTGATCAACAAGTTCCGGTCTACTTTGTGAGCAGAGCAATGAAAGACCCTGAAACCAGGTACACCAAAATTGAAAAATTATTATTAGCTCTAATCCACACTGCCCGGCGCCTGCGCCGATACTTTCAGGCTTACATGATTACAATACTCACGAACTACCCCCTCCGGGAGGTAATCCAAAGACCGGAAACATCGGGCCGATTCGCAAAATGGGCCATCGAACTCGGCGAGCACGAGCTGCGCTTCAAACCCCGAACGGCGATTAAAGGGCAGGTGTTAGCCGACTTTATAACAGAATTACAAGTCGACTCCAGCACCGAAAAGCAGACAGTCGAAGAGTACAAACCCCCACTACCAATTGTTGGCAACGATGTCTGGACGCTATACACAGACGGAGCCAAAAACAGCGAGGGTTCCGGTGCCGGCCTGGTCCTGATCGATCCACACGGAGTCGAAGTAACGTACGCCATTCGACTCGACTTCCCGAGTACAAACAATGAGGCCGAGTACGAAGCATTGCTAGCAGGGTTGCGATTAGCAAAAAAGATGAAGGTGAAAAACTCGCTGCGCGAGTCGACTCACTACTGGTCACAAACCAAGTAAATGGCGAGTTCGAAATTCGGGGCGAAGCATTGCAGCGGTACGCCAACAAAGTCAGAGAACTCACTTCCCAGTTTGAAGGATTTGAGATCACCCAAATCCCGAGGAGTCAAAATAAAAAAGCCGACGCACTGAGCAAGTTGGCATCCCTTGCCTTCGCCCACTTAACCAAATAGGTGCCGGTTGAAATCATACACAGTCGGACTGATGAACTCAAGGAGGTGCTAGAAACCGACACGGTAGTCTCGACCAGTTGGATAACACCAATTCGGAACTACTTATCACAAGGCATACTCCCTGAATCGTCGCTAGAAGCAGCAAAGCTGAAGGCCCAGGCTCAACAATATACAGTTCACAATGACAAACTCTACAAGAAGTCATACTTACAGCCACTGCTAGCATGCCTGACTCCCGAAGAAGGACGTTACGTCATAAGGGAGATCCATGAAGGAATCTGCGGCACCCACTCCGACCCTCGGTCGATAGTCACCCGAATGATGACAATGGGTTATTACTGGCCTACAATGTACACCGACACCGAAAAAGAAATACAAAAATGTCGAGGCTGCCAGATGCATGCAAGTGTGCAACGCGTACCGAAGCATAATCTAATACCGGTAACCTCCCCATGGCCTTTCTACAAATGGGGCATCGACATTGTCGGACCTTTCCCAGAGGCGCCGGGCCGAATCAAGTTCCTCATCGTTGCAGTTGACTACTTCACTAAGTGGCCAGAGGTAAAAGCCGTGGCTACCATCACCGGCAAGCAAGTGATCAACTTCGTCTGGGAACAGATAGTCTGCCGATACGGCCTACCAGGGAAGATAGTGTCGGACAACGGAAAGCAGTTCGCCGATAACCCGTTCAAAACATGGTGCCAAGAGTTGCAGGTTACACAAGTGTTCACCTCGGTCGCACACCCACAATCAAATGGCCAAGTCGAACGAACAAACAGGTCGATTGTCTCCGGCATCAAGGCTCAACTCGGTGAACAGGGAAAGAATTGGTTGAACGAGTTACCAAATGTCTTGTGGGCCATACGCACCACCGAACGAACCAGCCACGGGCACACTCCCTACAGTTTGACCTTCGGCTCTGAAGCTATAATACCGGCTGAGATCGGCATGCCGACATATCGAACAGAGAACGTCTCGGAACTCACCAATGACTCAGAGCTGCTGATCAACTTGGCGTTAACACAAGAACGCCGAGACATGGCCGCAATCAACGAAGCACGATACAAAAAGCAGATGGAAAAATACTACAATCAAAAGGTCCGAGAAGTCACATTTCGGCCTGGAGATTACGTATTCCGACACAATGAGGCGAGCAGACAAGAAAATCAAGGCAAACTAGGGCCAAACTGGGAGGGTCCCTACCAGATCAGTGAAGCACATGCAAAAGGCTCTTACAAACTCGTAACTATGGAAGGTAAAGCCGTTCCCCGACACTGGAACGCAATGCAGCTCAAAAAATGTTATTTGTAAACCGAAACACACTTTGTTCGACGCAATTCTCTTTATATCTAATGAAAGTCGGCACTGAATTTTTCAAATTTTCGTCTCTTTTAAGTATATGATTGCATCTAACTATAATTGCTCGAACCGACTGGCTAATGTCGGCAAGATTATAATACAGATCAAATACTACATGATTTAGACTCATATCGGTCATATCGGTTATACAACCCTGGCACACGATTTATCTAACTTCATAGCAAGGCCAAAAGGTCCTTGTAGCTGTCACTTTAGGGGTAGACGATTGTGCCGGTCGATCACAAATCAATAATCGACCGACCCGACACCCATCCCATAAGCAACAGCCCTCGTAAGATGGTTATCCGTACCGGGCTATACAGGGAAACGCCTCGTCGTTCATCTCTCACAGCTCTCATTAGTGGGTGACCGACACGCTCCCAATCATTCCAGTCGGCACGTTAACAACCGACGCATGGAAGATCGGGCAAAGATCGGACCACATAGACCGAAAGACTTCGGTCGAACCTAGTTATAAAAGCGCAAAAAAAAACATATTTTAATACATCCATAATAAGTCTAGTGGAAACACAGGACTGCATACACTCGATACCGACACGCTCGTATCGCACGCAATTGAGGTCGATAGGAAAACATTGACGAATGTTCACCCACTCCCCCACCTTTTTATTTAATAAACTCAAAACATTGAGGTCGATTACCGACGCTGCATACACTCGGTCATCACAAAACAATCATTACATTTATTATAAGTACTTTGAAACAAACACGGCAAACACAATGTACAAAAGATGAATATATTTCATTAATTACAAGCCGACAGGCATTACATTACAAGCCGAAAGGCATTACATCACAACCCAATCGGGTGAAGAAAAACAACATAAAAGGCCCTATCTATACAGGATCAGTACTAGACGAAGCATTCGGCCCACCAGGAGCTGTGACAGTACCAAAAGGCTCCTCGACTGGATAATCCACGTCGGGGTCGACAGCCTGATACTCTGCCCGAGTCTTATTCAAACACTCCGACAGGCTGTCAAGATACTTATACTTGAGCTTACCATACTCAGCGGCCGCCCTCCTCAGCTGCGCCTCGGTGTCGGGCCTATAATATTTGCCCTCAGCCACAGGCTTCCCAGATGCGGCATGCTCGAAGCCAGCGACAAAGCCTAAGTGGGCCCCGCGCCTCATGATAGCACTCTGAAGATTGCCGAGTCTTGTCTTGAAAGGTCGACTGCCAAGCAGCCGACCAACAACGAAGGTGGCCCCCTCTTCAACAAACCATTGCCGGTCGTCACCCAGCTCCTTCGCCTGAGTCTGGACACCCCGGTACAGGTCCGACACCCGATCCTTCTCAATCCTCAGCTTCTCGAGATCAGCAGTTAACCCCTTCACTTCGGCCGAGTGACGAGCGGCATCGTCGTCACAGCGCTTCCGAAGATCACCAAGGGCAACCTCATGCTCCTTCGCTGATTCTTGAAGAGCAGCAATGGTTTCGGCATCAGCCTGCCTACCAGCTTTGAGATCGGCGACCTCTTTCTCTAAGGCCGAAGCCTTACCAGGATCAACATTAGCATATGTTATCCTCAGGTCCCCGATCTCCTTCCTCAATTTCCCAACCTCAGCCCTCTTGGCTGCAACACGAGATTTCAGGTGAGCGACGCTCTTCTCCAACCGCGCGTTACGCCGAATCATGCCAACGCCAGCGGCAAAGGCGCGCGTAAACTTAAACGTCGCCCGGCGACGAGCCTCATCAGGCGTCTCTCTATCCAGCTCGGCACGTGTACCCGCCGGAAGGCTCAGACGAGCAAACTCTCGACACAAGAAGGTGGTATTCAGACGGGTACCATTGGTTACTTGCCATTCAGGCGCAAACACTTGATCAGCAACACCAGGGTCGACCTCGTGAACAGGCGACGAGGCAAAATCACTGTCGTCCACAATATGATCGGCCTCCGGCTCCGGAGTGGGAGCAGTCTTCTTCAGGCGTTCACCAACTACCTTTCGACCGGCTTCGGTAAACTGGGAACCCTTAGCCTGCAAATCAAGGACAAAGCTGTCATAATTATAGGACAACCGAGAGCCGTGCAGAGGAGAGGGAGAAATACTTACACTAGCCGCAGCGTCATTCATCTTCCTTTTCCCCTTATCAGTAGGGGAAATCTCCCCCTCCTCCGGCCCCTCCTTGTCTCCATCACCGGACGACATAATATCCACCTCAGCGTCAGAAGCCTCATCACGAAGCTTGGTCGGTCGAAGGCCAGACGGACCACTCTTCCGCTTCACCATACGCTTCTGCCGACCCTGGGTCGACTCCATAAAAAAAGCCTTCCTCTTGTGAGACGAAGAATCCTTCTTCGTCCTACCAGTCTCCTCTTCAACAAGGATGTCAGTCTCGCCACCAATGGCAGACCCAATCAAAGTCTTATTACTGTCGGTAATGACGAAATCTTCATACCGACGCCCGGCAGTCTCGTCAACGGGCCCCCTCTCACCTTCAGCCAGCGGCTTGCTTCCCTGCATGACATCGGACGGGTCGTCCATAGTGATAAAGTCCAGGATATCCATATCTGCACAAGGAGAGAAACAAGTTTAGCAAGGTTAACATAAATAACCGGCCACACAAAAAAATAAAAAAAAAAAAAAAAAAGAGAGCAAAGGCCGACAGGGTATTACCCCGACCCTCGAGTGTAAAACACGGTTTCTCCGTTGTCGACAACCAGTTACGACTCAAGCCAGTCAATATTAGCACTCTCTCCGGATATCTCCTCAAGGGGAGGCTAAGCGCCGACAGACGCTTCGCCGTCTCCGCATTAAACTCTAACTCCGGGCGCTTCCCCTTCTTAACCTTAGTCGACTTCCAGGGGAGGTCGACACCCATAATCTTATCAGAAATAAAGAAGAATTTATCATTAAAGTCCTTCAAGTTGGTCGGCACCCAACACAGGTAACACGGGCTAACAGAATCATCGTCATACCTCTCCCGACGCTGTTCAAAACAAAACCAATCCCCCTGATGGTTTATCCTATAGAACCGGTGGAAGACACCGGATGTCGGCACCCTACCCATGGCCCAGCAAGTTGCCTCAAAATGGGTTACCCTAAGAATGGCGTTCGGATGCAACTGGCTGATATGGACCATATTATGCTTCAAGATGCTTATGAAGAATCTAGTCAAAGGAATCCTCAATTGACCAGCGCTAAAAGCTTTAGTATAAAGTCCGACCATGTCATCAGGAGGGGTCCTGATGGATTGGGTCGGCGTCGGAAGTAAGGGTTTCAGTTTGTCGGATATACCGAAACGCTCACAGTGCTCATCTAACTCCGCTTGGGTAAGCGAAGACTTAAAATCCCTAATCCCTAAGGGAGCCATGAAGAAAGAAAGGAAACTATAAAGAGCGAGATCAGAAGAAGGCACGTACCGGCTAAAGAAAGCAAGATGACGACGAACAGATGCGCTAAAAGCGAAACAGAAAAGCAAAGCAGGAGAGTCAATCGGACGAATTTAGGGTAAAAAGGAGAGGAGCGGTGGTAAAAATGAAAGGTAAATGAGGTATTTATAGGCGACAACCCTAATCGACGGTTGAGTTACCGCCCGTCCCATCACAGGCCGTCACCAGAGCCCACAAAAGGCCCAACACGTGTCCACTATCTGTCATGCATTAGCACTCGATAGGTGTCGGCAAGGGCACACGACCCGACACCAGACGTTCAGAAGCCAAAATAAAGACAACTGTCCTCTTAGTCCGATAGTGATGTCCAGACCACCACATACCGGACTGGGGGGCTGATGACGTATGTCCGTGTCGGATGACGTCACAAGGAAGTAGGCACGCACATCCGACCCAAAACGACACAAGTCACGAGTGTCGGCCTCGCAGCCTGCTGGCCGACAGACAACACAGGAAAGAGTGTCGACCCTATGCAGGGCCGACACACAACGAATACCAAGAGTCGACCACAAAGGAGTCGACCAACCATCCGCCCAGTGTCGACCAAACAACATACACGGAAGCCGACACTCGGGCACGACAAGTCCGAGACGGACACCACAGACCAACGCTCCCACAGCGACAGGTCGGCGTACCGACACCCGACCTGACCACACATTTAATGCAATTACCCAAAATGTATACTGCAGGAACTTGGCACAGTCCAAGATGCAGACCTGCAGCCTACCTCCTTTGGGCAATTAGCATTAATTGCGATACAAGACAAAGGTTGAGGGTTATAAATACACCCCAACCACCAGGTTAGATTCATTCAATGCGCTTAGCTTCGACTTGATTACACTTAATCTCTCGAAACGCATACTTACTCTCACGCCCGAGCTTGGTCGCAGGACACCCTGTCCTGCTCTCCAAGAACAACGGTGTTTCTTTGTTTTGCATATAACAGCCGAGCCGAGTCCCCCAAAGCCGAAGGCTAGCTGTTTCACTCCACCTGTAGTCGTCCTATCGGAGTCACTCGTCCTAGACTTTGGTCTATCTGGTCACTCTCGGTAGCCCGATTCTACACCTATTAATGTAGATAGATTTTATCTCAATCATTAAAGTTGATTTTATTCTAAATTTGATTGTTGCAAATAGATTTTATTGTGAACTGATGTGATTTTTATTTTATTGTGAACTGGTTAACCATCCTGAAGAACTTTAGAACTCTAGTTTACCCGGTTCATCCTGAAGAACTCTAGTTCATCTTCTCTCAATCCTCATGAACTCTTCTTCATGGGGAATTGTAGTTCATCGGTTTTGTTCTTCTTCCAATTAACTAAAGAAGTAAAATTTATCCTGTTTATAAATCATCTCATCCCACCAATCAAAATGCCAACATATACTAACATAACATATGATTATATACTTCATGTAAGATCATAGTTATGAGTAAAATGGAGGCCTGCTATGAATCATTGAAAATGTGTATGTTATTATAAATGAAAACCGTAACAACTTATGTTAACATACAAACTGAAACAACTTATGCAATTGTACACAAATACAGGGATCAACTCTTCTTCCAGCCAAGTTCATCCGGTTCCCATTTTGTTCTCCTCTTTAATATCTTGTAACCGAAATTTGGCCTCGTAATATAGGAGACTTTCACGATAGGTTCGTGTCACTATTCTGCTGTCACAATCATCAATCCTGACAATATTTCGTATCTCATCTTCAGAAAGCCCATTTAGAGCATTTTCTAAGCTTCTAATTATCTCGCCTTGTTCACTGGTGAAAATGTGATACATGTCTGTGTCACACCCCCAAATAACCACTAACGGAGTTTATACCGTTAAGGGGTGCGAGCAAACCAGGACCACAACCATTAGTTACAAATACTAAACGAATCAGAGTAAAGTCCAAATGTTCATATTAAAAACAGTTTTAAAAGTACGCAGCGGAATAAAAACATAAGTATCTTAGCACTAACCACGTGCTTTAATTACAGAACATAAATAACTGTTTAATTCCCAAATTAAGTTTAAAATAAAGTTAAGTAACTTCAAGCGCCATGCCAACCTCCAGTGGATACTCCTCAACGATCTGCAAAAGTGAAAACCACACAAGTGTTAACCTAACGGTTGGTGAGTTCACGGTGGGCATGACATGCATTGGTCCGGTCTCATAATCGTATTCATCAACAAATAAATAAGTAATAGATTTGCAAAACATTGCCAAGTGTTGAATTACCGAATATGCACTAGTTAAGTAAAAGTTAAAGCGGTCAACCGATATCGCGGGTAGCTAATCCGGTTTCCATGCACTAAGGAAGTCGTACTAGGGCTGAAAGCTGACGTAACAGAGTTCGGCATTTGCCGATGGTTGGTGCCTCCAGTTGTGTCCCATTTGGGAGGCCCACAACTAAAATAGGCTGATATTGAACTCCGTTCGGCCTCCAACCGGTTGGTTACACATTTGTGTACCGCGGAGCAGGGTTTGTCAAACCCTCAGTAGATCTACCCAACATCCCCTCGCTTCTCAGATCAACAGTACTAAATTGAGGACTTTTAAGTTTTTAAGGCATCCTTAGAAATCATGTGATATCATTTGGTTTAGACTTTAACCTACACTAATCATATTAAAAATGTTTATTCTGGATTTCATTTGAAATCCTAAAAAGAGTTTAAGTGTCAAAATGGTCGTTTCCGGATTTCAATTGAAACCCCAAGGATGGACAGTTGCAAGTGCTCCCCATAAAACACTCCAACTTCCATAACAGGTATCCCATTTGGTAATACCTCAAAATGTCAGCTTTGTTTTTCGTTAAGTTCATTCGTTGTGTCCCAAACGGGCTCACAATTAAAGGGTTAGTGAAACTCACCTTAGGTTGCTCAGTTACACTTGCTAATTAATCCAAATATTGCTTAACGAAGACCTATGAACACGTTTAGGTCTTAAGTATTAGTTTTGTGTCTAATCATTAACTTATTGTCACTATGGCCCATAACATAGCACGTTGGAACTACGACACGACATAACGACACACGACACCGATGGTTGATCATGAACAAGGGTTCACATATTACATAAATCATAGCATGTTTCATCATAGCATAATCATGTAAGTGTGACACCCGA